>JAUIMM010001073.1:600000-1070000 GCA_031769625.1 Taudactylus pleione
TTAAACTTAGTGCAATATATGTCCATTGATCAATCTGCATTTCAACCAGCTGACCAGCTGGCTCAGTTGTAAGCTGGTGTCTAAATCAGGCATGCTATTTCTTAACATTTAGTCTTAGCGCAGCTTGATGAGGTTATGCATTAAGTGTGGTTAAAATCAAGCGTGCTTTCTGAACAGTTAAATAACAGTTGAAAAACATTGAACAACATCTAAGACCAGGTAATTACAAACCCATTACTTAACAAAATTTTTATTTTTTACAAAAACAAAAAAGACAATGTATCAAAAACTTCTTTATATAATCTCACTCCATGGAATCATCTCTAAGGCTACTACATCCTTTACTCTCCCTGCAGCTCACCCTTCTGTACATATTGCTACCTCATTAATATACTCTCCTCTTATGAACACACATGAGCTTATAACTTATCTATACACATTGACTATAACATCTACAACCTGTCGCCATAAAAATCTGTTGGACAAATCCAACAATTATATTTATATCTCTCTCCTGCTGCTTCTATTAGCCGGTTACATATCACCAAATCCAGGCCCAACCCACATACCACACCCACAACGAACTATAAATCCAGCTAACCTCATAAACACTGCGTGCCTCCCTTCACCATCCAAGTCACTAAAATGTGCCTTATGGAATGCACGCTCTGTCTGCAATAAGCTAGCATCCATCCATGATCTCTTTATTTCAACTAACCTCAACCTTCTGGCAAGAACAGAAACATTGCTTACATAATCAGACACGGTCTCCCCTGCTGCACTTTCACATGGTGACCTACACTTATCACACACCTACTTGCCTGGTAATTGTAAAGGAGGTGGGGTAGGAATATTACTCTCCCAATCTTTCGCATTCACAATTCTCCCGCAGGTACCTTCACTCACATTTACATCATTTGAAGTACATTCTATCAGGACTTTCACCCCTTTCTTGCTGTTATTTATTGCCCACCTGGGCCACCTCAACAATTTCTGGAACATTCTTCTGCCTGTGTCCCTCACTTTCTATCCTCAGGCATCTCCACCATCATTATGGGTGATTTCAATATCCCCAATGACAGTCCACAATCTCCTCATGCCTCCAAACTACTCTCTTTAACCTCCTCTCTTGGCCTCTCCCAATGGACTGACTCATCTACTCATCAGGATGGCCACTGCCTAGATCTTGTATTCACCAGACTATGCTCAAATTCTGATTTCACTAAAGCTCATTTCCCTCTCTCAGATAACAACCTTATTACCTGCACACTCTTCTCCATTACATCAACATCATTGAAATCAACCAAACCTAAACCTTAAACCCGCAGAAATATTAAAGCTATTAACCTTCAACAACTATCTACCTCTCTACAACAACAACTTTCACCAATTTCTACATTCACTTCTCCTGAGACTGCTGCAACACACCGAAACCAGATTCTAGAAAAGCCCTCAATGAAGTAGGTCCAGCTACCCATCACACACCACGTAGATTTAGACGTCAACCGTGGCATTCTAATTTAACAAGGCATCTACAAAAACTCTCACGTAAAGTTGAACATCAATGGCGAAAGTCTCCAAATACTCCAAGTAACTTACTCACATATAAGACTGTCTACAACTCTTATCATACTGCTCTGGACACTGCCAAACAAACATATTTCCAATCTCTAATCTCTGCTAAAGCCTCTAACCCCAAGCGACTTTTTAATATACTTAAACTGCTTCTTACCCCTCCATCACCCAAACTACTATCTGTGCGCAAGATCTTGCTTCCTATTTTAGGGACAAGATTGATGGGATCTGAAATGAAATGGTAGGCTCTTCCTCAGCTGGTGACCTGCTCAATTCCCTACCTGAACCCTCTGGCACATTCTTTTCATTTGATCTCACAAATGAAGATGAAGTATCTATACTCTTCTCATCCTCCTAGTCTATTACCTCTCCTCTAGATCCTATACCCTCACAAATCAGTAAAGCTCTGTCTTCTGTGCTTATCCCAATCTGAACTAAAATCTGTAATCTCTCTCTCTACTGGCAACTTTCCATCACTGTTCAAGCACGCAGTGATTACTCCCATTCTGAAAAAACAAATTCTGACCCTAACACTCTCTCAAATTACCGTCCTATCTCCCAGCTCCCATGCCCCTCCAAGCTACTTGAGAGATTTGTCTACACCCGCCACACACACTTTCTTAACTCAAATAACTTATTGGACCCACTTCAGTCCGACTTTCATTCCCAAAACTTGACAGAGACAGCACTGATGAAGGTAGTAAATGATCTTGTCACTGCCAAGGCTAAAGTCCATTACTCACTCCTAATTCTTCTAGATCTCTCTGCTGCTTTTGACACTGTTGACCACTCTCTTCTCATACAAACACTGCAATCCCTAGGTCTTAAGGACATAGCTCTTTCTTGGTTCTCTTCCTATCTATCTGATCGCTCTTTTACTGTTCGTTTTTCTGATTCTGCCTCCTCTTCGCTACCTCTATCAGTTGGAGTACCGCAAGGCTCTGTCTTAGGTCCTCTGCTATTCTCAATCTATACCACCTCTCTTGGCAAACTAATCCGCTCTTTTGGATTTCAGTACCATCTGTATGCGGATGATACTCAAATCTACCTATCTTCCCCAGATTTATCACCATCTGTATTGGTCCGTGTCACTGAATGTCTTTCTGCCATTTCATCTTGGATGTCATCTCGCCACCTGAAACGTAATATTTCTAAAACAGAATTAATTATATTTCCACTGGCCAATAACAGTTACCAACCTGATCTCTCTATCATTGTTGATAACTCGACCATCCACCCTGCCACACAAGCTCGCTGCCTTGGTGTCATACATCTAAAAAAACATATCCAAAATTCAACCATAGCTCACACAAGACACTGCAAAAACTCTAATCCATACACTTATTATTTCCCGCATTGACTATTGCAATAGCCTCCTTACTGGTCTTCCCAAAAACAGGCTATCGCCATTACAATACACTATGAATGCAGCTGCAAGGCTCATCCTCCTTGCCAATGTTCACCATCTGCTGCCCCGCTCTGTCAGTCCCTTCATTGGGTGCCGGTGTTTGACTGTATTCAATACAAAATACTTTCACTTACACATAAGGTTATTAACCAAACCAGACAAACATACATCTCTTCACTCATCTCAAAATATCTCCCAATCTGACCTCTCCGCTCAGCACAAGATCTGCTTCTCTCATCCTCATGCATTACTTGCTCCCATTCACGGTCACAGGACTTTCTTTGGGCTGCACCCACTCTATGGAATGCCCTACCACGCACAATAAGACTTTCCTCTACTCTCCAATCCTTCAAGCGTTCCCTGAAAACTCACCTCTTTAGACAAGCTTATCAGATTCCAGAACCTCACACATAACCTTCATAGCTTCCATATCTAATTACATCCACTTTCACAGTCCACACATAACCTCACACATCGTCTTTCTTTCACATCCTCCTATATATCGGACTGTTATTACCCAATTTTGTTCTATTAATGTTTACAATTGTAAAGCGCAACGGAATATGCTGCGCTATATAAGAAACTGTTAATAAATATTGCGCATGTGTGTCCAAGTCTATATCAATTAAATACAAAGTGACATACCCACTGATGTCTCAATCTTCAATAATAACAATCTTTGAATATATAGTGAATGAGATGCCTATGGAATATTTATTTTACTGCAATTTATTTGATATTTTCATTTTGCTCAGTGTAACCCATTGAGACCTATATCACTTCAATAAAAACCTGATATGCTCTTCAATGTTACAGAGTTTATTGGTAAAGTGATAATTTTAACATTAAGAGGCATATGTATCAAAGCTTGATGTGAGTTAAAATTGTGAAATATATATCACCAACCAATCAGCTCCAAACTATCATTTCTTAAACACAGCCTGCAAAATGTAAGTTAGAAGCTGATTAATTGGTGATATACTGTATATCTCACAATTTTATCTCACATCAAGCTTTGATGCATATGCCCCTTAATCACCACACATCCACATATAGGACAAACTTATTGTATTTTAATAATTCATGAGTACCACAATAGTCAGGTGATATATAGGTCTCATGTTGTACATATATTTAATTTAGTGTCTTCAGAGGTTTTATTTAACTTACATAGCATTCAAAATATTCATTTGATTAACATCTATCAGATTGTTCAATTGGAAGTGCTGTTTTCACATTTATAACTCCCATACAACCAGGGCCAGTGCTAGGTTTCTCAGCACCCTAGGCAAAACTTTCACTACAGTTAGTATAAACGGTAAAGATAAGCAGCTGACTGCTAATAAACTTTCTCCCACTAAGCTGTCAGTGTGAGCAGTAAAACAAACAATTGCTCATTATTTATTCACCTCCAAACATTCCCTCTTGTCTGCTTATCACCTGGGCTGTTAGCATGAGCAGCATGGTAATAACTGCTTGTGCTCTTTCTAATGCTGGGTACACACTGGCAGATATATTGGCCGATCAATTGATTGGCCAATATATCGTTAACTGATTGGCGGGTTTGTACAAATGATATGTCTGTGAACGACTCGCGTCGGCTCTGCTGCACAGCCAATGCCCAATATATCTGCAGATATATTGGGCATCATGCTGTGTATATGGCCGACCAGCTGACTTCACGATTGTTTGGCCATTCAGTGACTTACCAGGATGGGCTGGATTATGCAAAGCAACTTCTCCTGGTCCTGGAGTCCTCGTGGGAGCTGCAGCCGGCATCAGCGTGGGATCTTCTTCTTCTTCAGAGGCTAGAACTGGTACTCTGACAGGTGAGTTTGACAGCTGGGGGGATGACAACCGGACAGTGTGGGTGGTAGGGGTGTGGGAGAGTGACCCCTAGCAAGCAGAAGGGAGATATCAACGTGTATCCCAGCCAGCATAAGGGAGTAACCAGTGTGTGACAGCTAACAGCGTGTGCCCCGGGCCAGCGTGACTGAGACATCAGTAGGTGTTCCTGACATGCAGAGCCCCAGCCAGCAAGAGGGAGCAACCAGTGGATGACCCGGTCAGTGGGAAAGAGCTGCCAGTGGGAGCCCCGGACAGAGAAGGAGAGGCGGATTGCCCGTGGACCTGATCGGGAGCCGACCCTCAGTGACAACAGGAGAGAGAGAGCTTGAGGGAGGCCCGGCTTTCAGTCCTGCCTCCTCACAGCTCTGCCGCTGATGGCGGGTGGCTGCACACCTGGGCTGGTGCTGGGCATAACAAAACAGACTCTCTTCCCACTAAGCCAGCCTGAACACCCCCTGCCCCCCCCATCCCAGCAGCAGCTGCAGCAGGGAGATGGAGATGCTCAGGAGGCAGCTGTCAGTGTATGCGGGACCAGGCATGCTGTCTACTGGAACATCAGCAAGCACAGGTCAGTGCTCCCATCCCCCCCCAGCCCAGTGCCCCCATCTCACTGACCCCCACCCAGTGTCTTCCCCTTCTCAGGCCAGTGTCCCTTACCATCTATAACTGATCCCTAAATGCCAGTGTCTCCCCCCTTCCCAACCAGCCCACTGCCCCTATCTCACCTAGAACCCAGCCATTCCAGTGTCCCCCTTTCTCATCCAGCCCAGTGCCCCCATCACCGCCCAGTGTCACTCTCATATATCATTTCCCCCCCGTTTTTATCCCCTCATTCAGCTCACTGTCTGCCTAACTGGGAACACTGCAGACACCACTTATTACGCTCCCACCATCATTAGGGCAGCCCCCTCCCCTGCCACCCCAGGCTGTATGTATGTGTATATATGTGTGTGTAATATATATGAAAGATATATTGGCCAATATATCGATACCTGATTGGCGGGTGTGTACAAACAATATGTCTGTGAACTACGTCGTTCACAGGATCATGTCGGTTCTACAGCACTGCCGAAGCCCAATATATTAGCAGATATGTTGGTGCATCATGCTGTGTGTATGGTCGACCAGCTGACAAAGGATTGGTTGACCATTCAGTGGGTCACCTGGATGCGCCGGGTTATTCAAATAGTCTTTCTGGAGCCCGCGTGGGAGCAGCAACAGCAACAGGTTCTGCAGTGTAGCGGGCAGACAGGATCCAGCTGCCAGATTTGACAAGTGAGTAGTTTACATTCACAGTGGGCCAGGACACTGTTGGAGGTGAGGCAGGTGTCGGGAAGAGGCAGCTGTCGGTGGGAGCCCTGGTCAGCAGGAGCCATGAACTGTGGGCATGGTCAGAGGAAGCTAATGAGCACCCAACCAGCGGGAGCAGTGAGTGATGTGCGGGAGCAGGGGACAGTGTGTGCCCTGTCCCCTGCCAGCAGGAGCTGTGACATGGATGAAAAGTGGATGTATAAAGTGATGATGAATAGAGCCCTATGAAACACATGCTGATACAGCACCTGCATTGGCTCAGCAGCCACAGACGCTAGACCGGACAGCCATCTCACTCACTGTGTGAGTGACCGAGAGCCACTGGCACGGTGCAGCTGCAGTGAGACACTGGAGCTTGGATAACATCGGGAGCTGGTCAGCTACACCAGCCGATGCAGTACGGGACAAACAACAGAGGCACCCATTGGGATAGTTACCAGCCCTACAGCACAGCTGCATTTGTGTGGGTACACACAGCCTCACAGGAGTTCTACAATTGGGGAGCTTTAATTTCTCTGGACCTTCCATACAGTGCCCTATATGGTGACTATACAACAGATGATCGGTCAATATTTCAGGCTGACATTTCTCTTTTGGATATATAGTATATGATTATCTGTTTCTCTCTTTTTTGAACATAGAGTTGAGCTTCATCCATTAATTATTTGTAGCCAATTCTCATTATCATTGAGATTTAGACACATTGTGCCTGAATATCCATCTATATTTCTTTGAGATATTAGTCACATTGTGTTCATATTGTTGCCATATGCAAACCAGGTCTGAGGCATATTAATCGTGTCAATTAATGCTTAATGTAATTATATGTTTTTAAAGATTGAACTGCAGTTCATTGTTTGTACAAATACATTTTATTATCTGATTATACACAGCCTTGGGTATTTCTGTATAGCTACTAGCGCAGACACCATATTTTCTCTATATTATATGGTGATCACTGCAATGCTCTCTGTATTATATTGCAGTCACTGCAATGCTCACTGTATTATATTGCAGTCACTGTGATGTTCTCTGTGACTGTGACTTTATTTGTATTTTTCCAAAAGTAGAAATGAGACCCTCAAACCAGCTCACATATGCAGATCTGTAAAGCAGTAAGTTAACCTTTACCACCCTGGTACATTAGTTCCATTGTACTGTAGCAATTTAGTTTTTTAAAATTCAGCAGCTAAGAAGGCAGTACATTAATTCATTTACTGCAGTGGCTAGGGATGTTGGATGAAAACTCATAGAAATATGTATATTATCAGTGTACAATTTTGGATTTTTTTTACTCTTTTTTAATTAATCTATAAAATTCTAGGACTCAAAGAAAGAAAGACAATACAGTTCTCACCCTTTCACAAAAAAACACAATTTTTATCTTGTTATAGCTCCACTATAATGTGGTTAAAGGTAGGTACCAGTTATAACCTCCATGGAGATTGCCATGGCACAGGCCCCACCTCCTCTGTTGACCACACCCACAAGTACTGGCCACCTCCCCCCCACATTACTAGTCACACAGCCGCAGCACTGATCAGCCCCCCTGCAGCGGCACACAATAGGCCCTTCATACATTTCAGCTCCAGGCCCATGTGGACATTAATATGGCACTGTGTCAGCGGCTGTCAATCCACTTGTAATCTCTGGATGTACAAAGTGCACCAAGGTGTTGTTTACAGTAATTTACAGTTTGTCCCATCTCTACTTTCATTAATGGAGTGATACAGAAGATTGCATTAAAGAATACTTAAATAATCTGAATATAGAACATGAGAGGAAAGACAGTTGCGCGCAATTTGTGTTCACAGGGACAAATAAAAATTACATGTACATATCTTATTATGGGCGGGATGCAGCCAGGTGAGAAATGCGGTCAAACCCCGAAAATGTGGGTTTGACTGCATTTCACATATGCACCAAGCCCCGGAAAGCGATGCACTCCAGGGCTTGGTTGTAGTGGGTAACGCCATCTTCCTGATGGGTGTATAGCATACAGATTGGTCTCTCGGATGGCGGATCAGTCTAATATATAAAATGGTCCCTGTGCCCACTTTATCACCAGATTTCCTGGTGAAAACCTTGTTGGGCAAGTCCAATTGCAAGTGGGTCATATGTAAGTGACCCCACTGTGTGAGTTGCAAGTGTCAAATTTGTAGCCCAAGGCTATTTAACCCTTGCACAACTACAGCTACTTATTCATGTATGTAGAAAATCTGGTGTCTGTGGTCACCGGGTACTGCACTTCAACGGAGAGCGGATCCGTGGATATGCCAGCACCCACTATGAATAAACAAAAAGAAAAGAGCTGTGTGCTGGCTGCTCTTGGTAAATGTAATTGTTGCTTGTGTGTATGTGTGTATATATATATTAGGGATGTGCAGGCTCGGATAGGTTCGAGTTTGCACGCCGAGTTCGGATTTTCCCCTCCAAAAAAACGGAACTCAGAAAGAGGCAAAATGTCATCTTGCATGGACAAACATCATCATTCCTGGACTTTGTCACGTGGACCCGCTGTCATCCATCACATCCGCCCTTCTCCTGCCAGTCCATGAAGTGTGTGTTTAGTTACTTCCGCCCTTCGCGTCACTATACCTCCGCAACCAGATTGTTCGTTTCCATGGGAACATGAATAGCTTTATCGGGCTTCTTGGGGACTCCTGGCGTGAAGCATCATGTTATTCATATCGGACTCAGCTTCCACCCACAGGGAAATATTTAGGACCACATATTATTAAATTTTAAAAAATATCTTTTCTAAATTGAATAATATGTGGTCCTAAATATTTCCCTATAAGGTAATACATTATGGAATCTAATGTACGTTTTTTCTTTAAGTCATAGATTGCGGCAAAACATCTCTGTAAATATGCCAAAGTATGGGTGGAAGCTGAGTCCGATATGAATAACATGATGCTTCAAACCAGGAGTACCCAAGAAGCCGGATAACGCTATTCATGTTCCCATGGAAACGAACAATCTGGTTGCGGAGGTCTAGTGACGCGAAGGGTGGAAGTAACTAAACACACACTTCATGGACTGGCAGGAGAAGGGCGGATGTGACGGATGACAGGGGAAGAACACAGCCTTGAGGGCGGATGGGACGTATCCGGCTTTCTCGACTCCTGAAAGAAGCGGCAACGCACTGGATGTGATGTAACCACTAAGGGCGGAAGTCCTAGGCAGCCAAGCGGATGTTGCCCTTTCATAACAGAATGTTTTTATTATTGCTGACTTTTGATAATTTAAAACAAAGATCTGATATAACAGTTTAATTATATATTATAGTGGTAATGCGTTCATATTACGTTGAACGGATTTTGAGTAATATAATGATATTAGGTGAACAGGAAATGATGCGGCCTCCTAATCTCTGATGAACCAGTATGGGGGTATAAATAAGAACATGACCCACCACACTAGTATCCCCTTGATGAAGTCCCCAGGACGAAACGCGTTGGAAGAGATCTTGCCTTGCCTTTTGAACCAATGAATGTGTTAAACCCTATCCACCTTGTTCAGATAAGCTATTTATTTATTTAACTTTTAAAAAATAATTATTTATTTTTAAAGTGAATGACATATGCTGAATTTTAGACTTTTTCCTTCTCTGATTTTAGCCCTCTATCCAAAAAGGGGTCTATTTGGGTTTTATGTGTATGTTATGTGTTTTTATTTTCTCTTTTATATCACTGTGTATTTGGTATCTATTAAATTGTTAAATTATTTATTCATAAGCACTAGCACTTTCATTTTTTAACCACAGTATTGGTTTGAATATTTATATAATTTATGCGCTTTTATAAACCAGTCGCTCTACAGTCAACTCATTGTTCTACATATATATATATATTTATATATGTGTGTGTGTGTGGGTGTGTATAAACACACAAATATATTATATAGTAATATATTGTTTAGATATTTTATATCTATTTTATTTCTTCATGGTTCATATGCACAGTGCAATTGATAAATAGCGAACAGAGGCCCTGATTCAGCGCCGGACGCTCTGACAGAGCACTAGCTCTGAATCAGGGACGGTGTTATTTTTTTTTTAGAACGGCCTCCTGGCCGCTAGCATAACAGTTGGTGACCACCAACAGCTATAGCGAGCGACCTTGATGATGGTCGCGATGGTCAAGACCATCACGACCATCGGGCTTGTGATGAGACCCTTGTGGTAGGGTCTCGTTGCCGCAAGCCCCAGAGAGATTTCGGCTCTAATAGAGCCTAAATCTCTCCACTGACATCACCAGATGTCCAAACTTGGTCCTGCCTGCCCTGCATCACCGCCAGCAGGTTGCTTAGGATACCTAAGTTTTTTCCTGGCAGCCCCAGTTGCGGGAGAAAATGAAGGAGCTGTTGACATGTCACGTTCCGCTTCAGCTGACAGTGTTTTCACCAGCATGTCTTTGCACCTCTGCAGGCTTGTGTCGGCCGGAATGAGAGACACCACAAAGGCTTTAAACCTAGGTGGCCAAAATGTAGTGGTCTGATTTCAACAGATTGACCACCCTGGAATCCTGGCAAAGCGAATTAAGGGCTTTATCCACAAGTCCCACATGCCGAGCGGAATCGCTCCGTCTTAGCTCCTCCTTCACTTTCTCCAGCTGCTTCTGCAAAAGCCTGATGAGGGGAATGACCTGACTCAAGCTGGCAGTGTCTGAACTGACTTCACGTGTGGCAAGTTCGAAGGGCTGGAGAACTTTGCACAACACAGAAATCATTCTCCACTGTGCTTGAGTCAGGTGCATACCCCCTCCTTTGCCTATGTCATAGGTGGATGTATAAGCTTGAATGCCCTTTTGCTGCTCCTCCATCCTCTGAAGCATATAGAGGGTTGTGTTCCACCGCGTCACAACCTCTTGCTTCAGGTGATGGCGGGGCAGGTTCAAGAGTGTTTGCTGGTGCTCCAGTCTTCGGCACGCAGTCGCTGAATGGCGAAAGTGGCCAGAAATTTTTCGGGCCACCCAAAGCGTCTCCTGCACGCCCCTGTCGCTTTTCAGAAAATTCTGCACCACCAAGTTTATTGTGTGAGCAAAACATGGGACGTGCTGGAATTTGCCCAGATGTAATGCCCGCACAATATTGGTGGCGTTGTCAGATATCACAAATCCCCAGGAGAGTCTAAGTGGGGTAAGCCACTGGGCGATGATTTCCCTCAGTTTCTCTAAGAGGTTGTCGGCGGTGTGCCTCTTACTGAAACCGGTGATACACAGCGTAGCCTGCCTTGGAAGGAGCTGGCGTTTCTGAGATGCTGCTACTGGTGACGCTGCTGTTGTTGCTGCGTAAGGTGATACATCTACCCAGTGGGCTGTCACAGTCATATAGTCCTTAGTCTGTCCTGTTCCAATTGTCCACATGTCCGTGGTTAAGTGGACATTGGGTACAACTGCATTTTTCAGGACACTGATGACACTTTTTCTGACGTTTCTGTACAGTCTCGGTATCGCCTGCCTAGTGAAGTGGAATCTAGACGGGATTTGGAACCGGGAACACACTACCTCCATCAATTGTCTAAATCCCACTGCACTAATGGCGGATACCAGACGCACGTCTAACACCAACATAGAAGTCAAGGCCTCAGTTATACGTTTTGCTTCAGGATGACTGCTGTCGTACTTCATCCTCCTCGCTAAGGACTGTTGGAGGGTCAATTGTTTAGTAAAAGTAATGGTGTTCCTACTTCCTCTCTGGGATGATGAATGACTCCCAGCAGCAGCAACAGCGGCAGCAGTAGGCGTAGCAATGCAGGTTCCTCCGGAGGAATCCCGGATAGGAGAGTCAGTCATGCCAGAGACATGGCCTGCAGGACTACTTCCGATCCTGACTAAGGAGGAAATTGACGAGGAGGGAGTTGACGGTGTGGTTTGCAGGCGCTTGGATACAACAGGACAACGGGATTTAGGTGTCCCTGGACTGCTTACGGTCTTAGCCAAAGTTTCTGAACTTGACAGTAACTTTTTATGAATGCGCTGCAGGTGCCGTATAAGGGAAGATGTTCCTAGGTGGCTAACGTCATTACCCCTACTTATTTCACCTTTACATATGGTACATATGGCAAGACAGTTGTTGTCCGGATTTGGATAGAAATATTGCCAGACCAAAGAGGTGGAATGTTTGGTCTTCTGCCCAGGCATTACCGTGATGGGCTTTTTCATCCCATGGACAGCAACTGTCTCCCCCAGAGCCTGATTTAAACAAACCACATCACAATCAGAATCCTCCTCGCCAACTTCCTCCTCAGCGCCAGGTACACCAGTATCCTCAACCTGTTGTACTTCAACAGTGACATCTTCAATTTGCATATCAGCAAGTGGACTGTGGGTGCTCCTTTCAGCACTTGCAGGGGGCGTGCAAATGGTGGAAAGAGCCACCTCTTCCCTTCCAGGGCTGGGAAGGTCAGGCATCACAACTGCCACCACACTGGGACTCTCCTTGGGGATTTGTGATATCTTCTTAGAACGCACAGTTCTTCGCTGTGGTTTTGCCAGCTTAACTCGTTTGATTTTTTTAGCGGGAGGAGGGCTTCCATCGTCATGTGAAGCTGAACCACTAGTCATGAACATAGGGAAAAACCTTAGCCGTTCCTTGCCACTCCGTGTCATAAATGCCATATTGGCAAGTTTACGTTTCTCTTCAGATGATTTAAATGTTTTTTTTAAGGTCATTTTCCTGAACTTTGTCATTTGGGATTGTATGTGCCCTCTACAATGACATTGGGCATCGGCCTTGGCAGACGACGTTGATGGCATGTTATCGTCTATGTCATGACTAGTGGCAGCAGCTTCAGCACTAGGAGGAAGTGATTCTTGATCTTTCCCTATTTTATTTTTATCGGAGAAAGTTTGGTCCTCCATCTATGTTATATTGATTTGATATATACGTGCGGCTAAGGCGCACACAAACACAGAAAATATTTTTTTATTTTTGCTGGAGACTAGTGCACTTTGTGGGTTACACCACCCTTTAAGAAATGAGCCAGCCGGCTCTTTACTTATGGGACACAGGCGCACGCTTGGCGCTGCTCCTTTGTTGATGCACGTGCAGCCACAGTGCACACAATTCACAAACACAGAAAATATTTTTTTATTTTGTTTGGAGTGTACTTTGGGGGTTACAGCACCCTTTAACGGACAAGCCAGCCGGCCCTTTACTTATGGGACACAGGCGCACGCTTGGCGCTGCTCCTTTGTTGATTCACGTGCAGCCACAATGCACACAATTCACAAACACAGAAAATATTTTTTATTTTGTTTGGAGTGCACTTTGGGGGTTACAGCACCCTTTAACGGTCAAGCCAGCCGGCCCTTTACTTATGACACAGGCGCACGCTTGGCACTAATTTGTTGATGCACGTGCGGCTACAGTGCACACAATTCACAAACACAGAAAATATTTTTTATTTTGTTTGGAGTGCACTTTGGGGGTTACAGCACCCTTTAACGGTCAAGCCAGCCGGCCCTTTACTTATGACACAGGCGCACGCTTGGCACTACTTTGTTGATGCACGTGCGGCTACAGTGCACACAATTCACAAACACAGAAAATATATATTTTTTTGTTTGGAGTGTACTTTGGGGGTTACAGCACCCTTTAACGGACAAGTCAGCCAGCCCTTTACTAATGGGACACAGGCGCACGCTTGGCGCTGCTCCTTTGTTGATGCATGTGCAGCCACAGTGCACACAATTCACAAACACAGAAAATATTTTTTTATTTTGTTTAGAGTGTACTTTGGGGGTTACAGCACCCTTTAATGGACAAGCCAGCTGGCCCTTTACTTATTTGACACAGGCGCACGCTTGGCACTGCTCCTTTGTTGATGCCCGTCCAGCCACAGTGCACACAATTCACAAACACAGAAAATATATTTTTATTTTGTTTGGAGTGTACTTTGGGGGTTACAGCACCCTTTAACGGACAAGCCAGCCGGCCCTTTACTAATGGGACACAGGCGCACGCTTGGCGCTGTTCCTTTGTTGATGCACATGCAGCCACAGTTCACAGAATTCACAAACACAGAAAATATTTTTTATTTTGTTTGGAGTGCACTTTGGGGGTTACAGCACCCTTTAATGGTCAAGCCAGCCGGCCCTTTACTAATGACACAGGCATACGCTTGGCACTACTTTGTTGATGCACGTGCGGCTACTGCGCACACAATTCACAAACACAGAAAATATTTAATTTTTTTTTGCACTTGAGGGGAGCACCCCTGATGGACAGAGCACCCCCTGGACAACACTACAGGACTTTGGAGTGGACACAGCCCCTATGGACAACTGACTGCACAACACAGTCCAGCCAGCCCCTATGGACTTTGGAGGAGTGGACAAGCACAGCACAGCACAACACTACACTGCACTACACTACACTACACAGCCCAGCCAGCCCTAACTCCCACCCTCCCTCTTCACTGTCCACAGCCGAGTGAGAAAATGGCGCCGACGCGGGTACCTTATATAGGTTCCAAAACCCGCGAGACCCGGAAGGCGGCATGATGACGTTTTGCCTCGATTTCAGATCCGAGTCAGGCGGGTAAAGTCGAGCCTGACTTGGATCGGGGGGGCTCGGGGGGGGGTTCGGATTTCCGAAATCTGAACCCGCTCACCCCTAATATATATATATACCCAGGGCCGGCTCCAGGGGTCGGAGCACCCTGTGACGACTCAGTTAATAGCACTCAATACTCGCGCACGGCGAAGCAGCGCTCAACTGAAAATGGGGGCATGTCCTAATCACCAAAGGTCATGCCCCCTAAGTGACGTTATTTAGAGGCGTGCCATCCAAATAACGTCAGGCTGGGGGTAAGCCCAGCACTCCGTCACTAGCTGGGCTTCCCCCAGCCCTCTCCTGGCACTGAATGGATAACGCGTGCATGCATGCAGCATCCATTCAGCTACTCCGTGGTCCCCAGTCTCCCGATTTGACCACCTGCGGGCCACCTCGGCCCACGGGTGGAGCTGAATTTGGGATGTTGGGGAGGGGTGCGCCCTCTATGGGGTGACGCCCCTGTTCGACCGCACTTTTCAAACACTCCAAGAGCCGGTCCTGTATACACCTCACTGTCTGTGGGCCTGATTCATTATGGATCGCAACTGTGTATACGCAAGCAGACGGACGATTGTTGCGTACTGCACAAGCGTATGCATCACAGTGCGCAACCACCAAGGCATCACTGCGGTTGCACACATCACTCAGACACATTGCAGAGTGATTTACAGGAAGTGACCGCTTGGGGATGGTCGGCGAAATGCAGGCGTGCCAGTGCGTTTGAGCACCATTACAGGTGCGTGCATAAATTATCCGCTGCGATGGCATATGCAGCCTGAGCTCTCACTGTGAAGATTAGCAATTTCTGAGTAAGGTCTAACTTGTGCAAGTGTGCATGAGGCTCCGATGTTACCGATGTTTTCGCAGATTTGGGGAAGTGGACGTCCTTATGTTGTGTTGCGATGGCATAGTGATTGCAGACATTAGCAAATTTTCGCAGTGAGACTGCATGAGTAATCGCAGTGGCAGTCGCACTTGTGATCCGTAATGAATCAGGCTCTTTATGTATTGTATTTATGAATAATACAACAGAAGAGGCTCTGTTATAAATGTAGCATTTTTTTACTTTCTTATGCTCCTGTGTGCCCACATGTTGGCCATGCCCCCAATTCAGTACAGATGAGGATGGCGCCGAAACATACCCTTGCTCCAGCACCATGGTTCCTAGCTACACCTCTGCACATACAGAGATATTCTCCATAAATCAGATCTCCTTCCACCTCCTTACTGTTTCAGGGCGCTGGAGATCAGCCATTAGACTGGGGAGGGGAATTCACCTGCTGATGAGCTGAGCGTGAAGCACATAAAGAGATCAGTGCATCCATACTGCGGGCGTGCCCACAACCGCCGCTCTGTCCACACCATGCCCACTGTCTGGAGGCACTGATCTCTTTATGTGTTTCACGCATAGCTCAGCAGGTGCTCTGCCATTCGTCGGATGACTTTTCTCCAGCGCCCTTGCCGGAGAATGCGCCTGCAGCAGGTGCTCCACTGGAGCCACCCTCTCTACACTCCTGCTCACATTAATATAGGTGCAATGTATATATGTGAAGTAGTAGCATAGCTAAGAGGGGGCTTCCCATAGGTGTTCCCACTCCGGTGAAAGTTGTTTGGGGCAGTAATTGAGTAATAAGCTGGGCACCCTGTGGAATCTCACTCTAGCGCATGTATTCTGTCAGTTTAAGTTAAATGATCAGAATATATAATACAATCTCCTCTATTGACTATTAACTATGATTCAAATGAGATAAAGTCAGATCCTAGGTGCTATACATGAATAAATCAGTGCCAAATTAGCTACGCCTTAGTGTCAGATAGTGCATCACCGAAGCATTCTATTCCCCCAATTGGACCTCTACGTCCAGCGCGATACTGCCACTGTTTGCTGTTTTTCGCTTCACTTCAGTATTCCCCTACAGGCTGGCCATGTGCGTGTGTGTGTGCGTGTGTGTGTGTGTGGGGGGGGAGAGGAAGAGCCTGATGACATAAGATGATGCTTTGCCAGAACTGGAAGAGTTAATCATGAACAGAACACAAGCTTTTAATAATAAAAGGCGCCACGAGGGAATTGTTTTGAGATCGGTTTTTGTTTTTAGTTTTTTAAAACCCTCAAGAACTTTTTCTTCTTAACAAATGAAAGCTGAAATTAAACTTATAATAATAAGTATTAGTATCGATTCCAGTTTCCAGAAAAATCAATAAGGCTGGTTAAAGTCTCACCCTGAAGCTGTTTCTTATGGTTTAGTTGCAAACTATAAAATGATCATAAGCTGAGGTCCGCTAGTTACTCCAGCAGCAGTAACAGCCTAGTGACAGCTACAGGGTACAATGCCATTAGAAGAACAATGCAGCAAAAGTATTGCTGTATTTGGCTCATTCCTGCATCAAGGCTTACTAATTAATTTCCTGCAATGACTCTACTGCAGAAGACCTGAGCTGCAGTGGGAGACTGCTCGTGGCTACTGAGCAGCAGCCACAGCAGTCTCTTGTGTTGAGAGATCACACTGATCACACCCCCCCCCCTGGTGTTGCGCTGGGCTGAGTGGGCTCAGAGCACCCCCTCCCCAGAGCACAGCAAAACTTTTTTCTTTTTCGGGAAGGGGCATGGCCACGCCTCCCGTGCTTAGGCCACGCCCCCTATTACCCACTCATGTTCTCTATCTTTACCACACATTTTCTACCTGCAATATTATGAATTACACAACACTTTGCAATTTTTTACGTTTTCTGACACAACAAATAAAGCCGCATAATTTGGCACTTTACACTGTAGGAATGTGATTGGCTTACATGGGATGCGGTCATAATACCGACAGTTGGGATGTCACTGAGAATGCTGGCGCCAGAATCCAGACACCTGTCAGAATCTTGGCGTCGGCATCCCAACGATAAGTACTGGGGTTAGGGCTAGGCACTAGGCGGAGGGTTAAGTTTAGGGTGCAGGGGAGGGAGGTTAGGTTTAGGCATTAGGGAGGAGACTAGGTTTCGGCAGCGGGGAGGGAGGGTTAAGGTTTGGGGTAGGATACTGACCGAGAGGTGTCGGTATCCAGAGCCGGCCCTAGGCATAGGCATTATAAGCAAATGCCTAGGGGCGACTGGAATGCCCTAGGGGCATTCCAGGGCTCTGCCGCTGCCTCCCCCCGCCAGCCGCTGCCCCCACCTACCGCGCTGTCAACCCCGGCCGACGCGGCGCTGCAGTGCTACCCTCCCAGTGCGCTGCCTCGATCAGCGCAACAGATGGCCAGTCATGTTAGGAGCGTGAAGGTGACTTCATGATGTCACATCACGCTCTGACGGCAGGCGCGAAGAGGAGCCTGGGGGCTTTGCGCACGTCTTGCCTCCCTTGTTTCTCTGTCCTTCATGGAATGAGATAGATCCCCTTCCATTCCCTGTCCTCAGCGGCTTCTGCCTCCTGCTCAAAGAAACACCGGGTGGAGCCGGAAAGGCAGAGGGAACTCGTCCTGCAGGCGGCGGATGAGCACCTCCGGCTGTGCGAGGGACAACTACTGGCCGGTCTTTTCTCCCGCATCCTCCTCAACCACATGGAGGTGAGTACCTGCGCAGAGCTGCAGTAGATGCCTGCCGGTCTTGGCCTCCTCTCCCACCTGTAGAGCTTTATCCTCAGCCAGAACGCGCTGCAGAGCCTCCCCTCAAGTTTGGGGAAGCTACGCTGCCTGCGGGTGCTGGACGTATCCGGGAACCAGCTAGAGGAGCTGCTGGTGCAAGTGAGTCATCTGCCCGAGCTCTGCAGCCTGAAAGTTGGCCGGGCTCAACCTGTCACAACACCTTGTGAGGCAATGGGGTGCATAGCTAGAACTATGGGGGACCCGCAGAAATTTTGCTATGGGACCCCCATACCTATAGTTACGCCCCTGTAAGTGATGCAGGGATTGGGGGGTTGTTAGTGGTGCAGAGAGTAATGGAGGGAGGTATGTTAGTGGTGCTGGGAGTAGTGGGGGGGCTGGTTAGTGGTGCTGGGAGTAGTGAGGGGCTGGTTAGTGATGCTGGGAGTAGTGGGGGGGCTGGTTAGTGGTGCTGGGAGTAGTGGGGGGGCTGGTTAGTGGTGCTGGGAGTAGTGGGGGGGCTGGTTAGTGATGCTGGGAGTAGTGGGGGGGCTGGTTAGTGATGCTGGGAGTAGTGAGGGGGTTTCAGTGATGCTGGGAGTAGTGGTGCCGCAGCTCCTGATTGGTTCACGGAGAGCGTCAGATTTGAAATGGCTGCGCGGTGCCGCTGTCTCTATATGGATGTCTGCCAGGCAGGGCACCAAATACACAGGAGATGAATCTCCTCTCATCATGTCATCTCCTATCATGTGACTGATGCTGCTAAAGGGACACAATGGGGAGGTAAGAGGCTGCAGGGGTGGCTTTACAGTGGTGCATAATGTTATAATGGATATTACTATGTGGCATAATGTATAAGGGGCATTAATATTGGGTGACATAACTTGTACTGCAAATTTTTTAGAGGGTATTACTGTTTGGCATCATTTGTAAAGGGCATTACTGCATGTGGTATAATATGTATAAGGGGCATTACTGTGTGGCATAATGTGTTATAAATAGCGCTACTACTGCATGACATAATGTGTTATAAGGGGCACTAATATTGTGTGGCATAATGTGTATAAAGGGTACTAGGGTTAAGCACACCCCCCGGGGAAGGTTAGGGTTAGGGTTAGGCATGGGGAAGGGGGGGATTAGGAACTAGGGGGGAGGTTAGGGTTAGGCACCCCCGGGAGGGTTAGGTTTAGGGTGCGTGAGGGGGTGTTAGGTTTAGGCACCCCTAGGGGGAGGTTAGGGTTAGGCACTAGGGGGGAGGTTAGGGTCAGACACCCCCAAGGGGAGGGTTAGGGGGGGAGAGGGTTAGGAATAGGGAACATACTTACCTCTGTGGGGATCTCCTCTGTCAGCCATCTGCCGCTGGCATTTCAATCCCATTCCATATATATATTTGGTGGTGGGATTATCAGCTAAGGGGCACCAGTCAAAATTTTGCCTAGGGCACCAAATTGGCTAGGGCCGGCTCTGTCGGTATCCTAACTCTGATGGGATCCTGAGGGACGGCATCTCGTACCCAACCCGCTTACACAACTGATTCCAGACCTACAATTGTACAGCGGAATAGAATATGCTGGTGGTATATACATAAATAAGTGATAATAAAACTCCTGTTTATTGAGGAGAGTGAGGGATCAGCCTTCAGGACAGCCTCCAAATCTATCATTTGTGTGTTCCAGCCTGAGGCGGAGGAAAGGGAGACATCAGAGAGACATTGTGGATAGTTACACCTGAATAGCACTATGGAGGGGTATTCAATATGGGAGCAAAAAGTCCGTGCTGGACTTTTCGCTCCACATCGGAGCTTTCCTAGGGTTAAACTATTGGGCGCGTGCCTGCTTTATCCCAAATTCAATTTGGAGCCTGCGAAAACAGGAGCCTGCGGAAAGGTAAGTATCGGGAAAAATAGGGGATTGTTCGGGAATTCATCCTGGGACCCCACTAATGATGTCCTGACATGGGGATCACTGTGTGTACCCCCGATTTTCCCTGCTGAAGATAATTAGGGTTTTTAAATAGCTGTGTCAGGTGTTTTTTTGTGGCTATGAAGAAGTGAATAAGAATAGCAGTTAGATTTTTTTTTTTTTTAAATGAGTTATTCCTATCAAATTCGGGGTACATGAAAATGGGGGTAAGCATATATTTAAGTCCCTACAGTTAATTTAAAAAATTCTGCAAAAATGCACCTGCCGCTACTCTGCGCAATGAAGAAAACACCTGTCGCATGCTTGGGGACCCCACCAGAATTAATTTCGTTAGTTTGGCATTTTGTTCCCCTATTTTTTTTTTTCACCCCCAAATTTAAAGTTAATTTTTTAGGGTGTCCCGATTTTTTATTTATTTTTTTAAACTTTTTTTGACAGTTTTTTTTTTTAAATGATACTCCCAGGGTGCAGGCTAATTTTTTTAAGCCTGTACCCCTAAACCCCAATTCTACACTTTTTTTCGCCATGTAAAACATGGGGAAAACTTATCCCCGTTTTTTTTAAAAGACTTTTCACACCAGCGAAAAGTCTTTGAAATTGAATATGGGGACAATTGCAACATGCGAAAATGACGTCATCATTTGGCTCCGACTTTTCACAACCAAATTGAATATGGCCCTATAAGGTTATATTTGTGAGAAATTGGTGTAAATAACATTTACACTCATGTGTTTGATCTGCTGTAGGACATGTGTATATTTTCAGCTATGCCTGAACTAAACTTGACTCTGAAATGTTTTAAGCAGGTGGCTAGTACAGCAATACAACACTACTGGAAACCATCTGGGTAGAGGCGCTGCACTGCATCTTCCCAGTTTCCATCCTATCCCACCACCAACGCGGAGCAATCATGTGTATCTGAGCACCAGCACGCAAGCCTCACCAGGCTGGATGATTTGTAGGCCCCTGGGAGAAAGACAGCGATGATAACGTAATATGCTTTTTTATTTAGGATCAGCAAGAATGCAGCGTGTCTAATCCCTGTAGCACACCTCTATTTCTGGGATGTCATTCAGAGACAAAGGGTCTGAAACTCCTCATATTCTACAGCAAACAGCCCAGCTTGGCTGCAGTCACTGCTGACAATTAATATTCTGCCTTCTGGCTGGCTCACAGTCAGGGACATGAGCCTTGTTTAAGAAAGTCATGGCAGGATGGAGGTGGTTGGCATTTCAGGCTCTGAGGCGTGGGCAAATTGTGCAGAGCAGTATCCTCAAAGCTTCAAATACAGTATAAATCATCCCCATTCATAGTAATTACTGGGAAACCACTGTCTGATAATTAGTTCTGCATGTAATTCATTTAAGATTAATTATTGGAGACACCTCCTGCAATATAACTGTTGCTGTGAGAAATTCACTGCGTACAAGCTATGTGAATAGAGTAAAATCCTCCTTGTACGATGCGGCTGCAAGGTACGGTACTTTGTTGTCTTGAAATAGCTGGAAATAGTGACAGTGAGCAATATACAGTATATTAAATAATATAATAATATATTTGCCAGATTTTCTGCCTTTTCATCTATGAAGTTAAAGTAAATTCGGCAGTGTAAATCCGACATTCCACACACAGCACAAGCCCAGGACACAGCAGACAGCCCAGATGGATCAGCAGACAGCACAGTGACAGCACCGTGACCATAGACCAGAATGGATCAGCACCAGCCCAGGACACAGCAGATAGCACCAGCACCTCTCCCAGCCCTACACTACCCACCCTCCCTGTTCAGTCTCCACAGCCAGAGTGAAATGGCGTCCGTCGCGTGGTCTACTACATTGATCATAGAGACGAAAGCTCGCAAAACGCGAGGTTTCAGACTCTATCGTTTTGCCTCGGTTTCGAGATCCGAGTAAGGCGGGAAACTCTGAGCCTGCTTGGATCCGACTCGGTTATGCTAAATTCGGGTGGGTTCAGAACTCTGGAATCTAAACCCGCTCATCTCTACTAATTTATTGCGAATACTGGGGCTTTTTTGGAGAATCATTTGCACCTGTTCTGTCAGATGTGTTTCTCACCCACTAAAAGAGCACAAAGAGCCTAGCCCCCTGGCTTCTGGCTGCACATATACAAGCCAATCCAGTATTCCTGACCCACAGCAAGTGGTTGGGAATGGTTCAGCAAGAGCAACCAGCAAAGAGGTGCTGCAGCAGCTACACTGAAGAAGTATGAGTGATTTCTAGATGCTGGTGAGGATAATTGTGGTGACTTCAATACCTTCCTGGGCAGAGCTGGATTAAGGCTTTGGGGGGCCCGGGGCACTTAAGCCAGGGGGGCCCTAAAGTCTAAAATTAAATTCCTAAGGGATGGAAAACGGCACTTGGTGTTTATTTACAGAATTTGAAATATACAGCGAGCCGGGGTCGTATAGCAAGTTGTATATTTCAAATTCTGTAAATAAACACTTCGGAGTGCCGTTTTCCATCACTTACGCTGCATCTACTGTACCTGGCACCCTTGACAAAACTTTGGACACTGAAGTGCCCATTACCTCTATACGTATGTATATATATATATATATATATATATATATACACTGTATATTGATTATATATATATAATACCCCAGGTTCCGTCCATAGTATTAAGCAATACACAGCAGGGAATGGTTGGTGGCACTTACAACATATATAAAAATAAGGTCCAACCGACCTATATAGTTAAACATTTCAGTCTTTATAGACTTTTTTTCTGGAACTGAAATGTTAAACTAAATAGGTTGTTTTTTTATATATGCCGTGAGTACCGCCAAACATTCCTTGCTGTGTGTGTGTGTATATATATATATATATATACACATATATATACACACACACACACACACACACACACACAGTGTGTGTGTGTATGTATATATATATATATATATATATATATATATACATACATATATACATACTATACATATGTGTATATACAGTATATATATATATATATATATATATATATATATACACACACACAACCACACATTCAAAGTAATGCTCCTGGAGCCTTAATTTATTCAATTTTAATTGATAACTAAAAAAAGTCAATACTCTCTGTCTTACTGTATCTGCTCTCCTGAGATGATGATCCCTTTTGCTGGCAGACAGTGACACAGAAGAACTGCACAGCGCGTTCTTCTTTCTCCTCCTCGGGTGATCCTCCATGTGCAGCTGTGCCTGTGATGCCCCCTCCTTCCCTGCAGCCTGCATGCCGGCCGGCCAGTCCCTGAAAGCCTGCTGCCTGCACAGCCCTTTTCATTGAACGCGGCTACCGGCATCCCAGCAGCAGTGCTCTGCGTCGCCGCGCCGTCTGTATGACGGCTATCAGTACAGCTGACGCTACTGGTGTACACTCTGCTACAGGCAGCGCTTCAGATGGGATCGGTAAAAAAGATCCGATCTGTGGCAGGGGGCCCTCTCAGAGAGGGGGGCCCGGGTGTACTTGCCCCCAGAGCCCCCTCCTTAATCCGGCCCTGTTCCTGGGGCTGACACATTTATGAGCAGTTGACATTTATAATCTGTGTGTGTGGTTGATTGGCCAATTGGCACAAGCAGAAGCAGTCAGTGACTTTTAGGTAAATTACTTAATGGAGATGGTTTATACTTGCAGAATTACACCCAATCAGTTAATGTAATGTACACAATTTGCTATCATAGATATTATCTACTCTTGAATACCTCCTAGCATTCATTACTCACTTTAATAGAGTATTGATCACCATACCAAATGGGCATTGCTCCACCACTGTGTGTGCACTGTCTAATAATAGAAATTAATAGAGCTAGAGGAAAGTTACATGTTAAATAACAATGAGGTATTGCTTTTATAAATCTCTGGATGAGAACTAAATGGAGATGATACAACTACAATAAGGGATCATTGTTTCTATCCTAAATCTAGCCAATCAGCAACAAAGAATAAATACATACATTTTATTTTGATAGAAAATGTCTGAGTTTGAAGCAGAAAGCTCGGTGTAAACTGCTGTTCTAAGCTCCAGAATGCTGTGCGCGTGGCCCGGCATTCTACAGCGTTAAATTTAATCTGGATCAGAGGGAGAATTGTAACACAGACCCTCCAGCATGAGCCCTTTCACCAGGTACAAAATGCTCCGCTCCTGGGCTTCCCTCTTAATGTAGGATTGCAGTCACCAGTGTTGAACTAGTTAATTGATGAGACAGGTGTTTCAACACAGCTGACTGCAAACCTACATTAAGAGGGAAGCCCAGGAGCGGAGCATTTTGTACCTGGTGGAAGGGGTCATGTTGGAGGGTATGGTAACAGCAGGAGTAAGTGCAGGGCTCAGGAGGTGGTAAAGAAGTACTGTACTAAAAGTGCCCATCCACTGGACGAGCTGAAAATGACTGTACGATTATGACATTGTAATCGTGCAGTCGTTTGTCAGTCTGAGATGTGCCTACACTGGACGAGCAGTCATTCAGTGCAGGGTCATCAATCATCTGCAAACATGCTGAACCTGACGATATTGTCAGATTGTCCAGCATATTGTTTACACGATGATAGATGTCTAAACGATCAGCGGGCACGTGCATCGCTGGTCATTTAAGACATTTTTACAAACGATTTGCAAACAATTTATGAACGATTGAATAATAACGATTTCGTTATCATTCAATCACTCACTTAAATCGTCTAGTGGATGGGCACCTTTAGAGGGGAATTTATGCTCAGCTTCTGCCTAGTAACAGTGGCAAGCTACTGTAGAGCCACCTAGTGCATCCCCAATTCTATCCAAAAGATACAGAGTTTTAGCTGCCTGTAGCAGAGTGGGGGTATAATACTTTACTCTAAAGGGGGCCTATTCATCATAACTAAATTGGCCCGTTAACCATGCGGTAACGTTTTCGGACTTTGCCTGCGAGAACAAGCGCCATCTTCAAATGGCGCTTGTTCTCGTAGCCCTGGTCCATCCCATGGGAAGGAGTTCCAGGGATGTGAAGAGGGATCCTAACGGATCTCTTCACTGACTACTTGGTGGCTTTTGCACATGCATGACCTCAGGTCACACAGACGCAAAAGCCTGCTGCGGGGACAGGTAAGTAACGCAGCTACAGCTGCTTTTCAGAGCAGCAGTCCCCACACCTGAGTAATGATGAATTGCTCTGGGGATAAGTACCCCCCCCTGCTGGATACTTTAATCATCCATACCTCCCAACATGACCATCTCCAGGAGGAACACAATGCCCTGTTCCTGGACTTCCCTGGTAACTGTGACTCTCATCCACCCTCAGTAGCAGTCCCCACCTGCCAGCTGGGCTGTGTTCAGAGCGACCGCGCATGCGCGGCAGGCCGGCAGCTTATTGGAGCTAAAGACAAGCCCAGAACCTGGGGAGCTGCTTCTACTTCTCCCAGTTAACATGGGTCTGACTGCACTTCCTTCGTTTACGTTTTAGAGGTAAGGAGCCTGCTGTTATAAAGATGCCATGGTGGGAAGCATGAGATAGATGTATGTGTGTATATATATATATATATATATATATATATATATATATTAGGGATGAGCGGGTTCGGTTCCCTGAGAACCGAACCCACCCGAACTTCGGGGATCCGGGGCGATCCGAGCCCAAGCTCGGATTTCCCTGTCTGCCCCGGATCCCTCTCCCGAGGCAAAACCTCGAGATCTGCTGTCGGATCTCGAGGTTTTGCCTCGAGCGG
Organism: Taudactylus pleione; assembly: GCA_031769625.1. Lineage (NCBI taxonomy): Eukaryota > Metazoa > Chordata > Amphibia > Anura > Myobatrachidae > Taudactylus > Taudactylus pleione. The sequence goes on from JAUIMM010001073.1 coordinate 625,911, forward strand.
CCATTTAAAAAAAAATGCCTTTGCCTTTAATGGGCAAAGTGCTGATTGGCTGACAGAGCCGTCTGTCATGGCTCTCAACCAATCAGCATTATGGTGCTCATTTGCATGTAGCACGGACTCGTGAGATCCGTGCTACATGCATCTGTGTGATTGACAGTGACACAGAGCACAGATGGGTCAGTGAGACCCGTCTGTGCTGCTGTGTATTTCAATGACACAGATGCACGCACGGACCAGGAGATCCGTGCTACTTGCATCTGTGTCATTGACACAGAGCACTGACGGGTCCGTGAGACCCGTCTGTGCTGCTGTGGTAAAAAAAAAAAAAAAACCTGTGTAAAAAAAGAAAAAAATGGCGTGCCCCCCCCAAAAGAGAGCAACCAGCCCCGGGCATTAGTGACCCAGTGCTGGGTGTTCTTAAATACAGGGGACAAACGACGTAGGGGTCCCCTGTACTTAAGCACAACCAGCACCGGGCTAGTCAGAACCAGCGCTGGTTGCCAAAATACAGGGGACAAACGACGTAGGGGTCCCACGTATTCTGCGCAACCAGCTCTGGGCTCTGATCCGGTCCTGGTTCTGGAAATACAGGGGAAAAAAATTAGGGTTCCCCTGTATGTTCCAGAACCAGCACTGGACTTTTTCTAGCGTCGGGCTGATGCCACAGCCAGGGGAGCCCTTTCACCGGGCCCCCCAGCCACAGCATCAGCCCTGACCGCTAGTCAGCCCAGGCCGGGGATCCCTGGAGAGCTGGGGACCACCCCAATAAAGGGATCACCCTCTCCAGGGCACCCCAGGCCCAGGCTGATAGCCCGGGGCTATCCCCGCCACCCCTGATGGCGGTGGGTGGCGGGTTGATTGTGTGGTGTGGTGTAAATAAAGAATATCAAACATTATCTTTACAAATAGAACTGCAAGTCCCAGCAAGCCTGCCCCCCATGCTGGTACTTGGAGAACCACAAGTACCAGCATGCAGGGCATTAAGGGCCCGCTAGTATCTGTAGTTCACCTGTAAAAAAAACACAGGACACACACACCGTGACAGTATAAGTTTATTAAACATACATACACACACACATGTACACATACTCACCTATGTAACCCTGTAGCATCGGTCCACTTGTCCGGTAAAGTATCCATAGGGGACCTGTGAAAAAAAACATACTCACCATCTCCTATGCGAGGTTCTGTCCTCTTCGTTCCAAAGTAGGCATCCCCGGACTTGGCAAAAAAAAAAAAATGAAAACGCAATCCACGAACTTAGTACCGTTCTATAGAGCGGTACTTCCCGAATGAGAGCTTAGCGGCGGGGTATCACCATGGAAACCCCGCTGCTAAGCGTTCATTGACTGAGAGAGGCCATCTCCCGTCTCTCTCAGCCAATGAACGGCTCCCTCCATTGTAGTCAATGGTGGGATCCGCAAGGTCATTAAAGTTTACCCTGCGGTTCCCACCATTGACTACAATGGAGGGAGCCGTTCATTGGCTGAGAGACGGGAGATGACCTCTCTCAGCCAATGAACGCTTAGCAGCGGGGTTTCCATGGTGATACCCCGCCGCTAAGCTCTCATTCGGGAAGTACCGTTCTATAGAACGGTACCAAGTTCGTGGATCGCGTTTTCATTTTTTTTTTTTGCCAAGTCCGGGGATGCCTACTTTGGAACGAAGAGGACAGAACCTCGCATAGGAGATGGTGAGTATGTTTTTTTTCACAGGTCCCCTATGGATACTTTACCGGACAAGTGGACCGATGTTACAGGGTTACATAGGTGAGTATGTGTACATGTGTGTGTGTATGTATGTTTAATAAACTTATACTGTCACGGTGTGTGTGTCCTGTGTTTTTTTAAAAAAATTTTTTACAGGTGAACTACAGGTACTAGTGGGCCCTTAATGCCCTGCATGCTGGTACTTGTGGTTCTCCAAGTACCAGCATGCGGGGCAGGCTAGCTGGGACTTGCAGTTCTACTTGTAAAGACAATGTTTGATTTTCTTTATTTACACCACACAATCAACCCGCCACCCACCGCCACCAGGGGTGGCGGGGATAGCCCCGGGCTATCAGCCTGGGCCTGGGGTGCCCTAGAGAGGGTGACCCCTTTATTGGGGGGGTCCCCAGCTCTCCAGGAATCCCCGGCCTGGGCTGACTAGCGGTCAGGGCTGATGCTGCGGCTGGGGGGCCCGGTGAAAGGGCTCCCCTGGCTGTGGCATCAGCCCCCCGCTAGAAAAAGTCCAGTGCTGGTTCTGGAACATACAGGGGAACCCTACTAATTTTTTTCCCCTGTATTTCCAGAACCAGGACAGGATCAGAGCCCAGAGCTGGTTGCGCAGAATACGGGGGACCCCTACGTCGTTTGTCCCCCGTATTTTGGCAACCAGTGCTGGTTCTGACTAGCCCGGTGCTGGTTGTGCTTAAGTACAGGGGACCCCTATGTCGTTTGTCCCCTGTATTTAAGCACACCCAGCACTGGGTTACTAATGCCCGGGGCTGGTTGCTCTTTTTTGGGGGGGTGCACGCCATTTTTTTTCTTTTTTTACACAGGTATTTTTTTTTTTTACCACAGCAGCACAGACGGGTCTCACGGACCTGTCATTGCTCTGTGCCAATCACACAGATGCATGTAGCACGGATCTCCCGGGTTCGTGCTACATGCAAATGGGCACCATAACGCTGATTGGCTTCCTGTCTGCCACTGCAGTGCCACTCCTAGATGGGCCACGTGTTTGTGCCGCCCACTTGTGTCGCTTAGCATAGTCATCCAGCTACCTCAGTGCAACCTTTTGGCCTAAAAACAATATTGTGAGGTGTGAGGTGTTCAGAATAGAGTGGAAATGAGTGGAAATTAATGTTATTGGGGTTATTAATAGCGTAGGAACAAAAAAAAGGCCCATTTTAGCGTTTTTTTTTTTTTTTTTAAGAAAAAATACAGATCCAAAACCCAGAACCCAAAACACGGAAGGGTGGTTTTGGCAAAACCAATCCAGATCCAAAACACGAAGAAAGATCCAGATCCAAAACACAAAACACGAAAAGTGGCCGGTGCACACCCCTAATATATATATATATATATATATATATATATATATATATTTTCCAGAACTGCTGCCATCTTTGTCTATGTATGCTGTATATATGCATATACTTATGTATTTGGATAGATAGATATACACATACAAGTATATATGTAGCTGCTATTTTTTTTTTTTTTTAAATCAACCTTTTGGAAACGCTCCCTTTAAAAATCATGCGTTTGCCCATGACCCTTAGTCAGAATGACCTTCTACACAGAAGCTCATTCTGTCTACAGGAGGAGACAAGATGGCCATGGGAGGGCATGCTGCACATGCCCTGCCACTCCTCCCATTGGCCTTTGCGGAGCAGAGCCGTGAGTAACAACTCACGGCTCCGCGTTCATCTTAGACGATCAGGCCAAGCCATCATGAAGTAAGGGGCAAGGCAAGTAACAACAGCATCATTAAATTTAGCTGAGCTGTGCCAGCATAATTTAAAACAAAGGAGGCAGCCAGACGAGAGAGTACTTTCTCACTCTCTGGGTATATTAGGTGTGTATGTTAAACTTCAAAAAATTAATGTTTAGCTTGGTCTGGGAGAAAGGTGGGAACCCATGACTGGGGCCCTGGGGCTTGGGGAAAAAAGTGGTTTTGTTCACACCAGTGCTGCGTCTGACTATGAGAGAAGAGGGGGTGATGTGTGTGTATGTATGAATATATAATATATATATATATATATATATACCCAATATCCTGATGGACATCAGGATACCGGCGTCGGCACACCAACCACTGGAAGCCCGAACGTCCGGATGCCGGGTGAGTATGCAGGTAAACCGCGGATGGGGGTCGTTAGTATTAGGCACCCCCTCGGCAGTGTTAGCGTGCGGGGAGGGGGGTTATGGTTAGGTACCCCCCGGGTAAGGCTACGGTTAGGCACTCCCCCGGGAGACTTAGGTTTAGGGTGTCGGGTGGGAGGGATAGGGTTAGACACCACTGGGGGGGACCTAGGGTTAGGTAACTCCTAGGGAGGTTAGGTTTAGGCACCACTAAGGGTGGGTAAGGGTTAGGGGTGGCAGGGGAGGGTTAGTACACTTACCTGATCGCGTCGGGATCTCCTGTCGGGCTTCCGGAAGTGGTATTTGAACCGGCAGCTAAACAGCCTTCAGTATTTCAATACCATTCCGGTGGTGGGATTATCTGCTAGGGGGCACCAGTCAAAATTTTGCCTAGGGCAGCAAATTGGCTAGGGCCGGCTCTGCCATCACCTGTGGTAAAAAAAACCTTTCTTATCTATTAACTAGTTCAACACAGGTGATAGCAATCATAAATTAACAGGGAAGTCCAGAAACAGAGCATTATGTCCCTCCTGGAGAGGGTCATGTTGGGAGGTGTGTCCATCTCTGGGCCCAAGTTCTGGACTCCAAAAAAAAAAAAAAGTAAAAGAAAAAAAAAACAAAGTGTCTTTTATTTAATATTTTTCTGTGTGTGCTTGTGGGTGTTAGGCTTAACCACAGTAGCGCACAAGAGCCAGCCAGCAACGCACGTTGCAACAACCTTGTGCTGCCCGACTACTGTATTGCTACAAAAAAAAACTATAAAAGTGTCTTATATTTTTTTCTTCTGTGTGTGCTCATGGGTGTTAGGCTTAACCACAGTAGCGCACAAAGGCCACACAACAACGCACGTTGTAACAACCTTGTGGTGCCCGACTACAGTTGTGCTCCAAAAAAACCCAATAAAAGTGTCTTATATTTTTTTCTTCTGTGTGTACTCATGGGTGTTAGGCTTAACCGCAGTAGCATACAAGAGCCAGCCAGCAATGCACATTGCAACAACCTTGTGCTGCCCGACTACAGTCGTGCTCCAAAAAAAACCCAATAAAAGTGTCTTATTTTTTTTTCTTCTGTGTGTGCTTGTGGGTGTTAGGTTTAACCGCAGTAGCGCACAAGAGCCAGCCAGCAGCGCACGTTGCAACCTTGTGCTGTCCAACTCCAGTTGTGATCAATTGGTGCTCTGGGCCCAAGTTCTTCTGGAGCTGACAAAAAATATAAATTATCATTTGTCTTTTTTTCTAATATTTTTGCGTGTGTGAATTTTTTAACCGCACCTTGGCTACACTATTGGTGATTGTGACACTGCTTCAAGACTGCAGAAATTATAGAGGGCTGTCACATGATAGGAGAGCAAGGCCAAGAACCACATGTTGTAGCTTCCGCCAGCAGTGCAAGGCCGTCAACTTCCTCGTCCTCTAGGAAGGCCCATGCCCCAGAGCTTAAGTCACTGCTGATAGCCCTTCTGCTTGTAGTAGTAGTGGTGGTGGTCTAATTAAAAATGTGAAAGTTGTTAAGACAGCTCTGGGAAAACCAACTGTGTGCCCTGAGAAATCGAAATCACAAATCCCCGAGGAGAGTGCAAGTGTGTCTGCAGTTGCCATGTGTGTGCCCGACCTAAATGCTAGTGTACCTGAGGATCCTCCAAGTTCCAACATTACCCTCTATAAATGTGGGGAAGAGCAGTCAACATCTTGCACACGTAGTCATTGAGGATGCTTCTGTGGAATTGCACATGGAGGAGGAGGATATTTTGGTAGTTGAAGGCGCTAAGGATGATGAGGATGTTGATGATGAAGATGTTGGTGATGAGGATGTCCTTTGTGTAAGTAAGGCAACAGCTGTTGCCCATGGTTTGAAAAGCCAAAGCCCATTGTTGTCATGCCGGGACAAAAGAGGAAAAAATCTACTTCTCACGTGTGGAATTATTTATATCCCAATCCGGACAACAGTTGTCAAGCCATATGTGCCCATTGCCATGCAAGAGTGAGTAGAGGGAGGGACCTAAACCACCTAGGAACCTCCTCCTTGTTACGTCACTTGGAGAGCATTCATCAAATATCAAAGTGTACGTTGCCAAGTTCCAAAACTCAAAATGTAACAAGTCCAGTGTTACCTACCTGCTCCCTGTCTGTGAGATCCAACCGCCTTTGATCTCCAACACCTGCATCATCAACATCCTCATTCGTCATCGGAAGCAGTCCTGCTGCATCCAATGTTGGTATTCAAAGTATGATTAACTCCTATCCGTGATTCCTCAGAAGGATCCTTGATGACTATGCCTGTTGCTGCTGCTGTTGCTGTCAGTGGATCTTCATCCCAGAAGGGGACCAGGAAGAAGACTACTTGTAGCGTATCCTCCAAAAAACAATTAACTGTCAAACAATCGTTTGCAAGGGCAAACAAGTATGACAACAATCACCCATTTGCACAGCAGATTACTGACGCCATAATAGCTATGCTGGTATTAGATGTGCGTCCAGTATCCGCCATTACTGCTGTGGGTTTTCAACAGTTAATTAAGGTCCTGTGTCCTTGCTACCAGATCCCTTCTAGGTTCCACTTCGCTAGAACAGCAATTCCAAGCCTGTACAAGGACATTAAAAAAGCCTTATTAATGTCCTCAGAAATGCCGTTGTACCCACTGTCCACTTGACCACTGATATGTGGATAAGTGGGACAGGGCAAACTAAGGATTACATGACTGTGACAGCCCACTGGGTAGGTGTATTGCCTACAACAGCAATATCAGCAGTAACATCTCCCAAAAGACGGCTAATACAGAGGCAGGCTACTCTTTGTATAACTGGTTTAACTAAGAGGCATACCGCTGAGTACCTCTTAGAAACACTCAGGGAAATCATTGCTAAATGGCTTACCCCACTTGGACTCTCCTTGGGATTTGTGATTTCGGACAATGCCACCAATATTGTTAGAGCATTGCATGTGGGCGAATTCCAACATGTCCCATGTTTTGCTCACACAATTAATTTGGTGGTGCAATGTTTTTTAAAAAGTTACACGGTCGTGCAGGTGATGCTCTCGGTGGCCCGCAAAATATCCAGACATTAGACATTCGGCGAACCACTTGTTGAAGATTGCATGACCAGCACTTACTGTTAAATTTGCCCTTCCATCAGCTGAAGCAAGAGGTAGTAACTTGGTGGAATTCTACCCTCTATATGCTTCAGCGGATGGAGGAACAGCAAAAGGCCATCCAGGCCTATACAACGGACTATGACATAGGCCGTGGAGGGGGAATGCACCTTACTCAAGCGCAATGGAGAATAATTTCCGTGTTGTGCAAAGTTCTCAAGCCCTTTGAACTTGCCACACGTGAAGTTAGTTCAGATACTGCCAGCTTGAGTCAGGTCATTCCCCTCATCAGACTTTTGCAAAAACAGCTGGAGAAACTGAAGGAGGAGCTGAAACGGAGTGATTGTGCAAAGTATGTCGGACTGGTGGATCAAGCCCTTCAGTCACTTCACCAGGATCCAAGAGTCGTCAATCTATTGAAATCTGAAAAATATATTTTGGCCACCATTCTGGATCCTAGGTTTAAGTCCTACCTTGTGAGTTTTTTTCCAACAGACCAAAATCTAAAACTATGGAAATAGCTGTTGGTCAAAAAATTGTCAGCTGCAGCCACAGCCGCATGTGAAATGCCTTCATCTCCTCCTTCAGTTTCAACAGCTGCCAGGAAAAAACTCTATTTTCCTTACAGAATGCCTGCTGGTCATGCAGATCATTCACCAAAAAATGACATCTGGTCGGGCCTGAGAGAACTGCCTACTGGTGACATGTCTTCTACCGTGACTAAGTGTGATACGGTTTCCATTCACAGAATGATGGAGGACTATTTCAGAGATAACATCCTAATAGACATGTCAGACAGTCCCTTTCAGTACTGGCAGGAAAAAGAGGCAATTTGGAGTCCCATACACAAACTGGTTTTGCATTACTTAAGTTGCCCACCCTCCAGTGTGTACTTGGAAAGAGTTTTCAGTGCAGCTGGCAACCTTGTCAGTGATCAGCGTAGGAGGTTACTTCCTCAAAATGTGGAAAAGATGATGTTCATTAAAATGAATTACAAATCTCACGAGGAAGACCTCTACCAACAATTACATAAAAAAATTACAGAGGCGCCTATGGTGGATTCCAGCGGGGATTAATTAATATTGTGTGAAGGAAAGTATGTACACACTGATGGGGATAACGAGGACGAGGACAACTTGTAATGTAAAGCTAGTTTGTGTATGGGATCAGCTTGTTTTATGGGGGGTCCAAACAAAACAATAATTTCAGCCACAATTGGCAGTCCTTGTCACTGAAATGATTGGTTTGTTAAACTGTCCTGTTTCGTATACAACATAGGGGTGGGTGGGAGGGCCCAAGGACTATTCCATCTTGCACCATTTTCCTTTCCATTATGTGCTGGTTGGGGCATTGCTGCCTGACATTTTAAATTAATGTTATGGTTGGTTTAGGAACCAATGAATTGTTTTTAAATTAATTTATGATCAATTTAACAGCCTGGGGCTGCACCCAATGAGTTGTTTATACATTAATTTATGATCAATTTAACAGTCAGGGGCTGCACCCAATGAATTGTTTTTTAATTAATTTATGATCAATTTTACACCTAGCTGTCACTGTCATTGGTGTAGCTGCGTAGGGGTGCTGTGCTGCTGTCTGTCAAGGGGCTGCATGAATATTGCAATGAAAAACTTTTTTTTTAAGTTATTGGGTTATAAAAAGTTTTTTTTTAAATCTTAAACATAGCAGAAATGTTATCCTAACAGCTAATAAAGTTATATGCTCTAAAAAACTAAAGCCTATATTTATAAAAAAAACTTAAGCCTAATTCTGCCAAAAGAGAGACTGACACCACGGCTAAACATAAGAGTCACCTTCTGGATGTGAATTGTCTCATTTGCATGGGGAAAACCCAACCCTCAGATGAGATAGATATCAGCCAGTGGAAAACTTTGAAATCACCATTAAAAAGTCACAATGGAAGACTACAGTGTGGATAATCTTTCTTCACAGTCAGGAGAGGCCTCAGAGAACATGAAAAAGATGCTCTAGGTGCTGAACTTAAAGGGATTTCTCCATCATGTTCTGCAGTGTGGAATGGTTTCATTCACATGTTTTCTATAAAGCAGTTCAAAGTTACAGCCTTCAAAGTGTCTGGCTATAACACCCACCTTTGCCAAGAATTACCAAAGATTATTACAAGCAAAGGATTCATCTGTCCGGAATCTGTCTGGGAATTCATGGATCGTATTTGGCCTGAATGCACTAAGACATCCAGTGATTCTGTCACTGTGTTCTGTAGCCCACTTAATCCTACTTGAATCACAAACTGAAATACGGAATAGTAAGCACAGACAACATGGAGGCCTTTGTTATTCCGCTGCCTCATTTCAACCAATACACCCCAGACTACACCCACTGGGGGTCCAGGTCTTGATAATGACCATCCCCATCTATTGGTAGGCCTTCTTCTTCCAAAACATCCATGCTGGACTTCCTGTCCAAAAAGGGTAAGCAGGGTACAGAAAGAGGAGCTAGATGTCCCCAATGACATGTTTTTCTTCTATCATAGATGATGTGGAGAGATAAGAGCTTCAGATGTTGGAAGTACAGGGGCTCCCACCTATTTGGCTTCCCTCCAGAGAAAAGAGCTCTGTTCCTCAGGAAGTGTCTATGCCTGAGTTGATAGGTAGGTAGTCTCTGTCTGTTGGTAAACACCCTTCAGGAGATGGCAACCCAGAATAACAACAACTATAATAATGTGTCCACTGATAACCAGCCTGATCCCTTAACAGCAACATACCCCATATGGCCAACTCATACATGACACCCAGTTTGCAGCCTCCTCTTCCTTATGACACTAATTCAGTCGCAATGGTTGATCAATCAGCCATGTGTGGTCCACCCAATTTTTGGCCTTCCACATTCTAACATTCACATATCTAAGAAAAAGTGGACAGTGGGAACAATGGCAATTTGAAGGCCACTAACTAACTCTGGGCCTGATTCAGACCCGGACGCTATTTGCGGCCGCTCGCTCTCAAAAAGGGGCCAGATATTTAAATTGAGCGCTCGCTCTTTGCGGTGTGAGGCCACCTCTATGTCTGTGCGAGCACCTGCTAAATGCGCTCGCTATTTTTTCAAGACACCCCTTTGCCGTTCGCAAATCACGTCATCTCCTGTTTTTATTAGATTAATCGGGAACATCGAACGGCATCTGAACTGTTCGCAGCGCTTGAGGTAGGAATTACTTCCCGTAATCACTGCGAGCAGTTCAGGCTAAAAGACAACCAAGTGACGTGATCGATCCTTTGCTAATTATGCACTCCCATTAAACACCCATTTAACCGTTGGGCACACCTGCGTTTGCACAACCACTCCCCCATTTTCAAGCACCTTCCCCCATTACCACCCACAAACGGCACATTGTCACTCAATATAGCAGCCCCTCTGTGTTTTACGAGCGCACAATTTCCGACCGCAATGACTGGTTTGCGCATGCGCATTGCGAACCATACGCATGCGCAGTTGTGCGACCATCGCTCAGAGTGAGTGTGCGGACACTTACGAGTGGGTCTGAATCAGGCCCTCTGTTTTTTTTAATGTCCCTGTACAGGTCGGAAAATTCCGTTACAGAACAGAAGGTTTGCAAAGGATTATTTAAGTCAATTGTCTATTTATTTTTGGAAAGCACTCTTCCTGGTTCCCTTCTGGGATGAAGAAAATCAACTCCCAGCAAACAGGCATGGCGCTCAAGAAAGAATTCCCAAGAAAGACACATCGTAATACTTAAACCTTAGGTCTGAAATGTTCCGCTTGTTCACAATACATCTCATATGGTTAAGTGGACAGTGGGAACAACGGCAGTTTGAAGGCCACTAACTAACTATGGTTTTTTTTATGTCCCTCTACAGATTCGCAAACGCCTTTATAGAAGATTTGCAAAGCATTATTTAAGTCAATTGTTTATTTTTGGAAAGCACTCTTCCTGGTCCCCTTGTGAGCTGTGAGGTGGTCAAAATTGACTGAAAACGAGTGGAAATAAATGTTATTGAGGTTATTAATACTGCAGGAGAAAAAAAAAAGCCCATTTTATGTGATTTTAGCTGTTTTTTTGATTTTTTAAGAAAAAAATCCAGATCCAAAACCAAAACACGAAAACAAAACACGGAGGTGAGGTTTTGGCAAAACCAATCCAGATCCAAAACCAGGGGAGTTCCAGATGCAAAACCAAAACACGAGGGTCGGCGCACATCTCTACAAATTAGCAGCAGATTTAAAAAAAAGGGAAAAGCTTCTTTAACAATAAATAACTAAAATTACAAACCAGTACTTACAGAAACTGTTATGGCTTCAGCGTGTGCAAAAAGCCCAATTACAGATTCCAAAAACAGCTACAGGTGCACAAAAGGTTTCTTATATAAAGCACACGGCAAGGCAGGGTTATGCTTAGCCCTTAAAGGCTGGAGAATATGGGAAACAGACAATGGCTTTAGACAGCTGGTACAAAGCCCATGATAAACAAAATAGGCAAATAGTCCCGGAACAGAACACAGGATACCCCCTGGTAGTCCACAGTCACTATGAAAACGCACGTATACGGGAGACTCAGGGCCTGATTCAGCAAGCAACGCAGTTGCTTATACGTATACAATCGGACGATTGTTGCGCTCTGTGCATGCATATGCAATGCAGTGTGCTTGCGCGAACCAGTCATTACGCTCGGGACTGTGATTGCAGTGACTACGCAGATCCATCGCAGGGTGATTGACAGGAAGTGCCATTTGTGGGTGGTGATAGGGGGTGTGGTCAGCTAAACGCAGGAGTGCCAGTGCGTTTCAACGCCGTTGCATGGGCGTGTATAAATTATCCACTGTGATACCATACGCCTTCTGAGGCCTCATATCGTGTACTAGTTAGCAATTTATGAGTAAGGTCTGACATGCCTTAACTGTGAGTATGGGTCCGATGGTACTCGATTGTACCAATGTTTTTGCTGTCTTGCTAACCATTACCGATATGCGTGTAAAGTAAGGTAGGCGTCCTTATGTAGTGCTGTGGCAGCATTGCGATCTCTATGGATTAGCATACTATCGCACTGAACTGAACTGGGTACGTACGCTATATTGCAATCCATAGTGAATCAGGCCCTCAGGGTCTTATTCAGCAGTGCACACTAGTGCACTGCTGAATGTAGATTCCCGATGATCATGCGCATGTGCATAATGGGTCTGCTATCCCGCATTGATAATATATACAGTTATAGTGCTTGCGCTAGTTTGCGTAATTCTATAGGTGTAACAATCAATATGTATATGTAGATCTAATGATTCTAAGCACACAAGGATAATAGTTAGGTGGTTTTAATGGATCCAGTAAATATTACAACAAATCAATTGAGAAGTCACAGTGCTCTCTAATTTGAGTAATGTACGCAGGATATGGTACAGGGAATGGGTAGTATATAGGAGTATAGGGTCAAATGAACGTAGAAAAAATGGGGGGGGAATAAAATAGTGAACAATGGGGGTCATTCAGACCCGCTCACGAGCGCAGGACGCTCGCAAGCGGGTCGATGTTGCCCCACTGCGCATGCGCACAACGGAGGGAGCTCCGTTGTGCGCATGTGCGAGACCTGGATAGCGACAGGCTCTCCGTCGCTCCGGGTCTCGCACCAAAGGGGGCGTGCTGTCGATGTTGATTGACAGCACGCCCCCTTTGGTGGACGTGCCGGGAGCGTGGCTGCCAGACGGAGGCGTTCACATGGGAACGCCTACCGTCTGAAGCCGGCCCCACTGACATCACTGATTCTGATAGAGCCAAAATCACTCCAGGGCTTGCGGCAGCGAGACCCTACCGCAGGGTCTCCGTCCCAGGCCCGATGGTCGGGATGGTCTTGACCATCGCGACCATCATCATGGACGCTCGCATAAGCTGTGGGTGGTCACCCACAGCTATGCGAGCGTCCAGGAGGACGCTCCATTTTCATGGAGGAGGGCCCTGATTCAGAGCGAGCACTCTGGTCAGAGCGTTCGGCTCTGAATCAGGCCCAATGTCCTCTAACTATAGGAAAAAATTTAAATAATATACAGTGCAGACGGAATTAATGTCCTAGAGGGGTTTGATTGACAGTCTGACGCCATTTGTGGGTGGGGAGGTGCTGCGATGGCCTCCGTTTCCTGAAACTGAGGCGTGTTGCTGCCGTTGGGGGGGAGTGAAGCCTCCTGTGCATAACCATATCTGCAAGGATCGCAGTTGCAAAGCTGCCTGCGTGCATACATCATATATCTATAGCCTGCGTGCATACATCATATATATAGCCTGCGTGCAGCTCAACAATAGCAACACACTTATTAAGTACTCTTGGAGAATACAGGTACACTGGATGCTGTGGAGCAACGCAGAGCAAGTTTTCAGGAGAGAACTGTAAGCTTGTTGCTGTGGACAGAGTAGTTCTGGATGTCACTGGAAGGTGAAACAGAACCATAGGCAGGAACAGACACAGAAATATTAATAACAATGACCAGCACTAACATTGTCCCAGTGGGTTGTTTATAACAGGAGAAGCACAGGTGAATATCATGCAGCAGTGGAGCAATATGTGAAAAATCTGAGAGGTGGAAAACATATAACAAATCAATGTTACATTTAATAATAATATTAATTGCTTAGTACAAAGAGTACGAAGCATATCAAGAGACAAAATATGTCTCTTAGCAGCAAATTAAATGCTGTTTTTCAATAGTGGATAATGATGAATGGCACTAGCGTCGCTCGGATCACCCTGGATCCCCGAAATTCGGGTGGGTTTGGATCTCTGAGATCCGAACCCGCTCATCTCTAGTCAAAATGTTTATAAGTTGATGTTATTTAAACTATGATCAGTAATTGTGAATGAAGGTGTGATCATGTAACCCAGTGACAGACCAAGGGAATATGAACCAGGACTGGCCGTGTTTGCTTTGCCTTAGTTTAGCGATTTGCCCTGATTTACTTAATGTAGTCAGTGACAGACCAAGGTCATACTTGCCGACAATCAGCTCCAGCCTTCCGGGAGGGAGCTGATTGTCGGCTAATAGCGGGGGGCGGGGCCGGTCATTGGGGGCGGAGCGGCCATTTTGTGTCACACTGGAGGCAGAGCCAAGGCGGGGCCGCACGATCGCGTCATCGTGACTCCGCCCCCTCTTCACAATGCCGTGATTTTCGGCATTGTGAAGCAGGGGGTGGGGCCACAATGACGCGATTCTGCGCGAATCGCGTCACCGGGCCCCCCGCTGCGGGTATTTCTGTTTTTTTTCAGGGGGGAGGTGGGGAGGGTCGGAGACTTCCGGGAGGCTTGCCTGCCTTTCAGGGGGGGCCGGGAGCGGCACCCGAAAATTGGGAGGCTCCCGGCCAAATCGGGAGGGTAGGCAAGCCTGACCAAGGTGTTTGCCTTTTTTAACGATTTGCCTTGACTCACCTACTGTAGTCTAATCACAACACTTTTTAGTACTTATCCCTCCAGGCTAGTAGTATTTGTTCCAGCTTAAAGTAGCAATGAGCCAGTTCAACATGGGCTCCAACACAAGAGATGCTCTTCACTCAGAGGGGTAAATATACTAAAGTGAGAGTTTTTAGAAGTGCGTTTTAGAAGAGATGTTGCCCATAGCAACCAATGAGATTCTACTTAACATTTAACTAGCACCTTCTAGAAAATACTAACTAGAATCTGATTGGTTGGGCAACATCTCTTCTAAAACGCACTTCTAAAATCTCTCACTTTAGTTACTTTACCACAGAGAGTTCTCCACAAGGCTTGTTGTGGCCGGAGGCACTGAAGGGGTTGACCCCAATGCTGCGGCGCCATTTTTACAATGAACAATGGGCGCTAGGCGCCATTATTAAATGTTACTGGCGCTAAGCACCAGATGTATTAAAATATATTTATATTGTCTGCCGCGGCCCGAACCTCCTCCAACGGCCGCGGCAGTGTTAACCCCTCGGTGCGTGGCGCCGAGAGGGGAAGCGGTTGGTAAGGACCCCTTGAGTGCTCCATGCTGGGGATGGGAGCATAGTAGGCTGTGGTGCTGTGCGCTGACTGCCTGGAACCGGGATCGAAGCTCCCGGAGCTTCAGGGCAGCAGGATCCGCTGCAGCCGGAACAAATCCCCTGGACTGCAGGGCTAAGCGCTGCATGCAGGGGGCGAACGGGCTAGCCGGCTCCCTGTATGGCACTGGTTAACCCCCGGGTGCGCGGCTCCCTGCGCCCAGCACCACAGCACAGTATGGCCAGCAGTTAACCCTCGGTGCGCTGCTCCGAGGGGAGGACTGCATTGTTGATGCTGGGGTCGGGAGCTCTAGCTCCCAATACTCTTGCACGGAGGAGAGGCCACTCACTGGGAGACCAGAGAAGCCGACTCACAGTGCAGTGCGGCAGCGGGGCTGTACAGGGTAGCTGGTACACAGGGGGACCAGGCTAGTCGGCTCCCTGTGCAGCACTAGATGGTGCACTGATGCTAGTGACTGGGAGCCTAGCTCCCGGCACCCCAGCAGCTTGGCCGAGTGGTTGCATGCTGGGGGACAGGGAGAGCCAGCTCCCTGGACCTCAGGGCTGTGAGCAGAAACCAAGGGAGAGCCCCAGCAGTCCCAGAGTGCAGGGCTAGTGGAGCCCGGCGCTGAACACTGGGCACAGTAAATAACACACACAGGGATAAATAAAACAACACACACAGGGTTAAATTGAAAATATATATTAACTGTATATATAAATATATATATGTATATGTATTTACAGTGATATGTGCAGCACTGAGCCAGGGAGGCTGCCCTGTGTAACAGACTGATGCTGGGCACAGGCCGATGGTATATTTCTACTTCAGGGTCCATAGGGTATCCACAGGATACCTTGGGGTATAGGTGTGACGTCAGTCGCAGGGCACCAAAGAGTTAAGCTTTCAGCCTCCCAGGATGCACTAGGTCCCCCTCCTATACCCCGCCCCAGGGCCAAGGCACCTCAGTTTGGTGCCCGGCCGGAGTCGGGTGCACCTGTTGGAGTGGGGGCTAGAAGAGCCCCTGAAGCTTATTCTTCATGCAGCTGTGGCTGCACATCTGGATGGACAGTCAGTCCTGACGTCCATGCTGTCTTCCCTACACCCCGCCGGTACCAGAACGCCGGTACTGATCAGGGGATGCTGGTGGGCGTCTGGGGTCACAGCTAGCGGTGACCCCAGATGCTCCGGACCATGGCCGGATTCAAGGGGGACAGAGGTAAGCAGCGGGGTCCCGCGGTGGGTCCCCGCTGATCACATGGTCCTAAGTCCCCAGGCAGGGGGCTCCCTGGGGACTGGCTGCAGCGTGGAGCCAGGCGACCAACCTGCGCTTCCACTACCCCCTGGGACAGCGGACCGCAGCAGAGCGGTAGTGCTGCGGCGTCCCAGGGGTTAAATGCATGCCAGGGGAGCGCGCCTTCCCTGTCTCACAGCCGGCGCCTCCCCCGCTGCACACAGCCCTCTCTGCATGCTGCCGACTGGTCCTGTGGCAGCGCTCCTCCCCCAGGCCAGCCTCCTCTCTGCTCCTCGGCGGCCATCTCCAGAACGCATGGTGAACGCTGCTGGAAGCGCTGGACGGAAGCATCGTGGTCTGGGTCCCCCCGCATACCTCTCCTCCGCTGTGGTCAGGTCTGTGTATGCAGCGCTGTGTCCTACCAGGCCCTGTGTCTGTGTAGTTGAGTGATCAGCGCTGTTAGTGCAGGAATTGTTATTTCTCTGCATTGTATGTGACTGTGCTAGCGCTGCTGCCTGTAACTTTTCTTCTCTAAACTGTCAGCTTTATTACTGTCCCTGTTCTTCTGCTAAAGCCCTTGCGGTGCGGTGCTGCAGGGTGGTCTCTCGCCTATTTAATACTTAATTGGTGAGAGAGGTCACATACGTGGTGCCATCATGTCTGAAAGTGATTTTCCCCTCCGGCTACAGTGTACCACGTGCAAAGTACCGTTAGCGGAGGGGGAGGGTAGCGCGGAGGGCCTTTGCCGGCAGTGTTTGTCCATGGCGCGGCCTATTACGGTTACAGCACCGGTACAGGAGCCGCCCTGGGCTTGTTTCGCTCAGGCGTTAACAGCTTTAGTGGGCCAGTTAGCTCCGCAACCCGCGTTTACTCCGATGGGTTTGTCCCAGCAGTCTGTGGTGTCGTCACCCATGCAGGGGTTCGCACGACAATTGGTGGTACCCCACAGTCTCCCTATTTCCCCGCTCCCGGGTTCTCAGGAGCCAGCGTGGGTTAACTCCCTGACGAGTTCTGTACAGCACTTGTCGGATGTGTTGCAAGGGGAGTCTGTGATGCGGCCTCATAAAAGGCCGGTGGCGTCTCTGTCCGCTCCTTATGAGGATGACGAAGGGACGTCTGATGATGGGGAGATTCTTGATCCTTACGATCAGGAACCTCTCCATACTAAGGACGCTGATGCTAAGTCCAAAGTATATATTCCTGGACTTATTCGGGCGGTCCGCACAGCCTTGGTGATTGAGGACGAAGTTCCCCCAGCGGCTAAATCTAAGTATGCCTTTTTCAAAGATGTGAAGGGCGATGCCACAGTCTTTCCTCTTTCGGGTCAGTTGGTGGACCATTTAGAGGAGGCGTGGAAACAACCTGGCAAAAGATACCAGCCGCAGAGACGCCTGGCGGTGGCTTATCCGTTCGCGGATAATTATTTTGCTAAGTGGGAATCCCCTCCACAGGTGGATTCTCACGTGACCCGTCTTGTCCGTAGTGCCACATTGCCGATGCCATCCATGCCCTCCCTTAAGGATGCTACGGACCGCAAGGTAGAAATCTGCCTGAAGTCCGCTTATTCCCTTGCAGGGGGGGCAGCACGGCCGGCTATGGCCATTTGCTGGGTTGCCAGAGTGATGGAGCGCTGGGCGGATTCATTAGAGGCTTCTTTTGAATCCGACTGTCCGGCCGATCAGGCGGAGTTGATTGGCAATCTCCGTGATTCGGCCACCTACATCAACGAGGCGGCTCTAGACATTAGTACTCTGGTGTCTAGAATTTCTTCAGCAGCGGTAGCTGCTCGTCGCACCTTGTGGCTGCGATCCTGGAAGGCGGACGCAGATTCCAAGAAAGGTCTGGAAGCGTTGCCGTTTACCGGAGAAGTTCTCTTCGGTCCGGATCTGGATAAGATTGTGGCCACGCTGGCGGCAGCCAAATCTGCTTGTCTCCCGTCGGCCGCTGCTCCTTCTGGTTCGGGACCATCGTCCTTTCGGTCATCTAGGGCCCAGAGCAGGCCCAAACCACAGTCGTTCCCTCGACAGGCTGGCCCTAAGAAATCGGTCAAGCCCCGGAAGCAGGCATGGAGTACCAAACGTCCGGCCCCCAAGCCAGATGACAAGCCTGCGGCCTGACGGTCCGGGCCTCCCTTTGGGGGATCCCAGGGTGGGAGGCCGCCTGCTACAGTTCGCCCAGTGTTGGTCGACCACTACGACAGACACTTGGGTTCTGGAGGTGGTTTCCCACGGATACGCCCTCTCCTTCCGGCACAGACCCCCGGCTCGCTTCTTCACCACGGGTCTCCCATCAGACCGGAACAAGGCTACGGAGCTGCGGAAGGTATTGCACACTATGCTCCAGGCTGGAGTTATAGTGGCGGTTCCATTCTCCCAGAGGGGCCAGGGTTTCTATTCAAATCTATTTTTGGTACAGAAACCCAATGGGTCATATCGTCCGATTCTCAACCTCAAAGCACTCAACAAGTCTTTGCGGGTCCCGAAGTTTCGGATGGAGACCCTACGGTCCATCATTCTGGCGCTGGAACCTGGGGACTACTTGGTGTCATTGGACATACAGGACGCTTACCTGCATGTCCCTATTCTTTGGCGCCATCAACAGTTCCTCAGGTTTGCAATCCGCAGCGACCACTTCCAGTTTCGGGCGTTAGCTTTTGGCCTGGCAACAGCACCACGTGTTTTCACCAAGGTGATGGCGGTCATGGCGGCTTCTCTGCGGCTGCAGGGAGTCCGCATGTTGCCGTATTTGGACGACCTGTTATTGGTGGCAGGATCTCCAGAGCTCCTGTTACGCCACTTGGACCTGACCATTGCACTGCTGCAACGGCACGGCTGGCTAATCAACTGGCAGAAGTCCACTCTAATCCCGTCTCGGAGGATTCTGCATCTTGGAGCCTTATTGGACTCGGGACAGCAAAGGATCTTCGTGACGGAGGACAAGATCTCTGCTTTACAGTCAAGGGTGCGCAGTTGCCTGCACAACCTCCGGGTGTCCTTACACTCGGCGATGAGGTTACTGGGCTCCATGGTGTCGGTGTTCGACATGGTGGAATACGCCCAGTTTCACTCCAGACCTCTGCAGCACCTGATCCTGTCCAAGTGGAACGGGCTGACTCAGTCTTTGAAGTCCCAGACGATTGTGCTCACCCAGGAGGTTCGCCTGTCCCTTGCGTGGTGGTTACAGACGACCCACCTCAACAAGGGACGTCCGTTCTGGGTTCCAAATTGGGTCCTGTTGACAACGAACGCCAGTCTTCGGGGCTGGGGAGCAGTTTCGGGTCCACACTTGTTCCAGGGCAGGTGGACGCCGACAGAAGCGGAGCTTCCAATAAATATCTTGGAACTCCGTGCGGTCTTCAATGCTCTCCAGCAGGCACAGCGGTTTCTCCAGGGTCGCCCGGTGCAGGTCCAGTCGGACAACGCTACCACCGTGGCCTACATAAACAGGCAAGGAGGAACTCGCAGTCGGGCGGCTCTCGTAGAGGTCTCTCGGATCCTGGTTTGGGCGGAGCGCAATCTTCCGGCCATATCAGCGGTCTTCATCCCGGGAGTGCTAAATTGGGAGGCGGACTTTCTAAGTCGCCAGGACGTTCATCCGGGGGAATGGTCCCTGCACCCGGACGTTTTTCAACTACTGGTGGACAGGTGGGGTCTTCCAGAAATCGACCTCATGGCGTCCCGGCACAACAACAAGTTGCCGGTGTACGGGTCTCGCACAAGAGACGAAGGGGCGTCTCTGGTGGATGCTCTGTCCGTCCGGTGGACGTTCCGGTTCGCATACCTGTTCCCTCCGGTCTCCCTTCCACGGGTAATCCGGAAATTCAAACAGGAAGGAGGGACGCTCCTGTTGATAGCTCCCGCGTGGCCCAGACGGCACTGGTTCTCAGACCTTCAGGGTCTGTCCGTGGACATTCCTCTGCGGTTGCCGCTACGACCGGACCTTCTGTCTCAGGGTCCTTGCCTTCACC
Source organism: Taudactylus pleione (assembly GCA_031769625.1). Lineage (NCBI taxonomy): Eukaryota > Metazoa > Chordata > Amphibia > Anura > Myobatrachidae > Taudactylus > Taudactylus pleione. The sequence goes on from JAUIMM010001073.1 coordinate 646,019, forward strand.
CGGACCTGACTCGGCTGTCTTTGACGGCGTGGCTGTTGAGACGGCCATGCTGAGGTCCCGGGGGTTTTCCAGCTCTGTGGTGCGTACCATGTTACGAGCTCGGAAACCGTCTTCCGCGAGGATATACCATCGCGTGTGGCATACGTTCTTCCAGTGGTGTAGACCGAGAGGTTATGCACCGCGGGAGTTTTGTCTGTCTCGGATTCTCGCCTTCCTGCAAGCGGGACTAGATCATGGGCTTCGCCTTGCTTCTTTGAAGGTACAGGTTTCGGCCCTATCTGTCTGGTTTCACCGTAGGATTGCTACAATCCCGGATGTGCGCACCTTTATGCAGGGTGTTCTCCGCATTCAGCCGCCCTTTGTTCCACCTGTGGCGCCTTGGGATTTGGCTGTGGTCCTGAGGGCTCTCCAAGGACCGCCGTTTGAACCACTGGGCTCAGTGGATCTTAAATGGCTAACAGCTAAGACTGTTTTCCTTCTGGCCATTGCTTCGGCCAGACGTGTTTCTGAGTTAGGGGCTCTTTCTTGTAGACCCCCTTTCTTGGTTTTTTATAGGAACAGGGCAGTGCTCCGCACTCGGCCCGAGTTTCTTCCCAAAGTTGTTTCCCAGTTTCATGTTAACGAGGAAATAGTTGTTCCGGCCTTTAACTCACCGGGTCTTTCCGTGGGTGAGGCCTCTTTGGATGTTGTGCGGGCCTTAAGGACTTATGTTGACCGCACTTCTTCGTTTAGGAAGTCGGACGCTTTGTTTGTCCTCTATGGCTTCCGTAAAAAGGGTTGGCCTGCTTCAAAGCAAACTTTGGCAGCCTGGATCCGTATGGCTATTTCTGAAGCTTATCTTCATGAAGGCCTACCGGTCCCTCCTTCTCTGAAGGCTCATTCCACTAGGTCTGTGGGTCCTTCATGGGCAGCTCGACGTGGTGCCTCGGCAGTTCAGATCTGCAAGGCTGCTACGTGGTCTTCTGTCCATACCTTCGTGAGGTATTACAGGTTTGACACCTTCGCCTCTCAGGATGCTTCCTTCGGGCGGCGGATTCTCCTTTCTGCACAGGAGCGTCCCCACCCTTAAAGGATACTGCTTTGGGACATCCCCAAGGTATCCTGTGGATACCCTATGGACCCTGAAGTAGAAAATATGAGATATGGTAAGAACTTACCCTTGTTATCTCTATTTCTACGAAGTCCATAGGGTTCCACAGGACTCCCGCCCTGTCGCACCTGTGCTGCAGATGGGCTTTGCTCTGGTCACCGGTTTTCCGTCTCCCTCTGGTGAGAATGTGATTCTTGTATGTGTCCAGATCTTTGTTCTCTCTCTTCCTTCTCCTCCTCCGGCCTATGGCTTGGTAACTAACTGAGGTGCCTTGGCCCGGGGGCGGGGTATAGGAGGGGGACCTAGTGCATCCTGGGAGGCTGAAAGCTTAACTCTTTGGTGCCCTGCGACTGACGTCACACCTATACCCCAAGGTATCCTGTGGAACCCTATGGACTTCGTAGAAATAGAGATAACAAGGGTAAGTTCTTACCATATCTCATATTTTTCACATGTAATGGTTGTATTTAAAATGTATATATTTAAGCAAAAGTGTATCATTTAAAAGTAAAATGCACTTACCTGTGATTTCTCTGGACGGCCAGGGGATCCAGAGTCCTCAGTGGGCTGCTGGATCCCCCAGCCCCTTCCAGAGAAATAAAATGTTCTCCTATGCAGCCTCATGACTGGAAGTGGTATGAGAAGGTGCATAGGAAGCTGGCTAATGCAGCCTGCTAATTGTGTTCAGGGAGCTCCAAAAGAGTTTCCCCTCCATGGCCAGGAAATCCTGCCCAGGGATCCTGCTTGCCCACCTCTGGAGCACAGATTCAGTCAGAGATGGAAGGCTTGGTCCCTTAGCAGATTCCTGGAAGACCGTTTTGGAGGGAAAACTTTTCCCTAGCAGAGGGGATGGAGCCGGGGGTGTGCAGAGCTCTCTGGGTGGGCTCGGATACAGTGGAGTGACCACTCTCCACTGTCCATAGGGGACAATGTTAAACGTGCATGTGGCCAGCACATGCACTAGACATGCACTTAAGGTGGTTTGTTGGAAACCATAGGGTGGACTTACTCCCCGTGGTAATGTGTATTGGAGTGGCATAAAAGAAGCTGCGTGCCTGGTAAAATTGTATATCCTTTGTGGAGAAGAACTGCTGATAAGATTTCTGTATGCTGATATACCCCTTCAACCTGAAGGATGAGTCTTATTTAAACATCTTGCCTGACTACAATTGCATCTGAATCCTGCAACCAACAGAATTGCTCCAAACGCTATTATGTTCTCCTACTGTTCTGGGTTGAGCCAAGCGTCTCCAAAGCTCAAGCCCTCTGCCAGCTACTATGCAGAGCCTGATCCATTGCGTGGGATCAGGAGGAATCAGCTGGCACCAAAGAGGGGGTGTGGCCGCAGCTAGTCAATGCATATGCAGCAGAAGTGGTTCCAGGTGCCTGAAAGTAGGAGCCTAACTGTAAATAAGAAGTGGTCCCAAACACCAATGGTAGAGTTTGGTGGTGGCAGCATTGTTACACGCCCACGGCACAGTGGGCAGAGTCAGTGACAGGCGGTCACTAACGGTAAGTGGGAAAACCCCAATCTGTGATCGGGAGTCGGGCTAAGGCCATCCGCTCACAGATATTGGTGGCATAGCGGTGGGATAATCCCAGGCGGCTTTTCAGTCACCCGATGAAAGAAGCTGAGTTACCATCAGGACTGGGTGAGAACTCCAAGCCCCTCCCCCTTGCTGAGCAGTGACATTTCCCAGCATGGCAGGAATCCCACCGTACCAGGGAGGGTGGAATGGATACCCTAGCGCAGGGGTTCCCAACCACGGTCCTCAAGGCACACTAACAGTCCAGGTTTTAGGGATAGCCATACTTGAGCACAGGTGACTTAATTAGTTCCTCAGTCATTTTGATTAAACCATCTGTGCACAATCATGGATAACACTAAAACCAGGACTGTTAGTGTGCCTTGAGGACTGAGGTTGGGAATCACTTCCCTAGTGGATCGTTTAGCAAAATTGGAAGAAAGGGCAATGGAGCAGGAGCGCATGCTCATCATTTGGATGTGGCATGGTGAGCGGGTACCACCAGCCATGGTACCCTGAGAACCATTGCAGACTGCTGTACCCAGATCAGGATGTGTACAGTTTGCCAAGTTTGCAGACAGTGTTGGGGACATTGATGGACACTTGTAAGTATTTGAAAGGACTTGCAAACTACACAATTTACCCAAGTAGGCGTGGGTCAGATACCTAGTGCCCACACTACATGGAGAGGCCCTGAAGGCCTATCGAGGAGTGGCCACCAAGGACTGTGGTGACTATGACGAAGTCATAAGGGCCCTCCTGCATCGATACTTGTCACTCCTGAGTCCTACAGGAAAACATTCTTTGACTTGCCCAAGAACCCTAACAGCACCCATGAGCAGTTCGCCACCCAGCTGAGGCAGTACGTGGTGAAGTGGGTAAAGAGATCTGGTGCCACTTCCTGATTGATCTGCTGTGCCAAGAGCAGTTCTACCGCAGGTGCGCCCCAGAGGTAAAGGAGTGGGTGCTAGACAGGGAGACGCACAGCATGAAGATGGCTGCCCAAAGACAAATTTATAGCAATTCGGCCACAAAAGCACCCAACCAGCAGCCGACCCCAATGGACTGTACAACCAGGGGAACACCCGTCTTCTGCTCATCGCCCCCCAAAGCGGGCAACCTTACCACACTGGTGCTCTTGGCCAGCAACTGCCCTGTCCTGTCCCTGCAAATCATCAGAGACCACCGGGGCCCCAACTGGACAAGAAGTGTTACAGCTGTGGGAATATCGGACATCTGAGGATGAACTGTCCCACATCCCAAGCACCCCAGACTCGTGCTCCAGATCTGAGTGCTGGAGCCCGGCTTGCTTGTATAAACCAGGGAGATGAGCCCAAAGAGACTGTTCCTACTCCAGTCAGTCCAATGGAGTGTGGTGAGAATCAAGTGGACTCTATGGAGAGAGTCATCTGCATGGCCAAGGGCCACCCCAAAATATGTGGCGGCACCTGCAGATGGTCCAAGTGGGGCCCCTGCAGTGACAAGGATTACGAGACTCTGGGGCCTCAATCACTGTTGTGAGCCCCTACCTTATTGATCCTGCAGCAGTACTGCCAGATCACACTGCCAAAGTGACCGTGGCAGGTGGACTGGAGCAGACTGGGGACCTGGCCCAGAGTTGAGGAATGTTGCCATCATGGATGTCCTTCCAAACGATGTGGTCCTGGGAATTGGTGGTGGAATGGTTACCTCGTTTGATGATGACATCGCCCAGAGGGAAGTTTTCAGATCACAGTCTACATCAACTACAGTAGAGCAACCCAGCCCAGAGGAAAAGACCACAGTGGCTACACAACTGCCAGCGCAGCCTACCACAGTATCAGCCAGCCCAGAGGAAAAGATTACAGTGGCTAGATCAGCACAACTAACCAGCATGCCTTTGCCTCTGGTATGCATACATCCTCTAGCAATGCAGAGGATGTTGGTTCTGGCTCGTTGGATCCTGTGGGGTGCCAACTCTGGCGGAGAGTACGAGTGAGAGTGACTACACTGACTTCCCTTTGACTGACCTCAACCAGACTTACCCTAGCAATCCCAACCTATATCCCCCTGTAGAATGTCCCTACTTAGAAGGAAGTGAGGGCCACAGGAAGCTCAGCATGCTGACCCATCTCTGGAAGTCAGATCATGCCAAGCTGGCAGTGGCCTTTCGGGGATGGTGGCAATGAGTGTGACCTGGCAGGAAGGCTTAAAGTACAGGGTAGCCAGGAAGGTAGAAGGGGTTAGCTCAGACAGGGAACATGTACAGCTGGTGCCTCCAGGGAGCTTTTCTGCACAACTGGTGTCAGTTGCCTACAAAACTCCTTTGGACAGTTACCCGAAGATGGACCATTACACTGAAGAGCCTGACACAGAGCCTGTCCTGGCCTGGAATGTTGGATGACACCCAGCCCAAATGTAAGTCCTGTGCCATCTGTTGGCAGCATGGGCACTCCAGTGTTTGTGTTTCCTCCAGGTCTCTGCCCATAGTAGAGCCTCACAGCAAGTTGCTGTGGTCGTAGCAAGTCCCCTGCTTGTGCCAAGTAGATTGGGAAAGGCACGCAGCCTAACCGTGGTGGATGCCACACGGCAACAGAGGCTGGTGATCTGTCTGCCATCACTGTGGAACAGGTAGCAGACAAGATGGTTAGAGAAGGCCTATGTGACAGGGTAGGTCCCTTAGTCATAGGTCGTTGGAGGATTGGAGGGCAGGTCTGAGAGTTAGTGCAGACAGATTCCAGGTAGAAATGATGGAGGTGCAGTGCCTGGGGTATAGTATTGGGGGGAGACAGGAGTAGACCCAAACAGGCAAACAGAGGCTGTCCCCGGACCACAACCCCCAGACAGGTTTGAACCTGTAAGGCCCTACGGATGAGTTGTCCTTGACTTTAGTGCTATAGTGACACCCCTCACAGAGTTGACTAGGGAGGGACTTCACAAGTTAGTGGACTGGATACCCGCTTGTGAGTTGGCATTCCAGTCATTGAAGGAGACTCTGGTACCAGCTCCAGTGCAGATGGTGCAATTTCAGGACCAGGACATTGTGATACGAACTAATGCGTCATTGCACGGACTGGAGCAGTACGGAGCAAGGAGGGGCCATATGGGCAGGAGAACCCCTGTGGCTTGTTTGAGCAGGATACTTCCACAGTGGGAGGTGGGGTATGCCACAGTTGGAACACAGTGGTTGGCAATTGCTTGGGCATTGGACCACCTTCAGCACTATGTGTACAACTGCCCCCCCCCCCAAAAGGGAAACTGACAGACTTGTGGTGGAGCCTTGGACTTCAGCGTGGCTATTTGGACATTGTGCACCGACAAGGAAAGGCTCACTGCAATATGGATGAACTGTCTAGGCTGGAGCCAAAGCCCCCCAGGTATTTTCCCTCAACCCCCCAAGAGACTGCAGGACTAGAAACCAAATCGTTGGGACATGGGCCCACCTAAGGGGGGAGAAGTGTGGCCAGGGGCCGGCCACACGTGATTAATGGCTGCCCGCGGTGCTGAAGGGGATAACCCCATGCTGCAGCACCATTTTTATAATGAACAATGGGTGCGAGGTGCCATTTTGAAATGTGGTTACCGGCGCCAGCTGTATTAAAATATATTTATATTATCTGTCGCGGCCCGCGACCTCCTCCGAGGTGTTAACTCCTCGGTGCAGTGGTGCCCGGGGGGGGCAGTTTGTACGGACCCCTTGAGTGCTCCATGCAGGGGATGAAAGCTTAGCTCCCGGTACCCCAGCTACGCAGCAAGTCTGCACAAAGCTCCTGGTGCTCCAGGGCAGCAGGAAGCTGCTGCAGCCAGGACAAGTGTCCCGGACATGCAGGCCTAAATGCCGCACGCAGGGGGGGACCAGGCTAGCCAGCTCCCCTTCATGGCGCTGGTCAACTCCCGATGCGCGGGCACCAGGGGGAGGGGGGGGGGCACTATGCACTGACGCTGTGGGCCAGGAGCCTAGCTCCTGGCGCCCCAGATCTACAGCGCAGCGTGGCCGGCAGTTAACCCTCGGTGTGCTGCACCGAGGGGAGGACTGCGATAGTTGCACGCTGGGGGTCGGTAGCTGGTACACAGGGTGTCCGGCTAGCCGGCACCCTGTGTAGCACTAGATGGTGCGCTGCTCCCGGCGCCCCAGCAGCATGGCCGAGTGGCTGCACGCTGGAGGAGAGGGAGAGCCATCTCCCCAGATGCTCAGCGGTGTGAGCAGGCACCAAGGGAGAGCGCCAGCAGTCCGAGAGTGCAAGGCTAGTGGAGCCCAGTGCTGAGTGCTGGGCAAAGTAAATAACACACACAGGGTTAAATAACCATTGAAAATATATATTATCAGTATATATATATATATATATACAGTGGTATGTGTGGCACTGAGCCAGGAAAGCTGGGGGACAGGGAGAGCCAGCTCCCTGGACTTCAGGGCTGTGAGCAGAAACCAAGGGAGAGCCCCAGCAGTCAGAGGGTGCAGGGCTAGTGGAGCCCGGCGCTGAACACTGGGCACAGTAAATAACACACACAGGGTTAAATAAAACAACACACAATTCAAAATATATATTAACTGTTTAAAAATACTGTTTAAAAATGTATTTACAGTGGTATGTGCAGCACTGAGCCAGGGAGGCTGCCCGGTGTAACAGCCTGATGCTAGGCATAGGCCGATGGTATATTTTCACTAGGGGTGAGCGGGTTCGGATTTCTGAAATCCGAACCCCCCCGATCCGAGGCCGATCCGAGTCAGGCTCGACTTTTCCCGCCTGACTCGGATCTGAAATCGAGGCAAAACGTCATCATCCCGCCTTCCGGGTCTCGCGGGTTTTGGATCCTATATAAGGTACCCGCGTCGGCGCCATTTTCTCACTCGGCTGTGGACAGTGAAGAGGGTGGGAGTTAGGGCTGGCTGGGCTGTGTAGTGTAGTGTAGTGCAGAGTAGTGTTGTGCTGTGCTGCTGTTGTCCATAGGGGCTGTGTCCACTACTTCAAAGTCCATAGGGGCTGGCTGTGTTGTGCTGTGCTGCTGTTGTCCATAGTGGCAGTGTCCACTACTTCAAAGTCCATAGAGGCTGGCTGGACTGTGTTGTGCAGTCAGTTGTCCTAGGGGCTGTGTCCACTCCAAAGTACTGTGCAGTGTCCCAGTCCTAAAGGGGTGCTGTAGTGTTGTCCAGGGGGTGCTCTGTCCGTCAGGGGTGCTCCCCCCAAGTGCTAAAAAAAATAATATTTTTTCTGTGTTTGTGAATTGTGTGCGCAGTAGCCGCACGTGCATCAACAAAGTAGTGCCAAGCGTGCGCCTGTGTCATAAGTAAAGGGCCGGCTGGCTTGACTGTTAAAGGGTGCTGTAACCCCCAAAGTACACTCCAAACCAAATAACAAAATATTTTCTGTGTTTGTGAATTGTGTGCGCAGTAGCCGCACGTGCATCAACAAAGTAGTGCCAAGCGTGCGCCTGTGTCATAAGTAAACGGCCGGCTGGCTTGACCGTTAAAGGGTGCTGTAACCCCCAAAGTACACTCCAAACCAAATAACAAAATATTTTCTGTGTTTGTGAATTGTGTGCGCAGTAGCCGCACGTGCATCAACAAAGTAGTGCCAAGCGTGAGCCTGTGTCATAAGTAAAGGGCCGGCTGGCTTGACCGTTAAAGGGTGCTGTAACCCCCAAAGTACACTCCAAACCAAATTAAATATTTTCTGTGTTTGTGAATTGTGTGCGCAGTAGCCGCACGTGCATCAACAAAGTAGTGCCAAGCGTGCGTCTGTGTCATAAGTAAAGGGCCGGCTGGCTTGACCGTTAAAGGGTGCTGTAACCCCCAAAGTACACTCCAAACCAAATAACAAAATATTTTCTGTGTTTGTGAATTGTGTGCGCAGTAGCCGCACGTGCATCAACAAAGTAGTGCCAAGCGTGCGCCTGTGTCATAAGTAAACGGCCGGCTGGCTTGACCGTTAAAGGGTGCTGTAACCCCCAAAGTACACTCCAAACCAAATAACAAAATATTTTCTGTGTTTGTGAATTGTGTGCGCAGTAGCCGCACGTGCATCAACAAAGTAGTGCCAAGCGTAAGCCTGTGTCATAAGTAAAGGGCCGGCTGGCTTGACCGTTAAAGGGTGCTGTAACCCCCAAAGTACACTCCAAACCAAATAACAAAATATTTTCTGTGTTCGTGAATTGTGTGCGCAGTAGCCGCACGTGCATCAACAAAGTAGTGCCAAGCGTGCGCCTGTGTCATAAGTAAAGGGCCGGCTGGCTTGACCGTTAAAGGGTGCTGTAACCCCCAAAGTACACTCCAAACAAAATAAAAAATATTTTCTGTGTTTGTGAATGGTGTTCACTTTGGCTGCACGTGCATCAACAAAGGAGCAGCACCAAGCGTGCGCCTGTGTCCCATAAGTAAAGAGCCAGCTGAGGTGGTGTAACCCACAAAGTGCACTACTCTCCAGCAAAAATAAGAAAATATTTTCTGTGTTTGTGTGCGCCTTAGCCGTACGTATATATCAATATAACATAAATGGAGGACCAAACTTTCTCCGATAAAAATAAAATAGGGAAAGATCAAGAACCACTTCCTCCTAGTGCTGTTGCTGCTGCTGGGAGTTGTTCATCATCCCAGAGAGGAAGTAGGAACACCACTACTTTTACGAAACAATTGACACTCCAACAGTCCCTAGCGATGAGGATGAAGTACGACAGCAGTCATCCTGAAGCAAAACGTATAACTGAGGCCTTGACTGCTATGATGGTGTTAGACGTGCGTCCTTTATCCGCCATTAGTGCAGTGGGATTTAGACAATTGATGGAGGTAGTGTGTCCCCGGTTCCAAATCCCGTCTAGATTCCACCTGCCTCCTCAAAGCAGCAGCGACAAGCGTGCATCTGTCTGTTAAAGGGTGGTGTAACCCTCAAAGTGCGCTCCACAAACAATAAAAAAAATCTTTTTTTTTTTCTGTCTTTGTGAATTGTGTGGGCTGTAGCCGCACTTGCATCCTCAAAGCAGCAGCGACAAGCGGTGCGTCTGTCTGTTAGAGGGTGGTGTAACCCTCAAAGTGCTCCAAAAAAGAAAAACAATTTTTTTATGTGTTTGTGACTTGTGTGCGATGTAGCCACACGTGCACCAACACAGTAGCAGCGCAAGCGTGCGCCTGTGTCATAAGTCAAGGGCCGGTTTGGACATCTGGTCCGGACTGAAGGACGTGCCAACAATTTCTGACAAGTCTACTGTCACTGCATATGATACTGTCCTCAAGCAGCTGCGACAAGCGTGCGTCTGTCTGTTAAAGGGTGGTGACACCCTCAAAGTTTGCTCCACAAACAATAAAAATATTCTTTTTTTTCTGTCTTTGTGAAATGTGTGGGCTGTAGCCGCACCTGCATCCTTAAAGCAACAGTGACAAGCGTGCGTCTGTCTGTTAAAGGGTGGTTTAACCCTCAAAGTGCGCTCCACAAACAATAAAAAATTCTTCTTTTTTCCTGTCTTGTGAAATGTGTGGGCTGTAGCCGCACCTGCATCCTTAAAGCAGCAGCGACAAGCGTGCGTCTGTCTGTTAAAGGGTGGTGTAACCCTCAACGTGCGCTCCACAAACAATAAAAAAATTCTTTTTTTTCTGTCTTTGTGAATTGTGTGGGCTGTAGCCGCACTTGCATCTCAAAGCAGCAGCGACAAGCGTGCGTCTGTCTGTTAAAGGGTGTGTAACCCTCAAAGTGCTCCAAAAAAGAAAAAACTATTTTTTTTATGTGTTTGTGACTTGTGTGCGATATAGCCACACGTGCATCAACACAGTAGCAGCGCCAAGCGTGCGCCTGTGTCATAAGTCAAGGGCCGGTTTGGACATCTGGTCCAGACTGAAGGACGTGCCAACAATTTCTGACAAATCTACTGTCACTGCATATGATACTGTCCTCAAAGCAGCAGCGACAAGCGTGCGTCTGTCTGTTAAAGGGTGGTGTAACCCTCAAAGTGCGCTCCACAAACAGTAAAAAATTCTTTTTTTCCTGTCTTTATGAATTGTGTGGGCTGTAGCCACACCTGCATCCTCAAAGCAGCAGCGACAAGCGTGCGTCTGTCTGTTAAAGGATTACATCGGTGACAGCATCCAAGTAGGCATGTCAGACAGTCCGTACATGTACTTGCAGGAAAAAGAGCAATTTGGAGGCCCCTGTACAAACTGGCTCTATTTTACCTGAGTTGCCCCCCCTCCAGTGTGCACTCCAAAAGAGTGTTTAGTGCAGCCGGGAACCTTGTCAGCAAAAGGCGTAGGAGGTTGCTTCCACAAAATGTGGAGAAGATGATGTTCATAAAAATGAATTATCAACTCTCTTCTGGGAGACTAGCCTCCAGAACGTACAGAGGGACCTGTGGTGGTGGATTCAGCGGGGACGAATTAATACTCTGTGAGGATGAGGATGTACACAACACTGAAGAGGGTGAGGAATCTGTGAATGAGGAGGATGAGGACGACATTTTGCCTCCGTAGAGCCAGTTTGTGCAGGGCCAGATTAATTGCCAGCTTGTTTTGTGGGGGCCCAAACGAACCAATCATTTCAGCCACAGTCGTGTGGCAGACCCTGGAGCTGAAATGATTGGTTTGTTAAAGTGTGCATGTCCTGTTTATACAACATAAGGGTGGGTGGGAGGGCCCAAGGACAATTCCATCTTGCACCTCTTTTTTTTCTTTGCATTATGTACTGTTTGGGCCTAGTTTTTCATACTGCCATCCTGTCTGCCACTGCAGTGTCACTCCTAGATGGGCCACGTGTTTGTGCCGCCCACTCGTGTCGCTTAGCATAGTCATCCATCTACCTCGGTGCAACCTTTTGGACATAAAAACACTATTGTGAGGTGTGAGGTGTTCAGATAAACTGGAAATGACTGGAAATTAAGGTTTTTGAGGTTAATAATAGCATAGGAGCAGAAAAATCAACATATTCTGTGATTTTAGCTGTTTTTATGCTTTTTTCAAAAAAATACAGATCCAAAACACAAAACCCAGAACCCAAAACACCGAAGGGTGGTTTTGGCAAAACCAATCCAGATCCAAAACACGAAGAAAGATCCAGATCCAAAACCAAAACACAAAACACGAAAAGTGGCCGGTGCACACCCCTAATTTTCACATGTAATGATTGTATTTAAAATTTATGTATTTAAGTAATAGTGTATAATTTAAAAGTAAAATGCACTTACCTGTGATTTCTCTGGACGGCCAGGGGATCCAGAGTCCTCAGTGGGCTGCTGGATCCCCCAGTTCCTTCCAGAGAAATAAAATGCAGCCAGCTAATTGTATTCATGGAGATCCAAAAGAGTTTCCCCTCTGTGGCCAGGAAACCCTGCCCAGAGATCCTGCTTGCCCACCTCTAGAGCTCAGATTCAGGCAGAGATGTCAGGCTTGGTCCACGGGATGGAGCCGAGGGTGTACCGAGCTCTCTGGGTGGGCTCGGACACAGAGGAGTGACCACTCCCCACTGTCCATAGGGGAGAATGTTAAACCTGCATGTGGCCAGTACATGCACAGGAAACCATAGGGTGGACTTACCCCCTGTGGTAATGTGTATTGGAGTGGCATAAAAAAAGGCTGCGTGTCTGGTAAAATTGTATATCCTTTGTGGAGAAGAACTGCTGATAAGATTTCTGTATGCTGATATACCACTTCAACCTGAAGGACAGATCTTTTTTAAGACTTTGAGCAATAAACATCTTGCCTGACTACAATTGCATCTGAATTCTGCGACCAACAGAATTGCGCCAAACGCTATTCTGTTCTCCTACTGTTCTGGGTTGAGCCAAGCGTCTCCAAAGCTCATGCCCTCTGCCAGCTACCGTGCAGAGCCTGATCCACTGTGAGGGATCAAGAGGAATCAGCCGACACCAACCAGGGGCTGTGGCCGCAGCTAGTCAATGAATATGCAGCAGATGCAGTTCCAGGAGCCAGAGGTAGGAGCCTGAGTGTACATAAGAAGTGGTCCCAAACGCTGATGGTAGAGTTTGGTGGTGGCAGCATCGTTACATGCCCACGGCGCAGTGGGCGGAGTCAGTGACAGTGATACCCCAAGGTCCAGTGGGGATCGAAACCCCAATCTGTGATCGGGAGTCGGGCTGAGGCCATCCGGTCATACATGTAAACAGCAAATAGTGTATAGATATTGTGTCACAGTGCATATCCCCAACATTCCAGAAGTAAAAATAGGGATACATTTGATCACACACCTAATTTGCCCAGGTCATATCAGATTCCACTCACACCCCTTTTCCCCAAAAAACACGGGTTTTTGGACATGGTTCCACTTCCAACCCAGTAAGACCCAGGTCAGATACCATTTACACTGCACCTTCGATCTGGTTATTCCCAGCTCAGCCCCTACTAAACTTGTGAGGTCATAAAAAGTGGGAGGTGACTGCTCTACAACCACCAATCAGCTAATTTTAGGCATGACCCAGGTCGGATAACCCAGGTAGCGCCGTGTACACTGCACCATTACCCGGGTCCATCCTGGGTCTGACCTTGGTAGCTACCCAGGCTGGATTCCCGGGTCACTTGACCCGGGATATTTTTCAGGGACCCTTTTCCACTGAGCCATGACCCGGGTAGCCCTGGCAATAACCAGGGTTTTTGCAGCAGTGGACATGCATCCATTTAACCAAGAGAATGTATTGCTTCACTTAATATCATATTGCTTTAGTACTAGGCTTACCATACCATCCCTTTAAACCTGGACAATAACGATTTACACGGGTTCTGTGGCTGATTAACACTAGGTGAAATGTAGCTAGCTATAGAACCTGTGTAATTCATGAGTGTCCCGGTTTAAAAGGATAGCCTGTTTAGGGGTCCATTTACTAAGCTGTATTAGGAGATAAAGTGAACAGTGATAAGGTACCAGTCAATCAGCTCCTAACTGACATGTCACTTGTGTTTGAAAAATGACAGGAGCTGACTGGCTGGTACCTTATCTCCATTCACTTTATCTCCTAACACAGCTTAGTAAATAGACCCCTTAGTATACAAGTAGAACCCAGACCTACCCCTTTTTTACATATGCCCCCTTACAATAAAAAAGAGGAGTATTAACATTACACTGTTAGTGTGAGATATCTGCAATGGCACCAGGGTACATATAATACAAATATTTCCTAAGCCCCATACCTGTGTGTGAGCAACATGACATAATGTAAACGTAGTGGGTGGTATGTAACATATATGTGTTGTGACTCTGCATCTGGACTAGGATGAGCAGTATTGTCATTTAATGCTTAAAGTGCTTGGCGTAATATATGTGACAGTTAATTTTTCTTTTTGTAGTTAATGGACTTAAGGGCCTTAAAGGATTTTAGTATTCTCTTTCCGGCTTCAACAAACACAATTCAAGTTCCTCTTGAGGCTGTGAATGACTCAAGCTTGTGGTTTCAATTCACTTTTCCTCTCTGTTTATGCCACTTGGCTATACTCTGATATATGCAGCTCTGTCTCACCACACAAGCCCTGCGCTGTCACTTTACTTTATTACAGGGTATTGATGGTCACCGTTTAAGGTCTCTGTGTTGTTTTAGTCATTGCACTAGGCTGTGAATACATTCATAGGATATGAAATTGAGCTTAGAAATACATATATTATAAAGTAGGGGTGAGCGGGTTCGGATTTCTGAAATCCGAAACCCCCCGAGCCCTCCCGATCCGAGTCAGGCTCGACTTTTCCCGCCTGACTGGGATCTGAAATCGAGGCAAAACGTCATCATCCCGCCTTCCGGGTCTTGCGGGTTTTGGATCCTATATAAGGTACCCGCGTCGGCGCCATTTTCTCACTCGGCTGTGGACAGTGAAGAGGGAGGGTGGGAGTTAGGGCTGGCTGGGCTGTGTAGTGTTGTGCTGTGCTGCGCTCTGCTGCGCTGTGCTACTGTTGTCCATAGGGGCTGTGTCCACTCCTCCAAAGTCCATAGGGGCTGGCTGGACTGTGTTGTGCAGTCATTTGTCCATAGGGGCTGTGTCCACTCCAAAGTCCTGTGCAGTGTCCCAGTCCTAAAGGGGTGCTGTAGTGTTGTCCAGGGGGTGCTCTGTCCATCAGGGGTGCTCCCCCCAAGTGCAAAAAAAATATATATTTTTTTCTGTGTTTGTGAATTGTGTGCACAGTAGCCGCACGTGCATCAACAAAGTAGTGCCAAGCGTGCGCCTGTGTCATAAGTAAAGGGCCTGCTGGCTTGACCGTTAAAGGGTGCTGTAACCCCCAAAGTGCACTCCAAACAAAATAAAAAATATTTTCTGTGTTTGTGAATTGTGTGCACTGTGGCTGCACGTGCATCAACAAAGGAGCAGCGCCAAGCGTGCGCCTGTGTCCCATTAGTAAAGGGCCGGCTGGCTTGTCCGTTAAAGGGTGCTGTAAGCCCCAAAGTACACTCCAAACAAAAAAAATATATATTTTCTGTTTGTGAATAGTGTGCACTGTAGCCGCACGTGCATCAACAAAGTAGTGCCAAGCGGGCGCCTGTGTCATAAGTAAAGGGCCGTCTGGCTTGACCGATAAAAGGGTGCTGTAACCCCCAAAGTGCACTCCAAACAAAATAAAAAATATTTTCTTTGTGAATCGTGTGCACTGTGGCTGCACGTGCATCAACAAAGGAGCAGCGCCAAGCGTGCGCCTGTGTCCCATTAGTAAAGGGCTGGCTGGCTTGTCCATTAAAGGGTGCTGTAACCCCCAAAGTACACTCCAAACAAAATAAAAAAATATTTTCTCTATTTGTGAATTGTGTGCACTGTAGCTGCACGTGCAACAACAAAGGAGCAGCGCCAAGCGTGCGCCTGTGTCATAAGTAAAGGGCCAGCTGGCTTGTCCGTTAAAGGGTGCTGTACACCCCAAAGTACACTCCAAACAAAATAAAAAAATATTTTCTGTGTTTGTGTGCGCCTTAGCCGCACGTATATATCAAATCAATATAACATAAATGGAGGACCAAACTTTCTCCGATAAAAATAAAATAGGGAAAGATCAAGAACCACTTCCTCCTAGTGCTGAAGCTGCTGCCACTAGTCATGACATAGATGATAACATGCCATCAACGTCGTCTGCCAAGGCCGATGCCGAATGTCATAGTAGAGGGCACATACAATCCCAAATGACAAAGTTCAGGAAAATGACCTTAAAAAAAACATTTAAATCATCTGAAGAGAAACGTAAACTTGCCAATATGGCATTTATGACACGGAGTGGCAAGGAACGGCTAAGGTCTTTCCCTAAGTTCATGACTAGTGGTTCAGCGTCACATGACGATGGAAGCCCTCCTCCCGCTAAAAAAATCAAACGAGTTAAGCTGGCAAAAGCACAGCGAAGAACTGTGCGTTCTAAGAAGACATCACAAATCCCCAAGGAGAGTCCAAGTGTGGTGGCGGTTGCGATGCCTGACCTTCCCAGCACTGGACGGGACGAAGTGGCTCTTTCCACCATTTGCACGCCCCCTGCAAGTGCTGAAAGGAGCACCCACAGAACACTTGCTGATATTCAAATTGAAGATGTCACTGTTGAAGTACAACAGGATGAGGATACTGGTGTAGCTGGCGCTGAGGAGGAAGTTGGCGAGGAGGATTCTGATGGTGATGTGGTTTGTTTAAATCAGGCTCTGGGGGAGACAGTTGTTGTCCGTGGGATGAAAAAGCCCATCACGGTCATGCCTGGGCAGAAGACCAAACATTCCACCTCTTTGGTCTGGCAATATTTCTATCCAAATCCGGACAACAACTGTCTTGCCATATGTACCATATGTAAAGGTGAAATAAGTAGGGGTAGGGACGTTAACCACCTAGGAACATCCTCCCTTATACGGCACCTGCAGCGCTTTCATAAAAAGTTACTGTCAAGTTCAGAAACTTTGGCTAAGACCGTAAGCAGTCCAGGGACACCTATATCCCGTTGTCCTGTTGTATCCAAGTGCCTGCAAACCACACTGTCAACTCCCTCCTCGTCAATTTCCTCCTTAGTCAGGATCGGAAGTAGTCCTGCAGGCCATGTCTCTGGCATGACTGACTCTCCTATCCGAGATTCCTCCGGAGGATCCTGCATTGCTACGCCTACTGCTGCCGCTGCTGCTGCTGCTGGGAGTCATTCATCATCCCAGAGGAAGTAGGAACACCACTACTTTTACTAAACAATTGAACCTCCAACAATCCTTAGCGAGGAGGATGAAGTACGACAGCAGTCATCCTGAAGCAAAACGTATAACTGAGGCCTTGACTGCTATGTTGGTGTTAGACGTGCGTCCGGTATCCGCCATTAGTGCAGTGGGATTTAGACAATTGATGGAGGTAGTGTGTCCCCGGTTCCAAATCCCATCTAGATTCCACTTCACTAGGCAGGCGATACCGAGACTGTACAGAAACGTCAGAAAAAGTGTCCTCAGTGTCCTGAAAAATGCCGTTGTACCCAATGTCCACTTAACCACGGACATGTGGACAAGTGGAACAGGGCAGACTAAGGACTCCCTATTTCTGCCCATCACTGACCACTCTCAGCACAGACCCCCTATTTCTGCCCATCACTGACCCCTCACCTCTCAGCATAGACCACCTATTTCTGCACATCACTGACCACTTTTAGCATAGACCCCCTACATCTGCCCATCACTGACCCCTCACCTCTCAGCATAGACCCCCTATTTCTGCACATCACTGACCACTCTCAGCACAGACCCCCTATTTCTGCCCATCACTGACCCCTCTCAGCACAGACCCCCATTTCTGCCCATCATTGACCTCTCTCAGCACAGACCCCCTATTTCTGCCCATCACTGACCCCTCTCAGCACAGTCCCTCTATTTCTGTCCATCACTGACCCCTCTCCCCTCCCAGCACAGACCCGATATTGCTGCACACCACTGACCACTCTCAGCACAGACCCCCTATATCTGCCCATCACTGACCCCTCACCTCTCAGCATAGACCCCCTATTTCTGCACATCACTGACCACTCTCAGCACAGACCCCCTATATCTGCCCATCACTGACCCCTCACTTCTCAGCACAGACCCCCTATTTCTGCACATCACTGACCACTCAGCACAGACCCCCTATTTCTGCCCATCACTGACCCCTCTCAGCACAGACCCCCTATTTCTGCCCATCACTGACCCCTCTCAGGACAGACCCCCTATTTCTGCCCATCACTGACCCCTCTCCCCTCTCAGCACAGACTCCCTATTTCTGCCCATCACTGACCACTCTCAGCACAGACCCCCTATTTCTGCCCATCACTGACCCCTCTCAGCACAGACCCCCATTTCTACCCATCATTGATCTCTCTCAGCACAGACCCCCTATTTCTGCCCATCACTGACCCCTCTCAGCACAGTCCCCCTATTTCTGCCCATCACTGACCCCTCTCCCCTCTCAGCACAGACCCCATATTTCTCAACATCACTGACCACTCTCAGCACAGACCCCCTATATCTGCCCATCACTGACCCCTCACCCCTCAGCATAGACCCCCTATTTCTGCACATCACTGACCACTCTTAGCACAGACCCCCTACATCTGCCCATCACTGACCCCTCACCTCTCAGCATAGACCCCCTATTTCTGCACATCACTGACCACTCTCAGCACAGACTCCCTATATCTGCCCATCACTGACCCCTCTCAGCACAGACCCCCATTTCTGCCCACCATTGACCTCTCTCAGCACAGATCCCCTATTTCTGCCCATCACTGACCCCTCTCAGCACAGTCCCTCTATTTCTGTCCATCACTGATCCCTCTCCCCTCCCAGCACAGACCCCATATTGCTGCACACCACTGACCACTCTCAGCACAGACCCCCTATATCTGCCCATCACTGACCCCCTATTTCTGCACATCACTGACCACTCTTAGCACAGACCCCCTACATCTGCCCATCACTGACCCCTCACCTCAGCATAGACCCCCTATTTCTGCACATCACTGACCACTCTCAGCACAGACCCCCTATTTCTGCCCATCACTGACTCCTCTCACCTCTCAACACAGACCCCCTATTTCTGCACATCACTGACCCCTCTCAGCACAGACCCCCTATTTCTGCCCATCACTGACCCCTCTCAGCACAGACCCCCTATTTCTGCCCATCACTGACCCCTCTCAGCACAGACCCCCTATTTCTGCCCATCACTGACCCCTCC
Organism: Taudactylus pleione; assembly: GCA_031769625.1. Classification (NCBI taxonomy): domain Eukaryota; kingdom Metazoa; phylum Chordata; class Amphibia; order Anura; family Myobatrachidae; genus Taudactylus; species Taudactylus pleione. The sequence goes on from JAUIMM010001073.1 coordinate 664,731, forward strand.
CCTCAGCACAGACCCCCTATTTCTGCACATCACTGACCACTCTCAGCACAGACCCCCTATATCTGCCCATCACTGACCCCATACCTCTCAGCACAGACCCCCTATTTCTGCACATCACTGACCACTCTCAGCACAGACCCCCTATTTCTGCCCATCAATGACCCCTCTTCCCTCTCAGCACAGACCCCCTATTTCTGCCCATCACTGACCCCTCTCAGCACAGACCCCCTATTTCTGCCCATCACTGACCCCTCTCAGCACAGACCCCCTATTTCTGCCCATAACTGACCCCTCTCCCTTCAGCACAGACTCCCTATTTCTGCACATCACTGACCACTCTCAGCACAGACCCCCTATTTCTGCCCATCAATGACCCCTCTCCCCTCTCAGCACAGACCCCCTATTTCTGCACATCACTGATCCCTCTCAGCACAGTACCCCTCCCCTCACAACACAGACCCCCTCTTTCCTACCATTAATGAACACTCTCCCCTCTCAGCACAGACCCCCTCCCCTGTCGTATAACTGTCTCTTTCCTCACATCAGACCCCCCTACTCTCATATCACTGACCCCTCTCAGAACAGACCCCTCTTTCCTCACATAACTGACCTCTCTCCCCAGCACAGACCCCTCCCACCCCTCACAGCACAGACCCCCTTTCTTCACATTAATGACTCCTCCCAGCATAGACCCCCCCTCTTTCCTCATATTACTGTCCCCCCTCCTCTCAGCACAAACCCCCCCTCACATCACTGACCCCTCTCTCTCAGCACAGCCCCCTCACAGCTCAAACCGCTCTCCCCTCCACTTCCCTCACCTCTCACAGCACATTTCTGCCCTCCCCGCTAGCTCCATCAAACTTACCTGCTGGCCGGGTCTGGGAACATTTGTGCCGCGCACCTGTCCTGCAGCCTGCTCCTACATGGATCCTCGGGCTCCGCCTCCCAGTGAGTATAATTGCGATGTGACTTTTTGATGTCGCGTCGCACTCACGGAGCAGTGCCCCTGAATAGGTATGGGCGTTTTGTCAGTCCCATACTCTGCTTAATGTTAGGCCGTCATTGCCCTGAAACTCCGCCTCCTCCCCCCACCTAGTAGCGGCAGGGCTCTGGAAGCGCTGCTAGCTGTGTGTCCTCTTGCCGGCCGGTGCCAGCAGCAGCAGCTTCAAATGCAGGTTCTCTCTAGGGCCGGATTCCGGGGGCCCGGCTACGGGCCCCTTGGACCCACTGGGCCCTAGGCGTCTGCCTACTTTGCCTAGCGGTAAATCCGGCCCTGTCATCACCCGTTTTCGCAGCCTAATTGAATATGGCCCCTAGCTGCAATTCCATTTTCCAAGATGCAGCAACATTACTCATTTTACCTCGCACCTCTATAGGGGTGGACAGTACAATGAGCGATGTTGCTCTTTCCGTAATTATCCATAAAGGGCCTGATTCAGCAAGGAACGCAGCTGCTAATACGCAAGCAATCGGTTGATTCATTTGCCCTGCGCATGCGTATGCATCTCAGTGTGTGTGTGCGAACTAGCAATTGCAGGGGAACTGCGTCTGCAGAGACTGCGCAGACCCAGAGCAGAGTGAGTGACAGGAAGCGCCATTTGTGGGTGGTGACAGGAGGGTGGCCGGGCGAACGCAGGCATGCCGGTGCGTCTCAACGCTGTTGCATAGGTGTGCATAAATTAGCCACTGAGAAACCATATGCCGTCTGAGGCCTCATAGCTTGCACTGAAGTAAACAATTCTTGAATGAGGTCTGACCTGCCTTAACTGCACGTATGGGTCCGATGTTACCGATGGTTTCGCTATATTGCCCAAGTATACGGATGTGTGTAAAGGGAAGTGGACGTCCTTATGTTAGGCTGTGATGGCAATGCGATTGCAACCATTTGCATTTCACCGCTGGCAACTGCGTAGCGTGCGTATTAGCAGAATAGCGATCCTTGCTGAATCAGGCCCAATGTGCGCAGTGGTATATCATGACAGCATATTGTAGATGATTAAATTGCCCCCCACAAAAGTATATTCATATGTTGTGATGTAGCACATAGCAGTGTGACAACTTTATTTCAATGACATAGGCTATCAATAAGATATTTCTGACAGTAGGAAGAGCAGGGTTTTATAACAAAGGTGCCAACACACAATGATGGTGCAAATGAGCCTAATTGTTTACCTAGAGCATTTAAAGGTGTACGCCCAAATCCCAGTGTTTGGAATTGCCCAATGAAAATAAGTCTGTGCCTACTTTTTCTGGACTGCTTGCTCAAGAGAAACAGTGCAAACATCACTCAAAGTGTTGACACCCACTTCATCAATTTCCGTTATCCTAGAATACATCTTGGTTTTTCCTTAACTACAGATGTGTCATCATTAAATTAGCATTTTTGTGCCATGTAGAGCGACTTATATGCCATACTACGAATAGCTAGTTTCTAACTTGTGTACGTAAGCATCTTTTTCTCATCGCAGCTGCACACCATCAAGTGTCACCCCCCATAGCACGAGGTCATAGTTACAGTGCTGCTTTATTATGTGTTGTGTGTATAAATTATTTTATTACATTAGGCAAAATTGACATAGAAATGCACTTTCCCTTATAAAGAGCACCTTTCTCCAAGCCTTATATCTCATATAAGTATTCTCATCCCATAAAACAAAGTCTTGTTTTTCTGGGTTCATACTGTAAGTAGGGGCAGTCATGTGCCTGGGCCAACTCAGCAAGGGGCACGCTGACCCGTCCATCTCTGCCATTAGATGTAAATTGAGTCCCATTGCACCCCCACATCCCTCCCCATACAGATTCCTTGATCTTGGCCTGCAAATCCCAGGTATTTTATATGAACATTTTTATGAGACCCCCTGTGTTTTGGTTTTGATTCTGTATCTCCTTCATGTTTTTGATCTGAATTTGGTTTTGGCAAAACCACCCTTGCGTGTTTTGGTTTTGGATCTGTATTTTTTTCTAAAACTTCATAAAAACAACTAAAATCACATAATTTGGACCTGTTTTTGTTCCTACAGTATTATTAACCTCAACAACATTAATTCAACTTGTTTCCAGTCACTTTTGACCACCTCACAGCTCACAATATTGATTTCATCAAGTTTAGGCCAAAAGGTTGCATCCAACTAGCTGGCTGACTACGCTAAGCGACAGCAGTGGGCGGCACTAACATATGGCAGTTCAACTTCCAACATGGCACAGAGTGGTACTGCTGTGGTAGACAGGATGGTAGTTTAATAAACTATATGACCCCATAGGAAGTTCAAAAACCAAGAATGTTTTCATTAATCAAGAACTAGGTCAGAGGCCCGAGGGAGTTGGAATATGTTTAAGGACTAAAGTCAGGGAAAGGACGGAAGGATTGATTAGTTTTTAATTTATTTATTTTAATGTTTTGATTCTTTAAAAAAATTATGAGGGAAGATCAATGTAGGAACATGTTCTTCAGTTCATGAAAAACATCTTTGATCTAGAGGAGGTTTTTATACAACTAATAGAAATGCGGTGGCCTTACTTGTGGAGGTGCTGCTAGTACACATTGCAAAAAGATGTTTACTTTGTGCTCAGGGAGGTTGTTAGGGATAATGGGACCAATACATGCTATTTACATCAGAGGAAAGCAGCCTGTAGCTCTCCAGCTGAACTAGAACTCTCAGCATCCGTGATGTTTGCCGGGCATACTGGAAGTTATTTGTCAACAACAGGCGGCTTGCCTCAGTTTACCTCAGCCTGCTTTACGCACTGTATGCAATTCCTGGAGATATTTGGCATGTAGAAGATATCAGCGGCTGTGGCAGTTCAACTTCCAACATGGCACATCAGGAAACAAATGTTTTTATTATGCAAGAGGCCTGAGGGAGTTGGAGTATGTATGTAATTGAAGGCAGGGAAAGGAAGGGTTGAACCAGAGAAAAAAAAGGGATATAGTAGCACCCACTCTGGGTCATATAATTACAATTAATGCCCTTTACAAACACCTGTGCAATATCATCAAGCTGATGTGAGTGACCACCATACTTTCTATTTGTAGTTCTGAGAGGCATGAAGGGAGCCAGCATTGGGAGAATGTGCTGGTCCGTATAGTGCCATTTGGAGGTTTTTATGGGGTACCTCCTAGGTGAGTCAGCTTTCGGCTTATACATGTGCTGTTAATATGCAGTACATTAATTGTAATTTTATGACCCAGAGTGGGTGCTACTATTTGATAGCAATAATTATTTTGGGGAGAGCGTTTGGGCGTGGGGCCCCCAGGGGTTACTCTGGCTGGGCCTTTTTCAGGGCATCACCACTTAATTCACATATTTACTTTTTCATCACTATTCTATTTGTTTGTTTACTATTTATGTGATTTTAATTCTTTCTTATTATATTAACACTTATTGATTTACCTTTTACACACCTATACTTTACACTTTACTATCACCTTTCTTCCATTTTTCGTGTGATGCCCTGGGAATGGTCCTTGGCTGGATTCTTTTGGGGTGCCTTGTGCCTCAGATGTGAACCCCTTAATGTTAGGGACGCCGGTATAGAGGAGCCTTGACGTTGGCCCAGCGCTTAATCATATATTTGCAAATGTATGCAACTAATACCTCTGAATTTCTATTATCATGTAGGATTCAAGTATTTTTGCCAATATTGCTGCAGTGTGCTGGAGGGAATATCCCTTTTTTATCTCTGGTTCAGTCTAAACCCCGCCCTTTACAAGCACCTGGGCAATATCAGTAAGCTGATTTTAGCGACCACCATGCTTTCTAAAGGAAGGGTTGATTAGTAGTAAATTTAATTGAATTTTTTTATTCCAAAGCAAATTTATGAGGGAGGAGGGTAGGGGAGGAGGCATTTACAAAAAATATTAAATCATGCACATCGGTCCTTGCCCCAGAAGAATCCTTGAGTGCTACGCTTGCTGCTGCTCCTGGGAGTGGATCTTCATCCCAGTAGTAGTTTAAAAAAACAATTGACTGTTAAACAATCCTTTGCAAGGGGGAGCAAGTATGACAGCAGTCACCCAGGATCACTGATGCCATAACATCTATAAGCCAGATGCAGAAACCATGGAAGAGGGCTCTGTAATCTGTGCGGCCACTCCGCTCGCACACCCCTAGTACGGCCCTGATTTAGAGAACTATATGCAGGTTCACTACACCAGGATTAGGCAACCTGTGGCACTTCAGCTTCTGAGAACTATACCTACCAGCTTATCCTGTCACACTTTTACTGTTAGTGCCCATGTGTCAGAGTAACAACCATGTGTTTGGCACCTCAGGGCTACCAACATCACAGATTTTTCCTTGCATCTAAACAGGGCACTTAGGAAACGCTGTGATATTTCTGAACCCCTTCTGTGTGAAACCATGCTGGCAACAGAATAGGGAACTTAGGGCCTGATTCAGACCCACTCGCGAGCGGCTGTCCACTCGCAAGTGGGTCGATGTTATGGACTGAGCATGCGCATGACGGAGGGAGCTCCGTCGTGCGCATGCGCCAGACGCGACGAGCGAAGGAAAGTCCTTCGCTCGTTGTGTCCGATCAAAGGGGGCGTGCTGTCAATGTTGATTGACAGCACGCCCCCTTTGGTGGGCGTGCCGGGGGCGTGCCTCCCTGACGGGGGCGTTCCCACGGGAACGCCTCCCGTCAGAAGCCGGCCCACTGACATCACTAGTGATGTCAGTGGGAGTGATTTTGGCTCTGATAGAGCCAAAATCACTCCGGAGCTTGCAGTTGAAAACCTCAACCGCAGGCTCCGGCTCGCAAATTCGACCCACAGCTATACGAGCGTCCAGGAGGACGCTCCATGAAAATGGAGCCCGGCCCTCATTCAGAGCGTGCTCTCTGCTCAGAGCGTACGGCTCTGAATGAGGGCCTTAATGCTAACAGAGATGGACATCAAACTGAATGCTGGTAAGTGTTACACTGATATTTATTAGTGTAATAGCAGACTGTACATAACAAATATGCGTAGCTGATTGTGCTTGGTGCAGTAGTCCTCCAGTTATGGAGTTAAACCCATGTACACTTGTATTGGCCAATATGCTGATGGCAAAGTTTGTGTAAAACAGGTGTTGGTGCGGAATGGGTATGCAATGCCGGCTGTCTGGATGCCTCCTGTCAGAATACCAACAGCGGCATCCCAATGATTCATATCCCGACAGGGGTCGGGTAAGTATACTCCCCCCCCCTAACCCTCCCTTTTTACAGCCTAACCCTAACCCTCCCCACCCCGCACCCTAACCCTTCCCGTTAGTGCCTAAACCTAACCCTCCCCCCTTAGTGCCTAACCCTAACCCCCCCAGTGGGGCCTAACCCTTACCCCTTAGGGTATTTTGATGCCTATCTTAACTTCCTGGTCGGGATTTGGATGTCGGTAGCGGCCGCCGGTCTCATAACTACATCCCGTTGGTGCTGGTGGTGGTTACTCCACATGTGGTATGCTTAACCAGATCTTAGATTTATTGTAATCTGGCAGAAGAGCAAGTAACATATAACACAGGGGTATCACAGGTGTAACAGTGGTAGGTAATCTGTGTAAAATATAGCAGTCTGGATCTTAGGGTAATGCTGGGGATTGTAGTGCTCCAAGCGTGAGCTGGGCAATTGCACCGGCAAGTAATAGCCATAGCCGCAAAGTCTATCGGTGGTGGTATAGGGTACTTGTGATCAGGGGTGTATCTCTCTACTTATAACGTCTCTACAGCCAGCCCTCCTGTATCCCCAGCCAACCCCCATGTTTTATCAGCCAGCACCCCTTTCTGTTTCTTCAGGCAGTCCCTTTTTTGTCAGCCCAGCATCCCCATCTCCCTCCTGTCTCCCCAGCCACCCCTCTCCTGTCTCCGCAGTCATCACCCTCCTGTCTCCCCAGCCCCACCACACCATCCCACTTCTGTGTCCCCAGTCACCCCCCTTCTGTTTCCCCAGCCATTAGCCTACCTGTAATGCGGGTCTCCAGTCCCTGGCCCCAGGATCCAGACCCCTGCTCCAGTCCCTGGACCCCTGGATCCAGCCCCCGGCTCCAGTCACTGGCCCCCACCACCCAGCCACCGGCCCCCTGCAGCCCACAAATACTTACAAACTTCAGCCTGTGGCTCGGCGGCTCCTCAGTGCAGCAGCAGCGATGAGACGCACATGACGACATGACGGGCAGCAGTCGGCAAGTGGTGGAACTTCCTAGATGTCAAGGACCAGGCAGCCGCTATTGCTTGCCAGCGGCTGCCTGGTACAATAGAATAAATAAAGATTTTTTTTTAAACAAGGCACGCATGACGTCATGACGTCATGTGTGTCTCATCGCTGCTGCTGCACTGAGGAGCCGCCCAGCCACAGGGGCTTACCCGGGACTGCAGTCCTGGTGGCCCTGTCTTCATTCTACCCCCTGGCCACGGGTGGCACTCCCGGATGGCCCCCCCCCCTTTGCTGGCGCCCCTGGCGAGTCCCTTCCTGGCCAATGGGTAGATACGCCCCTGCTTGTGATTATTGTTTCTGGATGTACTGGCATATATTCTGGTGGGAGCCTCCAGAGTCCGTCCTGTCCTCATGGACGCTGGGAAATAAAAACGCACGGAGACACCATGCATGTGCAGTAGCACATGTCAGTGTTTGTGCTCCTCCTGACTGACCTGTGCCAGATCCTAGTGACCACCAGTTCAGCTTCACCTACAAGATAGTGGCGGAAGGCAGCACAGGAGCGCACTCCTTCCCAGGGATGCAGAGAGAGGCGGAGCGGGCATCTACGGGGGCAGGAGGTGGGGCTGCTGAGTGTTGTGACTAGGGAGAGGGGCTGCAGATAGTCCCTGCCTGTGTGATGTCAAGCGATAGCACTCACCCCCCCCCCCACTGGATCTGTTAGCAACATATTTTTATTGTCGCCAATTTGGTCACGCCCACTCCCAGTTCAGGGGCTGTTGCTGTCCCTGCTCCCTCCAGCAATATTAAGGTAGGAAAGGATAGTACAAACTAGAGGGTAGGGCTAGCCTAGTATGAACTAGAACAGGGGTCTTCAAACTTGGCCCTCCAGCTGCTGTGGAACTACACATCCCAGCATGCACTGCCACCTTTTTGATATAACAGCATGCTAAAACTATGTGCAGTGCATGCTGGGATGTATAGTTCCACAGCATCTGGAGGGCCAAGTTTGAAGACCCCTGAACTAGAAGGTAGGGCTAGCCTAGGACAAACTAGAAGGTAGGGCTAGCCTAGGACAAACTAGAAAGTAGGGCTAGGCTAGTACAAACTAGGAGGTAGGGCTAGGCTAGAACAATCTAGGAGGTAGGGCTAGGCTAGTACAAACTAGAAGGTAGGACTAGGCTAGTACAAACTAGGATGTAGGGCTAGGCCAGGGCCGCAACTAGGGGGGAGCTAAGGGGGCACGTGACCCGGGTGCCGGACTTGAGGGGGTGCCGGGGAGAGGCTGCCGGGAAGCTAGGTTGCTGTTTTTGTGGGTTTAGAGCTGCATCCCGGCCTTGAGAGGCACAGAGACACAGTCAGTCTAATGTGGTGCCGGTCGCAAGCCAATCAGTGCTCGCGGACCAGCAGCCAATCAGCAGAGGCTGCCAGTCCGTGAGCTCCAATTGGTTCACGAGCGGTGCTACATTAAAATGATGGCAGTACTGAAAGTTCCCCAGCATGTGACAGTCCCGATCTTCACCACCCCGAGCTCACCCACCGCACGTCCCTGGTAGGGAAGAGAAGGGAGATGGGGCCTTAATGTGGCTTAATATAAAAGAGGCCTTACTGTCACATAATGTGTAATGAGCCTTACTGTGGCATAATGTATATGGGGCATTACTGTGGCATAATGAATAAGGGGCATTACTGTGGCTTAATGAATGAGGCATTACTGTGGCTTAATGAATAATGGGTATTACTCTGGCAGAATGTGTTTTAAGGGGCATTACTGTGGCAGAATGTGTTGTAAGGGACATTACTGTGTGGCAGAATGTGATGTAAGGGCCATTACTGTGGCATAATGTGTTGCAAGGATCATTAATGTGTGGCATCATGTGTTAAGGGGCATTACTGTGTCACAAAACCACACACCCTTTTCGTCCTCTGTTGTATTTGTTTGAGGGGGCGCCAAATTATGGTTTTGCCCCGGGTGACAAAAATCCTAGTTTCGGCCCTGGCTAGGCTAGTACAAACTAGAAGGTAGTGTTAGGCTAGTACAAAATAGGAGGTATCGCTAGGCTAGTACAATCTAGGAGGTAGGGCTAGGCTAGTACAAACTAGAAGGTAGGGCTAGGCTAGTACAATCTAGGAGGTAGGGCTAGGCTAGTACAATCTAGGAGGTAGGGCTAGGCTAGTACAAACTAGAAGGTAGGGCTAGGCTAGTACAATCTAGGAGGTAGGGCTAGGCTAGTACAATCTAGGAGGTAGGGTTAGGCTAGTACAATCTAGGAGGTAGGGCTAGGCTAGTACAATCTAGGAGGTAGGGCTAGGCTAGTACAATCTAGGAGGTAGGACTAGGCTAGTACAATCTAGGAGGTAGGGCTAGGCTAGTACAATCTAGGAGGTAGGGCTAGGCTAGTACAATCTAGGAGGTAGGGCTAGGCTAGTACAAACTAGAAGGTAGGGCTAGGCTAGTACAATCTAGGAGGTAGTGCTAGGCTAGTACAATCTAGGAGGTAGGGCTAGGCTAGTACAAACCAGAAGGTAGGGCTAGGCTAGTACAATCTAGGAGGTAGGGCTAGGCTAGTACAATCTAGGAGGCAGGGCTAGGGTAGTACAAACTAGAAGGTAGGGCTAGGCTAATACAAACTAGCTCTGATTCCAGCTGTGAGAATGACATGCCTGTGTGGCATAATGTGTTAAGGGGCATTACTGTGTCACAAAACCACACACTCTTTTCGTCCTCTGTTGTATTTGTTTGAGGGGGCGCCAAATTATGGGTTTGCCCCGGGTGACAAAAATCCTAGATTCGGCCCTGACTAGGCTAGTACAAACTAGAAGGTAGGGCTAGGCTAGTACAAAATAGGAGGTAGGGCTAGGCTAGTACAATCTAGGAGGTAGGGCTAGGCTAGTACAAACTAGCTCTGATTCCAGCTGTGAGAATGACATGCCTGTGTGGCATAATGTGTTAAGGGGCACTACTGTGTCACAAAACCACACACTCTTTTCGTCCTCTGTTGTATTTGTTTGAGGGGGTGCCAAATTACGGGTTTGCCCCGGGTGACAAAAATCCTAGTTTCGGCCTTGGCTAGGCTAGTACAAACTAGAAGGTAGGGCTAGGCTAGTACAAAATAGGAGGTAGGGCTAGGCTAGTACAAAATAGGAGGTAGGGCTAGGCTAGTACAATCTAGGAGGTAGGGCTAGGCTAGTACAATCTAGGAGGTAGGGCTAGGCTAGTACAATCTAGGAGGTAGGGCTAGGCTAGTACAAACTAGAAGGTAGGGCTAGGCTAGTGCAAACTAGAAGGTAGGGCTAGGCTAGTACAATCTAGGAGATAGGGCTAGGCTAGTACAATCTAGGAGGTAGGGCTAGGCTAGTACAAACTAGAAGGTAGGGCTAGGCTAGTACAATCTAGGAGGTAGGGCTGGGCTAGTACAATCTAGGAGGTAGGGCTAGGCTAGTACAATCTAGGAGGTAGGGCTAGGGTAGTACAAACTAGAAGGTAGGGCTAGGCTAATACAAAATAGCTCTGATTCCAGCTGTGAGAATGACATGCCTGTGTGGCATAATGTGTTAAGGGGCATTACTGTGTCACAAAACCACACACTCTTGTCGTCCTCTGTTGTATTTGTTTGAGGGGGCGCCAAATTATGGGTTTGCCCCGGGTGACAAAAATCCTAGTTTCGGCCCTGACTAGGCTAGTACAAACTAGAAGGTAGGGCTAGGCTAGTACAAAATAGGAGGTAGGGCTAGGCTAGTACAATCTAGGAGGTAGGGCTAGGCTAGTACAAACTAGAAGGTAGGGCTAGGCTAGTACAATCTAGGAGGTAGGGCTAGGCTAGTACAATCTAGGAGGTAGGGCTAGGCTAGTACAATCTAGGAGGTAGGGCTAGGCTAGTACAATCTAGAAGGTAGGGCTAGGCTAGTACAATCTAGGAGGTAGGGCTGGGCTAGTACAATCTAGGAGGTAGGGCTAGGCTAGTACAAGCTAGAAGGTAGGGCTAGGCTAGTACAAACTAGCTCTGATTCCAGCTGTGAGAATGACATGCCTGTGTGGCATAATGTGTTAAGGGGCATTACTGTGTCACAAAATCACACACTCTTTTCGTCCTCTGTTGTATTTGTTTGAGGGGGTGCCAAATTATGGGTTTACCCCGGGTGACAAAAATCCTAGTTTCGGCCCTGGCTAGGCTAGTACAAACTAGATGGTAGGGCTAGGCTAGTACAAAATAGGAGGTAGGGCTAGGCTAGTACAATCTAGGAGGTAGAGCTAGGCTAGTACAAATTAGAAGGTAGGGATAGGCTAGTACAATCTAGGAGGTAGGGCTAGGCTAGTACAATCTAGGAGGTAGGGCTAGGCCAGTACAAACTAGAAGGTAGGGCTAGGCTAGTACAAACAAGGAGGTAGGGCTAGGCTAGTACAATCTAGGAGGTAGGGCTAGGCTAGTACAAACTAGGAGGTAGGGCTAGGCTAGTACAATCTAGGAGGTAGGGCTAGGCTAGTACAATCTAGGAGGTAGGGCTAGGCTAGTACAATCTAGGAGGTAGGGCTAGGCTAGTGCAAACTAGAAGGTAGGGCTAGGCTAGTACAATCTAGGAGGTAGGGCTAGGCTAGTACAATCTAGGAGGTAGGGCTAGGCTAGTACAATCTAGGAGGTAGGGCTAGGCTAGTACAAACTAGAAGGTAGGGCTAGGCTAGTACAATCTAGCTCTGATTCCAGCTGTGAGAATGACATGCCTACTGATGAAAACCTGAATGTGTAATAGCAAAAGCTGCACAGCAGTGATATGGAAGACTCTAAGTGCATTATTCCAGAATAATGAAAGCATTACTGTGTCACAAAACCACACACTCTTTTCGTCCTCTGTTGTATTTGTTTGAGGGGGTGCCAAATTATGGGTTTGCCCCGGGTGACAAAAATCCTAGTTTCGGCCCTGGCTAGGCTAGTACAAACTAGAAGGTAGGGCTAGGCTAGTACAAAATAGGAGGTAGGGCTAGGCTAGTACAATCTAGGAGGTAGGGCTAGGCTAGTACAAACTAGAAGGTAGGGCTAGGCTAGTGCAATCTAGGAGGTAGGGCTAGGCTAGTACAATCTAGGAGGTAGGGCTAGGCTAGTACAATCTAGGAGGTAGGGCTAGGCTAGTACAATCTAGGAGGTAGGGCTAGGCTAGTACAATCTAGGAGGTAGGGCTAGGCTAGTACAATCTAGGAGGTAGGGCTAGGCTAGTACAAACTAGAAGGTAGGGCTAGGCTAGTACAATCTAGGAGGTAGGGCTAGGGTAGTACAAACTAGAAGGTAGGGCTAGGCTAGTACAAACTAGCTCTGATTCCAGCTGTGAGAATGACATGCCTGTGTGGCATAATGTGTTAAGGGGCACTACTGTGTCACAAAACCACACACTCTTTTCGTCCTCTGTTGTATTTGTTTGAGGGGGTGCCAAATTACGGGTTTGCCCCGGGTGACAAAAATCCTAGTTTCGGCCTTGGCTAGGCTAGTACAAACTAGAAGGTAGGGCTAGGCTAGTACAAAATAGGAGGTAGGGCTAGGCTAGTACAAAATAGGAGGTAGGGCTAGGCTAGTACAAAATAGGAGGTAGGGCTAGGCTAGTACAATCTAGGAGGTAGGGCTAGGCTAGTACAATCTAGGAGGTAGGGCTAGGCTAGTACAAACTAGAAGGTAGGGCTAGGCTAGTACAAACTAGAAGGTAGGGCTAGGCTAGTACAAAATAGGAGGTAGGGCTAGGCTAGTACAATCTAGGAGGTAGGGCTAGGCTAGTACAAACTAAAAGGTAGGGATAGGCTAGTACAATCTAGGAGGTAGGGCTAGGCTAGTACAATCTAGGAGGTAGGGCTAGGCCAGTACAAACTAGAAGGTAGGGCTAGGCTAGTACAAACAAGGAGGTAGGGCTAGGGTAGTACAATCTAGGAGGTAGGGCTAGGCTAGTACAATCTAGGAGGTAGGGCTAGGCTAGTACAATCTAGGAGGTAGGGCTAGGGTAGTACAATCTAGGAGGTAGGGCTAGGCTAGTACAATCTCGGAGGTAGGGCTAGGCTAGTACAATCTAGGAGGTAGGGCTAGGCTAGTACAATCTAGGAGGTAGGGCTAGGCTAGTACAATCTAGGAGGTAGGGCTAGGCTAGTACAATCTAGGAGGTAGGGCTAGTCTAGTACAATCTAGGAGGTAGGGCTAGGCTAGTGCAAACTAGAAGGTAGGGCTAGGCTAGTACAATCTAGGAGGTAGGGCTAGGCTAGTACAATCTAGGAGGTAGGGCTAGGCTAGTACAATCTAGGAGGTAGGGCTAGGATAGTACAAACTAGAAGGTAGGGCTAGGCCAGTACAATCTAGGAGGTAGGGCTAGGCCAGTACAAACAAGGAGGTAGGGCTAGGCTAGTACAAACAAGGAGGTAGGGCTAGGCTAGTACAATCTAGGAGGTAGGGCTAGGCTAGTACAATCTAGGAGGTAGGGCTAGGCTAGTACAATCTAGGAGGTAGGGCTAGGCTAGTACAATCTAGGAGGTAGGGCTAGGCTAGTACAATCTAGGAGGTAGGGCTAGGCTAGTACAATCTAGGAGGTAGGGCTAGGCTAGTACAATCTAGGAGGTAGGGCTAGGGTAGTACAATCTAGGAGGTAGGGCTAGGCTAGTACAATCTAGGAGGTAGGGCTAGGCTAGTACAATCTAGGAGGTAGGGCTAGGCTAGTACAATCTAGGAGGTAGGGCTAGTCTAGTACAATCTAGGAGGTAGGGCTAGGCTAGTGCAAACTAGAAGGTAGGGCTAGGCTAGTGCAATCTAGGAGGTAGGGCTAGGCTAGTACAATCTAGGAGGTAGGGCTAGGCTAGTACAATCTAGGAGGTAGGGCTAGGCTAGTACAAACTAGAAGGTAGGGCTAGGCTAGTACAATCTAGGAGGTAGGGCTAGGCTAGTACAATCTAGGAGGTAGGGCTAGGCCAGTACAAACTAGAAGGTAGGGCTAGGCTAGTACAAACAAGGAGGTAGGGCTAGGCTAGTACAATCTAGGAGGTAGGGCTAGGCTAGTACAAACTAGAAGGTAGGGCTAGGCTAGTACAAAATAGGAGGTAGGGCTAGGCTAGTACAATCTAGGAGGTAGGGCTAGGCTAGTACAAACTAGGAGGTAGGGCTAGGCTAGTACAAACTAGAAGGTAGGGCTAGGCCAGTACAATCTAGGAGGTAGGGCTAGGCCAGTACAATCTAGGAGGTAGGGCTAGGCCAGTACAATCTAGGAGGTAGGGCTAGGCCAGTACAAACTAGAAGGTAGGGCTAGGCTAGTACAAACAAGGAGGTAGGGCTAGGCTAGTACAATCTAGGAGGTAGGGCTAGGCTAGTACAAACTAGAAGGTAGGGCTAGGCTAGTACAATCTAGGAGGTAGGGCTAGGCTAGTACAATCTAGGAGGTAGGGCTAGGCTAGTACAATCTAGGAGGTAGGGCTAGGCTAGTACAATCTAGGAGGTAGGGCTAGGCTAGTACAATCTAGGAGGTAGGGCTAGGCTAGTAGAAACTAGAAGGTAGGGCTAGGCTAGTACAATCTAGCTCTGATTCCAGCTGTGAGAATGACATGCCTACTGATGAAAACCTGAATGTGTAATAACAAAAGCTGCACAGCAGTGATATGGAAGACTCTAAGTGCATTATTCCAGAATAATGAAAGCATTACTGTGTCACAAAACCACACACTCTTTTCGTCCTCTGTTGTATTTGTTTGAGGGGGTGCCAAATTATGGGTTTGCCCCGGGTGACAAAAATCCTAGTTTCGGCCCTGGCTAGGCTAGTACAAACTAGAAGGTAGGGCTAGGCTAGTACAAAATAGGAGGTAGGGCTAGGCTAGTACAATCTAGGAGGTAGGGCTAGGCTAGTACAAACTAGAAGGTAGGGCTAGGCTAGTACAATCTAGGAGGTAGGGCTAGGCTAGTACAATCTAGGAGGTAGGGCTAGGCCAGTACAAACTAGAAGGTAGGGCTAGGCTAGTACAAACAAGGAGGTAGGGCTAGGCTAGTACAATCTAGGAGGTAGGGCTAGGGTAGTACAATCTAGGAGGTAGGGCTAGGCTAGTACAATCTAGGAGGTAGGGCCAGGGTAGTACAATCTAGGAGGTAGGGCTAGGCTAGTACAATCTAGGAGGTAGGGCTAGGCTAGTACAATCTAGGAGGTAGGGCTAGGGTAGTACAATCTAGGAGGTAGGGCTAGGCTAGTACAATCTAGGAGGTAGAGCTAGGCTAGTACAATCTAGGAGGTAGGGCTAGGCTAGTACAATCTAGGAGGTAGGGCTAGGCTAGTACAATCTAGGAGGTAGGGCTAGGCTAGTACAATCTAGGAGGTAGGGCTAGGCTAGTACAATCTAGGAGGTAGGGCTAGGCTAGTATAATCTAGGAGGTAGGGCTAGGCTAGTACAATCTAGGAGGTAGGGCTAGGCTAGTACAATCTAGGAGGTAGGGCTAGGCTAGTACAAACCAGAAGGTAGGGCTAGGCTAGTACAATCTAGGAGGTAGGGCTAGGCTAGTACAATCTAGGAGGCAGGGCTAGGGTAGTAGAAACTAGAAGGTAGGGCTAGGCTAATACAAACTAGCTCTGATTCCAGCTGTGAGAATGACATGCCTGTGTGGCATAATGTGTTAAGGGGCATTACTGTGTCACAAAACCACACACTCTTTTCGTCCTCTGTTGTATTTGTTTGAGGGGGCGCCAAATTATGGGTTTGCCCCGGGTGACAAAAATCCTAGATTCGGCCCTGACTAGGCTAGTACAAACTAGAAGGTAGGGCTAGGCTAGTACAAAATAGGAGGTAGGGCTAGGCTAGTACAATCTAGGAGGTAGGGCTAGGCTAGTGCAAACTAGAAGGTAGGGCTAGGCTAGTACAATCTAGGAGGTAGGGCTAGGCTAGTACAATCTAGGAGGTAGGGCTAGGCTAGTACAATCTAGGAGGTAGGGCTAGGCTAGTACAAACTAGAAGGTAGGGCTAGGCTAGTACAATCTAGGAGGTAGGGCTAGGGTAGTACAAACTAGAAGGTAGGGCTAGGCTAGTACAAACTAGCTCTGATTCCAGCTGTGAGAATGACATGCCTGTGTGGCATAATGTGTTAAGGGGCACTACTGTGTCACAAAACCACACACTCTTTTCGTCCTCTGTTGTATTTGTTTGAGGGGGTGCCAAATTACGGGTTTGCCCCGGGTGACAAAAATCCTAGTTTCGGCCTTGGCTAGGCTAGTACAAACTAGAAGGTAGGGCTAGGCTAGTACAAAATAGGAGGTAGGGCTAGGCTAGTACAAAATAGGAGGTAGGGCTAGGCTAGTACAAAATAGGAGGTAGGGCTAGGCTAGTACAATCTAGGAGGTAGGGCTAGGCTAGTACAATCTAGGAGGTAGGGCTAGGCTAGTACAAACTAGAAGGTAGGGCTAGGCTAGTACAAACTAGAAGGTAGGGCTAGGCTAGTACAAAATAGGAGGTAGGGCTAGGCTAGTACAATCTAGGAGGTAGGGCTAGGCTAGTACAAACTAAAAGGTAGGGATAGGCTAGTACAATCTAGGAGGTAGGGCTAGGCTAGTACAATCTAGGAGGTAGGGCTAGGCCAGTACAAACTAGAAGGTAGGGCTAGGCTAGTACAAACAAGGAGGTAGGGCTAGGGTAGTACAATCTAGGAGGTAGGGCTAGGCTAGTACAATCTAGGAGGTAGGGCTAGGCTAGTACAATCTAGGAGGTAGGGCTAGGGTAGTACAATCTAGGAGGTAGGGCTAGGCTAGTACAATCTCGGAGGTAGGGCTAGGCTAGTACAATCTAGGAGGTAGGGCTAGGCTAGTACAATCTAGGAGGTAGGGCTAGGCTAGTACAATCTAGGAGGTAGGGCTAGGCTAGTACAATCTAGGAGGTAGGGCTAGTCTAGTACAATCTAGGAGGTAGGGCTAGGCTAGTGCAAACTAGAAGGTAGGGCTAGGCTAGTACAATCTAGGAGGTAGGGCTAGGCTAGTACAATCTAGGAGGTAGGGCTAGGCTAGTACAATCTAGGAGGTAGGGCTAGGATAGTACAAACTAGAAGGTAGGGCTAGGCCAGTACAATCTAGGAGGTAGGGCTAGGCCAGTACAAACTAGAAGGTAGGGCTAGGCTAGTACAAACAAGGAGGTAGGGCTAGGCTAGTACAATCTAGGAGGTAGGGCTAGGCTAGTACAATCTAGGAGGTAGGGCTAGGCTAGTACAATCTAGGAGGTAGGGCTAGGCTAGTACAATCTAGGAGGTAGGGCTAGGCTAGTACAATCTAGGAGGTAGGGCTAGGCTAGTACAATCTAGGAGGTAGGGCTAGGGTAGTACAATCTAGGAGGTAGGGCTAGGCTAGTACAATCTAGGAGGTAGGGCTAGGCTAGTACAATCTAGGAGGTAGGGCTAGGCTAGTACAATCTAGGAGGTAGGGCTAGTCTAGTACAATCTAGGAGGTAGGGCTAGGCTAGTGCAAACTAGAAGGTAGGGCTAGGCTAGTACAATCTAGGAGGTAGGGCTAGGCTAGTACAATCTAGGAGGTAGGGCTAGGCTAGTACAATCTAGGAGGTAGGGCTAGGCTAGTACAAACTAGAAGGTAGGGCTAGGCTAGTACAATCTAGGAGGTAGGGCTAGGCTAGTACAATCTAGGAGGTAGGGCTAGGCCAGTACAAACTAGAAGGTAGGGCTAGGCTAGTACAAACAAGGAGGTAGGGCTAGGCTAGTACAATCTAGGAGGTAGGGCTAGGCTAGTACAAACTAGAAGGTAGGGCTAGGCTAGTACAAAATAGGAGGTAGGGCTAGGCTAGTACAATCTAGGAGGTAGGGCTAGGCAAGTACAAACTAGGAGGTAGGGCTAGGCTAGTACAAACTAGAAGGTAGGGCTAGGCCAGTACAATCTAGGAGGTAGGGCTAGGCCAGTACAATCTAGGAGGTAGGGCTAGGCCAGTACAATCTAGGAGGTAGGGCTAGGCCAGTACAAACTAGAAGGTAGGGCTAGGCTAGTACAAACAAGGAGGTAGGGCTAGGCTAGTACAATCTAGGAGGTAGGGCTAGGCTAGTACAAACTAGAAGGTAGGGCTAGGCTAGTACAATCTAGGAGGTAGGGCTAGGCTAGTACAATCTAGGAGGTAGGGCTAGGCTAGTACAATCTAGGAGGTAGGGCTAGGCTAGTACAATCTAGGAGGTAGGGCTAGGCTAGTGCAAACTAGAAGGTAGGGCTAGGCTAGTACAATCTAGGAGGTAGGGCTAGGCTAGTACAATCTAGGAGGTAGGGCTAGGCTAGTACAATCTAGGAGGTAGGGCTAGGCTAGTAGAAACTAGAAGGTAGGGCTAGGCTAGTACAATCTAGCTCTGATTCCAGCTGTGAGAATGACATGCCTACTGATGAAAACCTGAATGTGTAATAACAAAAGCTGCACAGCAGTGATATGGAAGACTCTAAGTGCATTATTCCAGAATAATGAAAGCATTACTGTGTCACAAAACCACACACTCTTTTCGTCCTCTGTTGTATTTGTTTGAGGGGGTGCCAAATTATGGGTTTGCCCCGGGTGACAAAAATCCTAGTTTCGGCCCTGGCTAGGCTAGTACAAACTAGAAGGTAGGGCTAGGCTAGTACAAAATAGGAGGTAGGGCTAGGCTAGTACAATCTAGGAGGTAGGGCTAGGCTAGTACAAACTAGAAGGTAGGGCTAGGCTAGTACAATCTAGGAGGTAGGGCTAGGCTAGTACAATCTAGGAGGTAGGGCTAGGCCAGTACAAACTAGGAGGTAGGGCTAGGCTAGTACAAACAAGGAGGTAGGGCTAGGCTAGTACAATCTAGGAGGTAGGGCTAGGGTAGTACAATCTAGGAGGTAGGGCTAGGCTAGTACAATCTAGGAGGTAGGGCCAGGGTAGTACAATCTAGGAGGTAGGGCTAGGCTAGTACAATCTAGGAGGTAGGGCTAGGCTAGTACAATCTAGGAGGTAGGGCTAGGGTAGTACAATCTAGGAGGTAGGGCTAGGCTAGTACAATCTAGGAGGTAGAGCTAGGCTAGTACAATCTAGGAGGTAGGGCTAGGCTAGTACAATCTAGGAGGTAGGGCTAGGCTAGTACAATCTAGGAGGTAGGGCTAGGCTAGTACAATCTAGGAGGTAGGGCTAGGCTAGTACAATCTAGGAGGTAGGGCTAGGCTAGTATAATCTAGGAGGTAGGGCTAGGCTAGTACAATCTAGGAGGTAGGGCTAGGCTAGTACAATCTAGGAGGTAGGGCTAGGCTAGTACAAACCAGAAGGTAGGGCTAGGCTAGTACAATCTAGGAGGTAGGGCTAGGCTAGTACAATCTAGGAGGCAGGGCTAGGGTAGTAGAAACTAGAAGGTAGGGCTAGGCTAATACAAACTAGCTCTGATTCCAGCTGTGAGAATGACATGCCTGTGTGGCATAATGTGTTAAGGGGCATTACTGTGTCACAAAACCACACACTCTTTTCGTCCTCTGTTGTATTTGTTTGAGGGGGCGCCAAATTATGGGTTTGCCCCGGGTGACAAAAATCCTAGATTCGGCCCTGACTAGGCTAGTACAAACTAGAAGGTAGGGCTAGGCTAGTACAAAATAGGAGGTAGGGCTAGGCTAGTACAATCTAGGAGGTAGGGCTAGGCTAGTGCAAACTAGAAGGTAGGGCTAGGCTAGTACAATCTAGGAGGTAGGGCTAGGCTAGTACAATCTAGGAGGTAGGGCTAGGCTAGTACAATCTAGGAGGTAGGGCTAGGCTAGTACAATCTAGGAGGTAGGGTTAAGCTAGTACAATCTAGGAGGTAGGACTAGGCTAGTACAATCTAGGAGGTAGGGCTAGGCTAGTACAAACTTGAAGGTAGGGATAGGCTAGTACAATCTAGGAGGTAGGGCTAGGCTAGTACAATCTAGGAGGTAGGGCTAGGCTAGTACAATCTAGGAGGTAGGGCTAGGGTAGTACAAACTAGAAGGTAGGGCTAGGCTAGTACAAACTAGCTCTGATTCCAGCTGTGAGAATGACATGCCTGTGTGGCATAATGTGTTAAGGGGCACTACTGTGTCACAAAACCACACACTCTTTTCGTCCTCTGTTGTATTTGTTTGAGGGGGTGCCAAATTACGGGTTTGCCCCGGGTGACAAAAATCCTAGTTTCGGCCTTGGCTAGGCTAGTACAAACTAGAAGGTAGGGCTAGGCTAGTACAAAATAGGAGGTAGGGCTAGGCTAGTACAAAATAGGAGGTAGGGCTAGGCTAGTACAATCTAGGAGGTAGGGCTAGGCTAGTACAATCTAGGAGGTAGGGCTAGGCTAGTACAAACTAGAAGGTAGGGCTAGGCTAGTGCAAACTAGAAGGTAGGGCTAGGCTAGTGCAATCTAGGAGATAGGGCTAGGCTAGTACAATCTTGGAGGTAGGGCTAGGCTAGTACAAACTAGAAGGTAGGGCTAGGCTAGTACAATCTAGGAGGTAGGGCTAGGCTAGTACAATCTAGGAGGTAGGGCTAGGCTAGTACAATCTAGGAGGTAGGGCTAGGCTAGTACAATCTAGGAGGTAGGGCTAGGCTAGTACAAACTAGAAGGTAGGGCTAGGCTAGTACAATCTAGGAGGTAGGGCTAGGCTAGTACAATCTAGGAGGTAGGGCTAGGCTAGTACAATCTAGGAGGTAGGGCTAGGCTAGTACAATCTAGAAGGTAGGGCTAGGCTAGTACAATCTAGGAGGTAGGGCTGGGCTAGTACAATCTAGGAGGTAGGGCTAGGCTAGTACAAACTAGAAGGTAGGGCTAGGCTAGTACAAACTAGCTCTGATTCCAGCTGTGAGAATGACATGCCTGTGTAGCATAATGTGTTAAGGGGCATTACTGTGTCACAAAACCACACACTCTTTTCGTCCTCTGTTGTATTTGTTTGAGGGGGTGCCAAATTATGGGTTTACCCCGGGTGACAAAAATCCTAGTTTCGGCCCTGGCTAGGCTAGTACAAACTAGAAGGTAGGGCTAGGCTAGTACAAAATAGGAGGTAGGGCTAGGCTAGTACAATCTAGGAGGTAGGGCTAGGCTAGTACAAACTAGAAGGTAGGGATAGGCTAGTACAATCTAGGAGGTAGGGCTAGGCTAGTACAATCTAGGAGGTAGGGCTAGGCTAGTACAATCTAGGAGGTAGGGCTAGGCCAGTACAAACTAGAAGGTAGGGCTAGGCTAGTACAAACAAGGAGGTAGGGCTAGGCTAGTACAATCTAGGAGGTAGGGCTAGGCTAGTACAATCTAGGAGGTAGGGCTAGGCTAGTACAATCTAGGAGGTAGGGCTAGGCTAGTACAATCTAGGAGGTAGGGCTAGGCTAGTACAATCTAGGAGGTAGGGCTAGGCTAGTACAATCTAGGAGGTAGGGCTAGGCTAGTGCAAACTAGAAGGTAGGGCTAGGCTAGTACAATCTAGGAGGTAGGGCTAGGCTAGTACAATCTAGGAGGTAGGGCTAGGCTAGTACAATCTAGGAGGTAGGGCTAGGCTAGTACAAACTAGAAGGTAGGGCTAGGGCTAGTACAATCTAGCTCTGATTCCAGCTGTGAGAATGACATGCCTACTGATGAAAACCTGAATGTGTAATAGCAAAAGCTGCACAGCAGTGATATGGAAGACTCTAAGTGCATTATTCCAGAATAATGAAAGCATTACTGTGTCACAAAACCACACACTCTTTTCATCCTCTGTTGTATTTGTTTGAGGGGGTGCCAAATTATGGGTTTGCCCCGGGTGACAAAAATCCTAGTTTCGGCCCTGGCTAGGCTAGTACAAACTAGAAGGTAGGGCTAGGCTAGTACAAAATAGGAGGTAGGGCTAGGCTAGTACAATCTAGGAGGTAGGGCTAGGCTAGTACAAACTAGAAGGTAGGGCTAGGCTAGTACAATCTAGGAGGTAGGGCTAGGCCAGTACAAACTAGAAGGTAGGGCTAGGCCAGTACAAACTAGAAGGTAGGGCTAGGCTAGTACAAACAAGGAGGTAGGGCTAGGCCAGTACAAACTAGGAGGTAGGGCTAGGCTAGTACAAACAAGGAGGTAGGGCTAGGCTAGTACAATCTAGGAGGTAGGGCTAGGGTAGTACAATCTAGGAGGTAGGGCTAGGCTAGTACAATCTAGGAGGTAGGGCTAGGCTAGTACAATCTAGGAGGGAGGGCTAGGGTAGTACAATCTAGGAGGTAGGGCTAGGCTAGTACAATCTAGGAGGTAGGGCTAGGCTAGTACAATCTAGGAGGTAGGGCTAGGCTAGTACAATCTAGGAGGTAGGGCTAGGCTAGTACAATCTAGGAGGTAGGGCTAGGCTAGTGCAATCTAGGAGGTAGGGCTAGGCTAGTGCAATCTAGGAGGTAGGGCTAGGCTAGTGCAATCTAGGAGGTAGGGCTAGGCTAGTACAATCTAGGAGGTAGGGCTAGGCTAGTGCAATCTAGGAGGTAGGGCTAGGCTAGTACAATCTAGGAGGTAGGGCTAGGCTAGTACAATCTAGGAGGTAGGGCTAGGCCAGTACAATCTAGGAGGTAGGGCTAGGCTAGTACAATCTAGGAGGTAGGGCTAGGCCAGTACAAACAAGGAGGTAGGGCTAGGCTAGTACAATCTAGGAGGTAGGGCTAGGCTAGTACAATCTAGGAGGTAGGGCTAGGCTAGTACAATCTAGGAGGTAGGGCTAGGCTAGTACAATCTAGGAGGTAGGGCTA
The DNA here is from genome assembly GCA_031769625.1 of Taudactylus pleione. NCBI lineage: Eukaryota > Metazoa > Chordata > Amphibia > Anura > Myobatrachidae > Taudactylus > Taudactylus pleione. The sequence continues at coordinate 687,514 of JAUIMM010001073.1, forward strand.
GGCTAGTACAATCTAGGAGGTAGGGCTAGGCTAGTACAATCTAGGAGGTAGGGCTAGGGTAGTACAATCTAGGAGGTAGGGCTAGGCTAGTACAATCTAGGAGGTAGGGCTAGGCTAGTACAATCTAGGAGGTAGGGCTAGGGTAGTACAATCTAGGAGGTAGGGCTAGGCTAGTACAATCTAGGAGGTAGGGCTAGGCTAGTACAATCTAGGAGGTAGGGCTAGGCTAGTGCAAACTAGAAGGTAGGGCTAGGCTAGTGCAATCTAGGAGGTAGGGCTAGGCTAGTACAATCTAGGAGGTAGGGCTAGGCTAGTACAATCTAGGAGGTAGGGCTAGGCTAGTACAAACTAGAAGGTAGGGCTAGGCTAGTACAATCTAGGAGGTAGGGCTAGGCTAGTACAATCTAGGAGGTAGGGCTAGGCTAGTACAATCTAGGAGGTAGGGCTAGGCCAGTACAAACTAGAAGGTAGGGCTAGGCTAGTACAAACAAGGAGGTAGGGCTAGGCTAGTACAATCTAGGAGGTAGGGCTAGGGTAGTACAATCTAGGAGGTAGGGCTAGGCTAGTACAATCTAGGAGGTAGGGCTAGGCTAGTACAATCTAGGAGGTAGGGCTAGGGTAGTACAATCTAGGAGGTAGGGCTAGGCTAGTACAATCTAGGAGGTAGGGCTAGGGTAGTACAATCTAGGAGGTAGGGCTAGGCTAGTACAATCTAGGAGGTAGGGCTAGGCTAGTACAATCCAGGAGGTAGGGCTAGGCTAGTACAATCTAGGAGGTAGGGCTAGGCTAGTACAATCTAGGAGGTAGGGCTAGGCTAGTGCAAACTAGAAGGTAGGGCTAGGCTAGTACAATCTAGGAGGTAGGGCTATGCTAGTACAATCTAGGAGGTAGGGCTAGGCTAGTACAAACTAGAAGGTAGGGCTAGGCTAGTACAATCTAGGAGGTAGGGCTAGGCTAGTACAATCTAGGAGGTAGGGCTAGGCCAGTACAAACTAGAAGGTAGGGCTAGGCTAGTACAAACAAGGAGGTAGGGCTAGGCTAGTACAATCTAGGAGGTAGGGCTAGGCTAGTACAATCTAGGAGGTAGGGCTTGGCTAGTACAATCTAGGAGGTAGGGCTAGGCTAGTACAAACTAGAAGGTAGGGCTAGGCTAGTACAATCTAGGAGGTAGGGCTAGGCTAGTGCAAACTAGAAGGTAGGGCTAGGCTAGTACAATCTAGGAGGTAGGGCTAGGCTAGTACAATCTAGGAGGTAGGGCTAGGCTAGTACAATCTAGGAGGTAGTGCTAGGCTAGTACAATCTAGGAGGTAGGGCTAGGCTAGTACAATCTAGGAGGTAGGGCTAGGCTAGTACAAACTAGAAGGTAGGGCTAGGCTAGTACAAACTAGCTCTGATTCCAGCTGTGAGAATGACATGCCTACTGATGAAAACCTGAATGTGTAATAGCAAAAGCTGCACAGCAGTGATATGGAAGACTCTATGCATTATTCCAGAATAATGAAAGGTCCTATATTTTGTGGTTGTGGCCCATTCATCAGGTGATTCACAGTTGGAAGTGGGCAGGGGATTGATTAGTCACTGACCTAGTAATCCACTGAAGTCATTTAAAGTGTAACAATGGCTAACTATTGACTGATTTACAAATAGCATATAATTATCATTGCTTATGCTGGGCATACACAGCCAGATAAAATGTCTGTCAGACCGACAGACATTTTATCTGGCCAGCTGCCAGCCGCAGATGTCGCCGGCATACACTGTGAGAGAAATCCCACAGTGTATAGCCCGACATCCGCGTTCCGCCCCCGGGGGAGGAGACATTTCCCTGGAACACAGGAAATGTCTGTCTGTCGGCCGCGCTGGGCATACACTGCCCGATGCGGCCCGACAGTTACCGGGTAAATAACGCATCGGACGGGCATGCTGGACAATCCTGCATGCCCGACCGAGCAATATTTAACCCTCGGTCGCCCGCACACACGCTACAATTATCGGGGCGATCCGCCGATATCAGGCGGATCGCCCCGATAATTGTATCGTGTACGGCCAGCATTAGAGAGTTGAAAATCTGTGAATGTACAAATACATATTATAATACAATAAATATTATTTAATTCATACAGTTGAAGTTTTTAAAATCATGTTATTAAAATGTGCATCTTGAACAATACATGTCATTAAATTAATCTATAGCAATATCTTGATGTATTTCTTTTTTATTTATTACCTTTTATATAGCACAAATATATTATGCAGCACTTTATGGAGAATATTAGTAATTTATATCAGTCTCTGACCCACTGGAGCTTACAATCTATGGGGGAGATGTATCAAAGCTTAGAGAGTGATAAAGTGGAGAGAGATTAACCATTCAGCTTCTGTCATTTATCAAACACAGCCTGTAAAGTGACAGTTAGGTGCTGATTGGTTGGTACTTTATCTCTCTCCACTTTATCTCAGTCCAAGCTTTGATACATCTCCCTCTATTCCCTACCACGTGTACACACATACACACTGGGGTTTTTCCAGAGGAGTAGGGTAAGCCCTAATAAAGAGATAGGATTTTAGAGAGTATGTACATTTTTGAAGACCTGAAGAGTCTGAATGGGCATAGTAGGGAACTCCATAGGCTGGTAACATCAACTGGTGAGGAGACTTGTAGGCGGGAGTAAGAGGTGACTTTCAAAGATGAGGCCAGAAAGAAAAAAAAAATCATTTATAAATTAAAAAAATCATGATTAATGTTTTATGCATTCATTCTAGAATTTAGTATCCTTATCAAATGTCTGAAACCTCCTTGAACATATTCTGTAATACATCGTAATACAGAGTTTCTTTATATATAATGAATCCTTATAATACCTAGGAAATATTTGTTTTCAGTAATATGATACTGTAACAATTGTTTGGTGTGCATCATGTGGCCTTTTTTTTTTTTTACTTTTGACTAAAGGAATCCATCTATATATTGCTCAATAAGGTATACTAAAAAATCAATTCCAGATTCAACAGACATCTGCAGTGGGGATTTTCAATTTTGTGCCATAAATAAAATACTGATGTAAGTGGGAGTGAACTGATAAGAAAATCACATGTTGTTTTAGCTTTGTTATTATATCACAACATTAGCGGATTTAACGCTAGGCTAGGGATGACCATCAGTATGGTAACCATCGATGGTAAAATAGCAAGTGACCATCGATGGTAACCAACTATGCAATGGATGACCATTGATGGTTTCACTAACCGATGGTCATCTCTGTTGTATGACCAATTAGAAATGGGGGGCCTGGCTTCATGGGTGTTGGGGGTGGGGTGGAGCTTTGCTCTGTGTCTCAGCACCATGTAAAAAAAAATATATTCGGTTATGCTTTTCCATCGATGAGGGAAACCATCTGGTTCTCCCTCATCGATGGGAAAAACAATCAACATCGGCCATAAACCATCAATGATTTTGAATCGTCGATGGCCTTCCTTTTGATAGGCTACCAAAGTGGGCGCTTATGGCCCATCGTGTCCCAGTTGACCTGCAGCATCTGCATTGCTTACACCAGGGACCGCGACAATGAAGGGGCCGTCAGCAAGGCAGTCACACTGACACATTATTACAGTATTCTGTGGCTGACTGCTGGCCGTAAGGAAGAAGGAGACGGTCTGGCATGAGGAGAGGAGGGGACCCTTTCCCTTCTTATCAATGCTCTACCTGTCACTAGACTGCCCAAGAACCAGCCTCTTCCCCTGAGTCCCTGCCCCCTCCTCTCTGTCTATTCTATAGTCACCCTCCTATCCCTGAACGATACCCGAGACCCCGCTCCCTAACACTGAGACCCCATCCCTTCCTTTCCAGTCTAGCCCTGTGTCTCTCTACTTGAGTTCTTTCCTTTCCTGTTCCTTAGAGACCAGCAGGGGCCACACAGATCCTGAGGGAAGTAAGTGCCAGTGTCATCTATGGGGGTGGTATATGTATGTAATAGGGAAGGGTGTATTTTTGGGGGGAAGGGATTGGAATGTGTTTTAATACTGTCTGTGGTGGAGTGGTGTATTAATGTAGTGTGTGTGTGGTGGGGTGTATTCATTTTCTGTGTGTGTCAGAGATGAATTCATATGATCTGTTTTATAACTTATATGTGGGTCACCGATGTTCTCTGCATTATATTTAGCTTACTGCAACACTCTCTGCATTATATGGCGCTTACTGCGACGCTCTCTGCATTATATGGCGCTTACTGCGACACTCTGCATTATATGGCGCTTACTGCGACGCTCTCTGCATTATATGGCGCTTACTGCGACACTCTCTGCATTATATTGCGCTTACTGCGACGCTCTCTGCATTATATGGCGGGAATTAGGCATACACTGACTGTTGGGGTGGGGAGGATTTGGCATATGCACACTGACTGGGAGGGAAATTGTTTGAGGAAGGGAGATTCAAAATTGGTATCTTGAGGCCCCATGAGGCCTAAATCCGCCTCTGCACATGTTATTAGTTTTTAGTAACATACATAGGGAAATCATAGTGACCAAAACTCATCAGATCATGCTGCTAGGTCAGGTCCTGCAGTGCTCCTGATGACATGGTTAACCAGTATTCCTATTACACCCCAATGGATGCAATACCAGCTTTGTCTGTCGCATGTACTATAATACGATTCAACCAATCTAGCATCTTTGGACGCAGCAGCGATGTGAAAATATGCTAATGCAGGAGGTGATGCTGTCCTCGGCACTCCCAGAAAACGGGATCGGGTCAACACCATTCCCATCCCACCCTTAAACAGCCGCAGCCTGTCGATCAGGCTGCAGCTCAGGGTTCACTGCGTGCGACGACGCAAACCTGTTCTGCACATGCACAGAACAGGTGCACATACAGTACATGCATGTGAACCATCAGGTTTGTATACATCTCTGAATTAGGCCCCCGAGGTGCTCACTGTTTTCTTGCTATCTGATCTGAAAATAGTTTATTTAGCATCCAGATATCTACCTTTAGGATTCAAGAAAAAGCTGCCCTGCACACAGTACACATTACAGTCTATTGTTATAACCACTACACAATGAAACTGAATATATAATATCAACATTGTTAAATAAGGCTGTGACAGACATACGATCAGAATAAAGTACATCATCATTACTGTAAGTCATGGATCTAGGTTTAACTAGATATCTGTCCTGCAACATAAAGTGTATGTAAAACATCTTCATTAGTATGTAATTCCTCTATTATTCCTACTTGCAGATTATCCACTGTAAAGTGGCCTGTTTAATGTATTTTGCTTAAGTATCAGGGTGGTATTTATTTTATCTCTTATTCAATCAACGCTCTGGCTCATCTCTCTCTCTTCCCATTGATTTATTGACTTATGGCTCATTTGTTAGGTCCTGTTTTAAAAGGAAATAAAGATTAATACTAGAATTGTATTCTCTGATGATTTGTGTTCATCACATACTAGAGATTAAAATGGGCAACGAAAGTGTCACTTTTGTTATTTATCCTTGGGTGGAATTAGCAGCCAGACATAGGGGCTTATTCATCAACACTAAAATAACGGTTTTAAGGACATTTTCCTTAATTACCGTTATTTTAGTATTCACTAAGACACTTAACACAGGAGATATCACTGATATCTCCTGGTTAAGTCCACCTGCGTACATTTCCACACTCCCCATACATTAGTACATTAGTATGGTCATATGGAAATTATGCTATCCATCAAATTCCGAAAATTGTGTTTTTTCTGAATTTGATGGAGTTAATATACGCCACTGTCAGGTGGCGTACAGCAGGTTACACTTACCTGCAGTCAGCTGGGCAGGTCCTCCGCTGGCTCCCTACGTCACTCTGGTCGCTTCTCATGGTCCGGTGGCTGCTTTGACACTGTTCTCTCGGCAGAAAACAGTAAAGTTTAGAAAAAAAAAAGTTGTTTTTTTATTTCTAAACTTTACTGTGTTCTGCCGGGAGAGCAAAGTGTCAGCACAGCAGACGGAGCCTGAGGCGGCTGCAGTGGCCAGGTAAGTGAGGGACAGGGGGGAGGTGAGCGGAGGGGGGAGGAGGGGGAGTTGGGGGGGACACAATCATGGCAGCTGTAGGCAGTGCTGCGCATGCGCTGCTTTTACGGATGTAACAGCGCATGCGCAGCACTGATTACAGCTGCGGTAAGTTAGTGTAGAGAGGGAAAAGTATCTATTTCCTGAAAAGCTGTCATCGCAAAAATGACAGCTTTTCGGAATAGTTATGGGGAGGAATTCCTCTGGTAATTAGGTAGAACGCCATGCGAGTTCTAAACCTAGTTACCTCCAGAGAATTTTTAGTTATGATGAATAGGCCCCATAGTTACAATGACAACTTTGGAGCTTTCTTGAGTTATTTTATTCACATAGAAAAGTATTATTACTGGGGAGTTCCACCTTTGCCGTTCATTGAAATAGCTACAATATATTCTATACACATACAGTATATAGTCAAGCAGACCATGTATATAATATATGCTGTAATAATATAATATATAAAAAACAAAAATAAATGTTTTATCCCCACAAAGCAACTGTTCTAAAGGAGCTTAAGTCATTCTCTTTATTACCATTATCCGAGCTGACCTGATTCCATTCTAGACAGGTAGAAGTTATAGAAGTCTCATGATGCTTCTGCATATCTGAAATCTCCCTAAATCAAAAAGTATACAAGCCTCAATAATGAGCTATGCTCTAAACCTGACCATGGTTTAGTGCATAACAGTAAGAAATTCCATGTCTATTTGTATGTGTCTTCATGAAAAGAAATGCTGTCTGTGGGCAAAATTTACTACAGAATGCAGGTCTTTTCAAAACCGCCATATCCTTGGTGGTTTTGGCTGTTGGATCTCAAAGGGCAATAATGTTAAATACAAAACCAGGCATGTTTTGTATTTTATGTTATTGCTCCTTTAAATCCAGTAGAAGGAACCGCTGAAGGCATGGCAGCTTTGAAAAGCACCACATAATAGATTTACTGTGGGTTTTTATCCTAGGAAAGCAAATCTCTTAAGGTGGGTATCCACTAGCAGATAGTAGAACGACAGTATGATTACAACATTGTAATCGTACAGTCGATCCTCTTCCTTGCAGTGCCTACACTGAACAATATGTCGTTCACTGTAGGTACCCTCCCTCATCCCTGAACATGGTCAATCTGTCATTAAAGGCAAATTGACCAGCATGTTCAGGCGATGGTTGATGTCGAAAATGACCAGCGAGAGCGCGCATCGCTGGTCGTTTTTGACATTTACATGCCTGATTCTTGCCCGATTGAACAATAACAATATCGTTATCGTTCAATTCCTCATTTTAATCGGAAAATGGATAGGCGGCTTTACAGCTGAGCTGGGAGTAAAGGCACACATCCACTAGGCAACATTAATGAGCGATTGCATGATTACGACATCATAATCATGCAATTGATCATTAATCATGCACAAATCGTGCACTATAATGTCGGAAACTACATCAATCATCGCCCGTACATGCAGGTCAATCTGCCGATAATGACAGATTGACCATGTTCGGGGAAGAGGGAGGGTGCCTACACTCATTCAGTGTAGGCACTGCAGGGGATGGGGAACGATGGTACAATTACAATGTTGTAATTGTACTGTCGTTACCCGATCACCTAGTGGATGTGAGCTTTAAATCCCATTTTGTAGTCCGGATACCAATGGCATAACCAGGGGATGCTCTCCCAGCTGAAGACCAGAGTCTAATCAGCAACTATGCTGGTTCCAGCTGCACCCAGATCCCAAGTTCCTGGCTGTCGTGGACATGATGTAATGATGTTGCAATGCTGCCTGTCAAGTACTGGAAGATTTTTGAGTGCCAGCACTGCTGAGGACTGGAGGGAACTGAAACAGACAAATCTCAGGTGCACAACTCCAAATTATTAATAATATATATAAATGCAATAAAATTTTGCAATCAATAGAGGTTTTTAGCATAATCATGGCCCGGCACAATAAAGTTGTTGTTTTTTTCTACACTGCACTGCGCGTGTGACGTCATACCGTCAGTGCGCTGGAGAAGAGAAACTCGCAGTGAGGAACCTGCAGCCTCCATGAGGAGGAGTTAAGTGAAGATCAAAGTAAGTGAGAAAGAGACACTGGGAGGGAAGGGCTGAAGTTATGGAGAGACACAGAGAATGAGCTGACACTACAGAGACACACAGGGGGGCTTAGACTATGGACAAACTCATGGTTAGCTGACACTATAGAAAGACAGGGGGAGATATTGCATAATAGAGTGACACAGGGTGGATGTCTGACTATAGAGACACATGGGGGAGATGACACTTTAGAGAGATGGGGGTAAGACTGTAAAGACACAGGGGTGAGGGCTGAGACTATAGAGAGACATGGGGGGGCAGAGCTAAGACTGCTTCATAGACATGGGATGAACTGAGATTTGAGGTGAATGGTATTGTAAGATTAGTTTAATCCTGGAGCGTTACACCTTGTTATGTTATTTGTCAGTTCATTATAATGTATGAGTAGTCAGGGATAGGGTAGTGTGGTACAATGAATATGTGGACCACTAGGGAGTGTAATGTAGTCAAGAATTACAGAGCACCAAATAAGTATAAAAAATGTACTTATCCCTCAAGGAGTAACCTACATATATCCTTTACCACATTCACCCTGTACTACCTAATTTGCCCAGAGGGTACATGACACTGGTTTAATTTGCCACATTCCCTCCAGTGTTGCAAACTATCAGTAATATCAAAATATGACACACGGTGGCGCTGATGCTCTTTCCCGCACAGGGCACCAAAATGTCTAGTTATGGCTCTGCCCAGAACATACTGCATATATAAGTGTATATAAACATATACACGTCAATATATGTGTATATTCTGTTTGAGACCTGAGTTGGGGAGGGGCCCTTATAAAATTGGCTTTGGGGCATACAAAGTTCTAGTTATGCCCCTGAAAGGGGACGAAATAAACATGTAGATGGTGGGGCAGCTCAGTATAGGATATACAGATGGGGGCACAATACAAACATAAATGTAGAGGTGTTCACCACAGGACATACAGATGAGGGGAAGAGAAGGGCATGGAAAAGGACATGCAGATGAGGGGAAGAGAAGGGCATGGAAAAGGACATGCAGATGAGGGGAAGAGAAGGGCATGGAACAGGACATACAGATGAGGGGAAGAGAAGGGCAAGGAACATGACATACAGATGAGGGGAAGAGAAGGGCATGGAACAGGACATACAGATGAGGGGAAGAGAAGGGCATGGAACAGGACATACAGATGAGGGGAAGAGAAGGGCATGGAACAGGACATACAGATGAGGGGAAGAGAAGGGCATGGAACAGGACATACAGATGAGGGGAAGAGAAGGGCATGGAACAGGACATACAGATGAGGGGAAGAGAAGGGCATGGAACAGGACATACAGATGAGGGGAAGAGAAGGGCATGGAACAGGACATACAGATGAGGGGAAGAGAAGGGCATGGAACAGGACATACAGATGAGGGGAAGAGACGGGCATGGAACAGGACATACAGATGAGGGGAAGAGAAGGGCATGGAACAGGACATACAGATGAGGGGAAGAGAAGGGCATGGAACAGGACATACAGATGAGGGGAAGAGAAGGGCATGGAACAGGACATACAGATGAGGGGAAGAGAAGGGCATGGAACAGGACATACAGATGAGGGGAAGAGACGGACATGGAACAGGACATACAGATGAGGGGAAGAGAAGGGCATGGAACAGGACATACAGATGAGGGGAAGAGAAGGGCATGGAACAGGACATACAGATGAGGGGAAGAGAAGGGCATGGAACAGGACATACAGATGAGGGGAAGAGAAGGGCATGGAACAGGACATACAGATGAGGGGAATAGAAAGGCATGGAACAGGACATACAGATGAGGGGAAGAGAAGGGCATGGAACAGGACATACAGATGAGGGGAAGAGAAGGGCATGGAACAGGACATACAGATGAGGGGAAGAGAAGGGCATGGAACAGGACATACAGATGAGGGGAAGAGAAGGGCATGGAACAGGACATACAGATGAGGGGAAGAGAAGGGCATGGAACAGGACATACAGATGAGGGGAAGAGAAGGGCATGGAACAGGACATACAGATGAGGGGAAGAGAAGGGCATGGAACAGGACATACAGATGAGAGGAAGAGAAGGGCATGGAACAGGACATACAGATGAGGGGAAGAGAAGGGCATGGAACAGGACATACAGATGAGGGGAAGAGAAGGGCATGGAACAGGACATACAGATGAGAGGAAGAGAAGGGCATGGAACAGGACATACAGATTTTTTTTTTGAGAGGGATACAGAACTTAACACAGATCAATCAGGTAAAGTGGGGATAGCACAATAAAGGATATACAGAATTTTGACAGCACAATACAGATCAGGAGAAGGTGCACAAAATTGGACATACAGATGAAGGGGGCACAAAACTAGACATAAAGATGGGGGGTCTGATGGGCTTTATAAGGGGGACATGGCAAACATCTGGTCCAGGGGAGTCAATTTTTCTATGTTCGCTCCACTTCATGTCAGAAGATAGCTACATCAGAGCGAGGTACCCCCATGCCACACACTTACATGTGTAGTAGAGTTTTATTTGTGTTCAAGAGATCATAGGTCACTTATTTTGCCTCAATGCCTTTAACCTGGAAAACCTGAAACCTGCCACAGATCTACCAAATGCAAATTAAATCACAAGTTGAGAAGGGGTCATTGGAAATGATGGGTTCCATTTTCAGAGCCATTTTTGTGCAAATCTTTTAAAATGCTGATGCAATGCATGAGATTGACACCAGTGGGCAGGAGTCCTTAGCAATTAAAAATAATAATTCCTACCTAGCAGCCACAATAAATAACAACATTAAAGACCACCTGACTAACATCTTCATAGATTTGGCTTAGTACATCCTTGAGCAATTAAGCACTTTACAGATCATAGGCTCAGTACACGATTTCTCAAGTTCATTAGAATCTCTAACAATACATTCATGCACCTGAATGACTCTGCCCGGGGCATTCTCTCTTGATATAATTAAACTGGCATTTGTGGCTCTCTGCAAATCTTCAGCTTACATTACATGACAATGTTCTTTGGAAACAGTTTATGGGAGCAACATTCCAATTCCTAACCTCCAAATTACATAATCTGTTGTACCATTTGTTTTACAGGGATGTAGCCATGTGGTCACAATCCCGACAGTGGAATGCCGGCTAGGGATTTATGATAGGTGCCGAAATACTGGCGCCTATCATAATCCCGACGCTGGAACACCAAGGATGACATCCTGAAGAAAAGTAAGTCCGAAGCACCCTTAGCATCAGCGGCAGGGGGAGGGTTAGGATTAGGGAGTCTAGCGGGGTTAGGGTTTTTGGGGGCAGGGAGATTAGGCTTAGGCACCCCTAGGGGGGAGGGTTAGGGTTAGACATCCCAGGGAGGGTTATGTTTAGGGAGCGGTAAGGGGGGTTAAGGTTAGGCACCCCTGGGTGTAGGTTTTATATATATATATATATATATATATATATACAGTCAGGTGCATAAATATTGGGACATTGACAGAATTTTCATATTTTGGCCTCTATTCACCACCACAATGGCTTTGAAATGAAACAAACAAGATGTGCTTTAACTGCAGACTTTCAGATTTAATTTGAGGGTAATTACATCCAAATCAGGTGAATGGTGTAGGAATTACACCACTTTTTAAGGGGCCAAAAGTAATGGGACAAACTAAACAATCCTAAATCTAAGTTTCACTTTTTAATACTTTGTTGCAAATCCTTTGCAGACAATTACAGCCTAAAGTCTGGAATGCATAGACATTACCTGACGCTGGGTTTCATCTCTGGTGATGCTCTGCCAGGCCTCTACTGCAAATGTCTTCAGTTCATGCTTGTTCTTGGGGCATTTTCCCTTCAGTTTTGTCTTCATCAAGTGAAATGCATGCTCAATCAGATTCAGGTCAGGGGAGTGACTTGCCCATTACATAACATTCCACTTTTTACCCTTAAAAAACTCTTTGGTTGCTTTTGCAGTATGCTTCAGGTCATTGTCCATCTGCACTGTGAAGTGCCGTCCAATGAGTTCTGAAGCATTTGACTGAATATGAGCATATATTATTGCCCAAAACACTTCAGAATTCATTCTGCTGCTTTTGTCAGCAGTCACATCATCAATAAATACAGGGGAACCAGTTCCATTGGCAGCCATACATGCCCACGCCATGACACTACCACCACCATGCTTCACTGATGAGGTGGTATGTTTTGGATCATGAGCAGTCTCTTACCTTCTCCATACTCTTCTCTTCCCATCACTCTGGTACAAGTTGATCTTTGTCTCATCTGTCCATAGGATGTTGTTCCAGAACTGTAATGGCTTTATTAGATGTTGTTTGGCAAGCTCTAATCTGGTCTTCCTGTTTTTGTGGCTCACCATGGTTTACATCTTGTGGTGAACCCTCTATATTCACTCTTGTGAAGTCTTCTCTTGATTGTTGACTTTGACACATATATACCTACCTCCTGGACAGTGTTCTTGATTTGGCCAACTGTTGTGAAGGGGTTTTTCTTCACCAGGAAAAGAATTCTTCTGTCATCCACCACAGTTGTTTTCCGTGGTCTTCCGGGTCTTTTGGTGTTGCTGAGATCTCCGTTGCATTCTTTCTTTTTAAGAATGTTCCAAACAGATGATTTGGCCACACCTAATGTTTTTGCTATCTTTCTGATGGGTTTGTTTTGATTTTTCAGTATAATGAGGGCTTGCTTCACTGATAGTGACAGCTCTTTGGATCTCATATTGAGAGTCGACAGCAACTGATTCCAAATGCAAATGTCACACCTACAATCAACTCCAGACCTTTTACCTGCTTAATTGATAATGAAATAACGAGGGAATAGCCCACACCTGTCCATGAAATAGCTTTTCAGTTGATAGTCCCATTACTTTTGGCCCCTTAAAAAGTGGGAGGCACATTTCAAAGCCATTGTGGTGGTGAATAGAGGCCAAAATATGAAAATTCTGTCAATTTCCCAATATTTATGCACCTAACTGTATATATATATATATATATATATATATGTAGAAAGGGAAAGGCGGCACTCACAGGTCTGATGAAATGAAAGAGTCAAACTTGACAGCTGTGTCTGCCTTGTTCAACGTTTCAGTCTCACATGACTTTTATCAAGAACACAATGAAAAAAACAAATACACATACCTTTATAGTGGAATGTCCAAGGTGATTGGTGCAGTGTAATGCTCCATGCTGCTGGGGGCCAGAGTCTGACATCATCACTGTGCATAAGAGACTCAGGCATCACACGGGATAAAGCAGTCTGATGCCCCCGGTGGATAGGAGGAAAAATTACCACTGTACATCGTGGATATGTGTGAATAGTGAGGCATTGACATGCAGTGCTAAACATGATGAAATGTCAACATCGTGTCACCATATATAATGTAATTTGCAAGGTGTGGGTCAATGCCCACACATCAAAAAACTGAAGAAACAAAGTAACAAAATACAAATAGCTCCTATAAAAAGAAGGAACATAAAAACTCCACACCACTGTGTTCCTTAATAGTGAATGTGAATACAGTGAAAATGTAAAACTATTATTCCAAGTGGAAAACAAATAAGTATAATAATACATATACAAAAAATAATAAAAAATGAAGAACATATAGATAAAAAAAACTAAGTATGTAACCAGACCGTTATATATAAACGGCAAGTGTACCATCGAAAGGATCCTAAACAGAATATATTAGTGAATACATCTACCAAAACATGTGCATCAGAATAGGTATATGAGATAAAATGACAAAAAATATATATGTGTGCCACAGAAATGTAAGGAAATGAATGACTGTAGAATACATCCTAATAAAGAAATGTAGCAAAAGAATCACAAAAGAAGACTTAAAGCAATATAGTCTGTGGTGAAGACTAATCCATGGTATACAAATATGACAACCGTGAGGCTATGAGAAAAAAAAAGCACATGGAACACAGGAAGACCCAGCAGAGCTAAACCCAAAAAGGTGCTCAGGTAATCACAAATATGACAAAACATGAACATGTGCATAAATGCAAAGATAACTTGGACCACCAAGAGAACATACAGATGACTCAACAGTATTGGAAAAACATGATAGAAAAAATCATTAGAAAAAAATCAATTAGAAATTTTTTTTTACAAAAAAATATTTTACACAAAATATGTTATTAAAAAGCTCCAAAAAATTGAAAAAGTTGAATATTCTTATAACTCCAGATGTGCACAAATGTACAAACAAGGAAATGGCCTAACCAGAAGATAAGCCAGAATTCAAAGGAACATCTGTGACATATCATATCACTCTCCTGTGTGCTACCTGGGTATATAGGAGACTTCTAAGTAGTGCTTACAACACCGGATCTTCCCTGAAGGTCTCCCATTCAAGTACTAGTCAGGCCCAACACTGCTTGGCTTCCAAGTTCAGCTGAGATTGGGCAAGACCAGTGTGGTATGGTTGTAACAAAATACAACATCTCCCCCAGGGCTACACAGTGATAGATAAGAGGATATTATGTTTTTGTATCCGTCCCTGAACGTGTCCTGGAATAATCTAACTGGTAAAAAAATATATAATTGCATACATATGTGCACATTATGAAATAGGACTGAACGGTCACATGAAGGCACAAATCTAGAAGATAATATGGAGTAGGGGTGTGCACCGGCCACTTTTCGTGTTTTGTGTTTTGGTTTTGGATCTGGATCTTTCTTCGTGTTTTGGATCTGGATTGGTTTTGCCAAAACCACCCTTCCGTGTTTTGGGTTCTGGGTTTTGTGTTTTGGATCTGTATTTTTTTGAAAAAAAGCATAAAAACAGCTAAAATCACAGAATTTGTAGGTTTTTCTGCTCCTATGCTATTATTAACCTCAATAACCTTAATTTCCACTCATTTCCAGTCTATTCTGAACACCTCACACCTCACAATAGTGTTTTTATGTCCAAAAGGTTGCACCGAGGTAGCTGGATGACTATGCTAAGCGACACGAGTGGGCGGCACAAACACGTGACCCATCTAGGAGTGACACTGCAGTGGCAGGCAGGATGGCAGTTAGAAAAACTAGGCCCCAAACTGTACATAATGCAAAGAAAAAAAGAGGTGCAAGATGGAATTGTCCTTGGGCCCTCCCACCCACCCTTATGTTGTATAAACAGGACATGCACACTTTAACAAATCAATCATTTCAGCGCCAGGGTCTGCCACACAACTGTGGCTGAAATGATTGGTTCGTTTGGGCCCCCACAAAACAAGCTGGCAATTAATGTGTCCCTGCACAAACTGGCTCTACGGAGGCAAGATGTCATCCTCATCCTCCTCATCCACCGATTCCTCACCCTCTTCAGTGTGTACATCCTCATCCTCACAAAGTATTAACTCGTCCCCACTTGAATCCACCACCACAGGTCCCTCTGTACCTTCTGGAGGCTGGTCTCCCTGGAAGAGCTGATAATTCATTTTGATGAACATCATCTTCTCCACATTCTGTGGAAGCAACCTCCTACGCCTTTCGCTGACAAGGTTCCCGGCTGCACTAAACACTCTTTCGGAGTACACACTGGAGGGGGGGCAACTCAGGTAAAATAGAGCCAGTTTGTACAGGGTCCTCCAAATTGCCTCTTTTTCCTGCCAGTACAGGTATGGACTGTCTGACATGCCTACTTGGATGCTGTCACCGATGTAATCCTCCACCATTCTGTCAATGGTGACAGTATCATATGCAGTGACAGTAGACATGTCAGAAATTGTTGCCAGGTCCTTCAGTCCGGACCAGATGTCCAAACTTGGTCCTGCCTGCCCTGCATCACCGCCAGCGGGTTGCTTAGGATACCTAAGTTTTTTCCTGGCAGCCCAAGTTGCGGGAGAAAATGAAGAAGGAGCCGTTGACGTGTCACGTTCCGCTTCAGCTGACAGTGTGTTCACCAGCAGGTCTTTGCACCTCTGCAGGCTTGTGTCGGCCGGAAAGAGAGACACCACATAGGCTTTAAACCTAGGATCGAGCACGGTGGCCAAAATGTAGTGGTCTGATTTCAACAGATTGACCACCCTGGAATCCTGGCAAAGCGAATGAAGGGCTTCATCCACAAGTCCCACATGCCGAGCGGAATCGCTCCGTCTTAGCTCCTCCTTCACTTTCTCCAGCTGCTTCTGCAAAAGCCTGATGAGGGGAATGACCTGACTCAAGCTGGCAGTGTCTGAACTGACTTCACGTGTGGCAAGTTCGAAGGGCTGAAGAACCTTGCACAACACGGAAATCATTCTCCACTGCGCTTGAGTCAGGTGCATACCCCCTCCTTTGCCTATGTCATAGGTGGATGTATAGGCTTGTATGGCCTTTTGCTGCTCCTCCATCCTCTGAAGCATATAGAGGGTTGAGTTCCACCGCGTCACAACCTCTTGCTTCAGGTGATGGCGGGGCAGGTTCAAGAGTGTTTGCTGGCGCTCCAGTCTTCGGCACGCAGTCGCTGAATGGCGAAAGTGGCCAGAAATTTTTTGGGCCACCCAAAGCGTCTCCTGCACGCCCCTGTCGCTTTTCAGAAAATTCTGCACCACCAAGTTTATTGTGTGAGCAAAACATGGGACGTGCTGGAATTTGCCCAGATGTAATGCCCGCACAATATTGGTGGCGTTGTCAGATATCACAAATCCCCAGGAGAGTCTAAGTGGGGTAAGCCACTGGGCGATGATTTCCCTCAGTTTCTCTAAGAGGTTGTCGGCGGTGTGCCTCTTACTGAAACCGGTGATACACAGCGTAGCCTGCCTTGTAACGAGCTGGCGTTTCTGAGATGCTGCTACTGGTGACGCTGCTGCTGTTGCTGCGTAAGGTGATACATCTACCCAGTGGGCTGTCACAGTCATATAGTCCTTAGTCTGCCCTGTTCCACTTGTCCACATGTCCGTGGTTAAGTGGACATTGTGTACAACGGCATTTTTCAGGACACTGAGGACACTTTTTCTGACGTTTCTGTACAGTCTCGGTATCGCCTGCCTAGTGAAGTGGAATCTAGACGGGATTTGGAACCGGGGACACACTACCTCCATCAATTGTCTAAATCCCACTGCACTAATGGCGGATACCGGACGCACGTCTAACACCAACATAGCAGTCAAGGCCTCAGTTATACGTTTTGCTTCAGGATGACTGCTGTCGTACTTCATCCTCCTCGCTAAGGACTGTTGGAGGGTCAATTGTTTAGTAAAAGTAGTGGTGTTCCTACTTCCTCTCTGGGATGATGAACGACTCCCAGCAGCAGCAGCAACAGCAGCAGCGGCAGCAGTAGGCGTAGCAATGCAGGATCCTCCGGAGGAATCCCGGATAGGAGAGTCAGTCATGCCAGTGATATGGCCTGCAGGACTACTTCCGATCCTGACTAAGGAGGAAATTGACGAGGAGGGAGTTGACGGTGTGGTTTGCAGGCGCTTGGATACAACAGGACAACGGGATTTAGGTGTCCCTGGACTGCTTACGGTCTGAGCCAAAGTTTCTGAACTTGACAGTAACTTTTTATGAACGCGCTGCAGGTGCCGTATAAGGGAGGATGTTCCTAGGTGGTTGACGTCCCTACCCCTACTTATTTCACCTTTACATATGGTACATATGGCAAGACAGTTGTTGTCCGGATTTGGATAGAAATATTGCCAGACCAAAGAGGTGGAATGTTTGGTCTTCTGCCCAGGCATGACCGTGATGGGCTTTTTCATCCCACGGACAACAACTGTCTCCCCCGGAGCCTGATTTAAACAAACCACATCACCATCAGAATCCTCCTCGCCAACTTCCTCCTCAGCGCCAGCTACACCAGTATCCTCATCCTGTTGTACTTCAACAGTGACATCTTCAATTTGCATATCAGCAAGTGGACTGTGGGTGCTCCTTTCAGCACTTGCAGGGGGCGTGCAAATGGTGGAAAGAGCCACCTCTTCCCGTCCAGTGCTGGGAAGGTCAGGCATCGCAACCACCACCACACTTGGACTCTCTTTGGGGATTTGTGATATCTTCTTAGAAAGCACAGTTCTTCGCTGTGCTTTTGCCAGCTTAACTCTTTTGATTTTTTTAGTGGGAGGAGTGCTTCCATCGTCATGTGAAGCTGAACCACTAGTCATGAACATACTAGGGATCGACCTTAGCCGTTCCTTGCCACTCCGTGTCGTAAATGGCATATTGGCAAGTTTACGTTTCTCTTCAGCTGATTTAAATGTCTTTTTCAAGGTCATTTTCCTGAACTTTGCCATTTGGGATTGTATGTGCCCTCTACTATGACATTGGGCATCGGCCTTGGCAGACGACGTTGATGGCATGTTATCGTCTATGTCATGACTAGTGGCAGCAGCTTCAGCACTAGGAGGAAGTGGTTCTTGATCTTTCTCTATTTTATTTTTATCGGAGAAAGTTTGGTCCTCCATTTATGTTATATCGATTTGATATATACGTGCGGCTAAACACAGAAAATAAATTTTTTTTTGGTTCGGACTGGAGTGTACTTTGTGGGTTACAGCACCCTTTAACGGTCAAGCCAGCCGGCCCTTTACTTATGACACAGGCGCACTCTTGGCACTACTTTGTTGATGCACGTGCGGCTACTGCGCACACAATTCACAAACACAGAAAATAATTTTTTTTTGGTTTGGACTGGAGTGTACTTTGGGGGTTACAGCACCCTTTAACGGTCAAGCCAGCCGGCCCTTTACTTATGACACAGGCGCACGCTTGGCACTACTTTGTTGATGCACGTGCGGCTACTGCGCACACAATTCACAAACACAGAAAATAATTTTTTTTTGGTTTGGACTGGAGTGTACTTTCGGGGGTTACAGCACCCTTTAACGGTCAAGCCAGCCGGCCCTTTACTTATGACACAGGCGCACGCTTGGCACTACTTTGTTGATGCACGTGCGGCTACTGCGCACACAATTCACAAACACAGAAAATAATTTTTTTTTAGGTTTGGACTGGAGTGTACTTTCGGGGGTTACAGCACCCTTAACGGTCAAGCCAGCCGGCCCTTTACTTATGACACAGGCGCACGCTTGGCACTACTTTGTTGATGCACGTGCGGCTACTGCGCACACAATTCACAAACACAGAAAATAATTTTTTTTTTGGTTTGGACTGGAGTGTACTTTCGGGGGTTACAGCACCCTTAACGGTCAAGCCAGCCGGCCCTTTACTTATGACACAGGCGCACGCTTGGCACTACTTTGTTGATGCACGTGCGGCTACTGCGCACACAATTCACAAACACAGAAAATAATTTTTTTTTTGGTTTGGACTGGAGTGTACTTTCGGGAGTTACAGCACCCTTAACGGTCAAGCCAGCCGGCCCTTTACTTATGACACAGGCGCACTCTTGGCACTACTTTGTTGATGCACGTGCGGCTACTGCGCACACAATTCACAAACACAGAAAATAATTTTTTTTTAGGTTTGGACTGGAGTGTACTTTCGGGGGTTACAGCACCCTTAACGGTCAAGCCAGCCGGCCCTTTACTTATGACACAGGCGCACGCTTGGCACTACTTTGTTGATGCACGTGCGGCTACTGCGCACACAATTCACAAACACAGAAAATAATTTTTTTTTGGTTTGGACTGGAGTGTACTTTCGGGGGTTACAGCACCCTTTAACGGTCAAGCCAGCCGGCCCTTTACTTATGACACAGGCGCACGTTTGGCACTACTTTGTTGATGCACGTGCGGCTACTGCGCACACAATTCACAAACACAGAAAATAATTTTTTTTTAGGTTTGGACTGGAGTGTACTTTCGGGGGTTACAGCACCCTTAACGGTCAAGCCAGCCGGCCCTTTACTTATGACACAGGCGCACGCTTGGCACTACTTTGTTGATGCACGTGCGGCTACTGCGCACACAATTCACAAACACAGAAAATAATTTTTTTTTTGGTTTGGACTGGAGTGTACTTTCGGGGGTTACAGCACCCTTAACGGTCAAGCCAGCCGGCCCTTTACTTATGACACAGGCGCACGCTTGGCACTACTTTGTTGATGCACGTGCGGCTACTGCGCACACAATTCACAAACACAGAAAATAATTTTTTTTTTGGTTTGGACTGGAGTGTACTTTCGGGGGTTACAGCACCCTTAACGGTCAAGCCAGCCGGCCCTTTACTTATGACACAGGCGAACGCTTGACACTACTTTGTTGATGCACGTGCGGCTACTGCGCACACAATTCACAAACACAGAAAATAATTTTTTTTTGGTTTGGACTGGAGTGTACTTTCAGGGGTTACAGCACCCTTTAACGGTCAAGCCAGCCGGCCCTTTACTTATGACACAGGCGCACGCTTGGCACTACTTTGTTGATGCACGTGCGGCTACTGCGCACACAATTCACAAACACAGAAAATAATTTTTTTTTGGTTTGGACTGGAGTGTACTTTCGGGGGTTACAGCACCCTTTAACGGTCAAGCCAGCCGGCCCTTTACTTATGACACAGGGGCACTCTTGGCACTACTTTGTTGATGCACGTGCGGCTACTGCGCACACAATTCACAAACACAGAAAATAATTTTTTTTTAGGTTTGGACTGGAGTGTACTTTCGGGGGTTACAGCACCCTTAACGGTCAAGCCAGCCGGCCCTTTACTTATGACACAGGCGCACGCTTGGCACTACTTTGTTGATGCACGTGCGGCTACTGCGCACACAATTCACAAACACAGAAAATAATTTTTTTTTGGTTTGGACTGGAGTGTACTTTCGGGGGTTACAGCACCCTTTAACGGTCAAGCCAGCCGGCCCTTTACTTATGACACAGGCGCACGCTTGGCACTACTTTGTTGATGCACGTGCGGCTACTGCGCACACAATTCACAAACACAGAAAATAATTTTTTTTTAGGTTTGGACTGGAGTGTACTTTCGGGGGTTACAGCACCCTTAACGGTCAAGCCAGCCGGCCCTTTACTTATGACACAGGCGCACGCTTGGCACTACTTTGTTGATGCACGTGCGGCTACTGCGCACACAATTCACAAACACAGAAAATAATTTTTTTTTTGGTTTGGACTGGAGTGTACTTTCGGGGGTTACAGCACCCTTAACGGTCAAGCCAGCCGGCCCTTTTCTTATGACACAGGCGCACGCTTGGCACTACTTTGTTGATGCACGTGCGGCTACTGCGCACACAATTCACAAACACAGAAAATATATTATTTTTTTAGCACTTGGGGGGAGCACCCCTGATGGACAGAGCACCCCCTGGACAACACTACAGCACCCCTTTAGGACTGGGACACTGCACAGGACTTTGGAACTGACTGCACAACACAGTCCAGCCAGCCCCTATGGACTTTGAAGTAGTGGACACAGCCCCTATTAACAACAGCAGCACAGCACAACACAGCCAGCCCCTATGGACTTTGAAGTAGTGGACAACAGCAGCACTACACTACACTACACTACACAGCACTAACTCCCACCCTCCCTCTTCACTGTCCACAGCCGAGTGAGAAAATGGCGCCGACGCGGGTACCTTATATAGGATCCAAAACCCGCGAGACTCGGAAGGCGGGATGATGACGTTTTGCCTCGATGTCAGATCCGAGTCAGGCGGGAAAAGTCGAGCCTGACTCGGATCGGACTCGGATCGGGGGGGCTCGGGGGGGTTCGGATTTCAGAAATCCGAACCCGCTCACCCCTAATATGGAGCTCACAAAAAACAAGAAAAAGATAGAGTCTCGTTTAGTCCAAAAGGAGTAACCGTATTCAATCTATGAATCCATTGAGTTTCTAATTGTAACAACCGCTTCTCACGGTCTCCTCCTCTCTTGTCCATAGGCACAAAGTCAATGAAACTCACTAATCAGATTTCTGATTACAAAAAAGAGTTGATTAAATATAAAAAAGAAAAACTGCATAAAGTAAATCTTGATTACCAGGAACAGAGAGTGTATTCCTGGGCTACTGGCAGAAGTATGTCCTCCAGGTTCCCCCGCACAAGACAAGGACCCCAAAGACGGCAATTGGATAGTGATATTTCCAGTGGAGCTAACTCTTCCTTAAGTGATCAAGATAATTCAGGTAACACCATCACACAGAGGCCCCCTTTAGGAGTTACCACCCGTGCCGCAAAAGACAGAGGTCCCACACGAGACGTGGTAAGCAGGGGGAGAGGAACAAGAAAAATGTACAGGAGGAGAGCACAATAATTCATTTATCCAGTAGAGAAATCTCTGAAGTGGAAAAGAAACTTCTCAACAGAGGCTTAAGTTTTGTACCCACCTGTACATTCAATAATTTTGAATGGAAGAAGGATTTGTGGTGTTTTACTAGAGACATCAAATTAAAATAATTTTTTTCCACGCAAGACAACACTTTAACGTATGTACAAGGACCAACCAAACAACGTTCCACTTTTGACCCTCAGTCACATAACCCATCTATTAAAACTTTCTCTAGATTATTGGACTATCAGGTACTTCAGACATCTAAAAAACAAAGTTCTAACATCCGTTATAATTTATCTAGAGACGAACAGCTGGCACTGAGATCACTCAGCAGGGATACCATTATCGTCATCCGCCCTGCGGACAAAGGGGGTGCCCTTGTAATGCAAAATATGGGAGATTACAAAAATTAATTATACAGACAACTAAGACCCAGAGGTTTAGCTCAAATTGGACAAAGATCCATCAATACTGTATAAAGCTGAATTAGACGACATACTCTTAGAAGCTGTTTCTAGGAATTGGATTTCTGACTCCACTAGAAAGAATTTACTTGTGGATAAACCTGTGGTACCTTTGATTTATTCACTTCCAAAAGTGCATAAATCTTTACAATCACCACCTGGACGACTCATAATTTCAGCGAGAGGCTCACTATACAGCCCCATTTCTAAATTATTAGATTATTACGTCCAGCCTATGATCATGCAACAACATACGTTTATTAAGGATACTAACACCCTTCTACAAAAATTGCACAACATGCGGGACCTACCAACTAACTTAGTCCTATGTACCATTGACGTATCACTATACACCAGCATCCCACATCAACAGGGGTTGCAGAGTGTCAAATATTTTCTTGAAAATCACAGTGATTATACCGGTCCTCACATTCCATTTTTCTTGAACCTCTTAGAAAAAAATTGACCAGGAACTTTTTCATGTTTGATAACCAGTTTTTTCTTCAATTACGTGGATGTGCAATGGGGTCACACATGGCCCCCTCCTTTGCTAACATCTACATGTTTAATGTGGAGAACTATTTATTTTTTGACAACAAGTCTTTTTTTCAACATGTCAAATTTTTCATTAGGTACATAGATGACATATTTGTCTTATGGTCAGGAACACAGGAGGAATTTGTGTCAGGCATGACACAGATCAATTCTATGTACAACTTTATTAAATTCACTTTTGAATGCAGTTCTATCGCTGTGCATTTTCTGGATGTACTAATTGAGTGGAAAGGAGACAGATTTGAAACCAGAGTCTACCATAAACCTACTGATTGCAACACTCTGTTACATGCTCAGAGCCACCATCCGGTCTCTCTGAAGAAGGGATTACCATTTTCCCAGTTTCTACGCATCAGAAGAATCACCACAGATAAGAATGTAGCTGAATTTGAAATTGATCAGCTGATACAAAAATTTATCAACAGGGGATACACTGCAAAAGATTTGGAAGGTTCAAAAACTAAAGTGATGAATATGACTCAAGAACAGATCTGTACTCAGAAAAATAAAACCAATGATAATAAAAAAATTATGTTTTTTTCTAATACTCATAACACTATGAGTCGCCACATCAATACCACTACTAAAGATCTATGGCCGATTATTAACACGGATACCAACATCAAATCTTTGAATGATTCATCTGTCATGATGTGCAATAGGAGGGCTAAGAACCTTAAGGACTGGCTGGTGCACAATGACGTTTCTCAATCACTTCCTTCCCAGGATACCCACTTTTTAACTAAAAAACCAGGCTGTTATAAATGTACAGGATGTACTACCTGCAGTTATATGGATCCCGGGAATTACATCACACATCCTCATTCTGGCAAACGGTTCCCCATCAGACATATTTTGACTTGCACAAGTAAATACGTGGTATAAATGATCAAATGTCCATGTAGTCTGGTGTATATTGGGAAAACAACCAGGCTATTCAAAGAAAGAATGGCTCAACATCGTACAGCCATACGACAAGCTTTGTCGGGAAAAGTGGACCAGCCGGTCACAAGTCATTTCAAGCAGAACAGACATTCTTTAGCAACCTTATCCTATAAAATCATTGACTTTGTGCCTATGGACAAGAGAGGAGGAGACCGTGAGAAGCGGTTGTTACAATTAGAAACTCAATGGATTCATAGATTGAATACGGTTACTCCTTTTGGATTAAACGAGACTCTATGTTTTTCTTGTTTTTTGTGAGCTCCATATTATCTTCTAGATTTGTGCCTTCATGTGACCGTTCAGTCCTATTTCATAATGTGCACATATGTATGCAAGTATATATTTTTTTACCAGTTAGATAATTCCAGGACACGTGCAGGGACGGATACAAAAACATAATATCCTCTTATCTATCACTGTGTAGCCCTGGGGGAGATGTTGTATTTTGTTACAACCATACCATACTGGTCTTGCCCAATCTCAGCTGAACTTGGAAGCCAAGCAGTGTTGGGCCTGACTAGTACTTGAATGGGAGACCTTCAGGGAAGATCCGGTGTTGTAAGCACTACTTAGAAGTCTCCTATATACCCAGGTAGCACACAGGAGAGTGATATGATATGTCACAGATGTTCCCTTTGAATTCTGGCTTATCTCCTGTTTAGGCCATTTCCTTGTTTGGACATTTGTGCACATCTGGAGTTATAAGAATATTCAACTTTTTCAATTTTTTGGAGCTTTTTAATAACATATTTTGTGTACAATATTTTTCTGTAAAAATTTTTTCTAATTGATTTTTTCTAATGATTTTTTCTATCATGTGTTTCCAATACTGTTGAGTCATCTGTATGTTCTCTTGGTGGTCCAAGTTATCTTTGCATTTATGCACATGTTCATGTTTTGTCATATTTGTGATTACCTGAGCACCTTTTTGGGTTTAGCTCTGCTGGGTCTTCCTGTGTTCCATGTGCTTTTTTTTTCTCATAGCCTCACAGTTGTCATATTTGTATACCATGGATTAGTCTTCACCACAGACTATATTGCTTTAAATCTTCTTTTGTGATTCTTTTGCTACATTTCTTTATTAGGATGTATTCTATAGTCATTAATTTCCTTACATTTCTGTGGCACACATATATATTTTTTGTCGTTTTATCTCATATACCTATTCTGATGCACGTTTTGGTAGATGTATTCACTAATATATTCTGTTTAGGATCCTTTCGATGGTACACTTGCCGTTTATATATAACGGTCTGGTTACATACTTTTTTTATCTATTTCTTCTTCATTTTTTATTATTTTTTGTATATGTATTATTATTCTTATTTGTTTTCCACTTGGAATAATAGTTTTACATTTTCACTGTATTCACATTCACTATTAAGGAACATAGTGGTGTGGAGTTTTTGTGTTCCTTCTTTTTATAGGAGCGATTTGTATTTTGTTGCTTTGTTTCTTAAATTTTTTGATGTGTGGGCATTGACCCACACCTTGCAAATTGCATTATATATGGTGACACGATGTTGACATTTCGTCATGTTTAGCACTGCATGTCAGTGCCCCACTATCTATTCACGCATATCCACGATGTACAGTGGTCATTTTTCCTCCTATCCACCGGGGGCATCAGTCTGCTTTATCCTGTGTGATGCCTGAGTGTCTGATGCACAGTGATGATGTCAGACTCTGGCCCCCGCAGCATGGAGCATTACACTGCACCAATCACCTTGGGCATTCCACTATAAAGGTATGTGTGTTTGTTTTTTCATTGTGTTCTTGATAAAAGTCATTTGAGACTGAAACGTTGAACAAGGCAGACACAGTTGTCAAGTTTGATTTTTTCATTTCATCAGACCTGTGAGTGCCGCCTTTCCCTTTCTACATATGTAAGTGGGTGTTCAATTGAACTTCCAGGAAGGCACCAAGGCAAGTAATTTATTTAGCACTTATGTGGAGTGCCAGCCATTTGACTATATATATATATATATATATATATATATATATATATATATATAGGTTGTGTTAATTTATAAAATACTAATAAAACTACAGAAACTAAACTTCAGAAACTCTTAACAATCCAAATTAGCCGTAATGTAATTGTTAATAAAGATAAAATGTAAAGTCACTTTGCTTTAGGGAAATAGGATGTTGACGATTTCCGTTTGTACAGTGTCTCAATGGTCTCTCTAAAAAAGAACCAGCAGGGTCCCATTGTCCTTGGTAGCGATACTCCATTGTCAGAATGTCTTGGTGAATATGTTCCCCATGTTTATCAGTTAGGACGGATACACCTCAGACGATATATTGGATGATATAGTGGCGTCGCATGGGGGATGCGGGTGCGGGAGTTTGTTCCTTTTATGGAGTAATACCGCTTTCGCTTTCAGACCACTCTTTGGGAAATTAATAAACAGATCGCCATTCACTAGTTTTGAGCTGAACACCAGCACAATACTATCATTAAACTGTTAACATCACTACACACACACACTGAATTTTTCCTTTCAAAGAATGTGGCCAAAGAAAAGTTTCTTATTCTAAAACTTGAAATTTTCATACCTTGAGCCACAGCCGCCGGCATTTCAATCCCATTCCGTGGCAATAATCTCATCACTGCCTCATAATGCCATGGATGAAGTACAGCTAGTAGCTAATGTTGAAATCAACACTCTGAGCAGAGCGCACGCTCTGAATGAGGGCCGCCCTCCTAAAAAATGGAGCGTCCTCCTGGACGCTCGTATAGCTTTGGGTCACCACCCACAGCCTATACGAGCGTGCAGTTTGATGGCCGCGATGGTCTTGACCATCGCGACCATCGAAACTGCGAGCCGGAGCCTGCGGTTGAGGTTTTCAACCGCAAGCTCCGGAGTGATTTTGGCTCTATCAGAGCCAAAATCACTCCCACTGACATCACTAGTGATGTCAGTGGGCCGGCTCCTGACGGGAGGC
Source organism: Taudactylus pleione (assembly GCA_031769625.1). Lineage (NCBI taxonomy): Eukaryota > Metazoa > Chordata > Amphibia > Anura > Myobatrachidae > Taudactylus > Taudactylus pleione. The sequence continues at coordinate 714,720 of JAUIMM010001073.1, forward strand.
GTTCCCGTGGGAACGCCCCCGTCAGGGAGACACGCCCCCGGCACGCCCGCCAAAGGGGGCGTGCTGTCAATCAACATCGACAGCACGCCCCCTTTGATCAGACACAACGAGCGAAGAACTTTCCTTCGCTCGTCGCGTCTGGCACATGCGCACAACGGAGCTCCCTCCGTCGTGCGCATGCTCAGTGCAGAACATTGACCCACTTGCGAGCGGACAGCCGCTCGCAAGTGGGTCTGAATCAGGGCCAAAGTTGCAGACACTCCTCTTTTGCCAGAGTATTAGGCTCATTACCTAGCTCCAGCATTTTGAACTTAGTGTTCCTGTGTATCATGTTATCCCATTCCTTATCTTTGCTAGATTGTAAGCTTGCAAGCAGGGCCCTCTTACCTCTATGTCTGTCAGTTATTACCCTGTTTTGTTCTATCAATGTTTCCAATTGTAAAGCGCAACGGAATATGCTGCGCTATATAAGAAACTGTTAATAAATAAATAAATAAAATAAATATTCCTTGTGACCTGAGACCATTTAACCCCTGGTACTGCGATTGGTGAATTATGGTTTGCCCTTGGCTTTCCGTGACCTGATTTTGTCTCCAGTGTTCAGCTCAGATCCAGCTCCTGTGTCTGCCAGCCCTGTACTTGGGAACCTGGGCAGAGGTCCGCGAAGCCCAAACCTCCTTGCAGGGGTCCCTGGTAAAAACCAACGGGATTTTAGACTCTGCACCTCTGTTCCAGGAGTAATCCCATTGTATAGTCAGCATCCACTGATCCATCCGTGAGTTGTGATAGTGATTTGTTGTGAGTTTTGGGGTGATACTCTGCTGTAATTTCTCTATCTTCTGATTCGCTTTCCTCTGATGTCCCCAATTCACTGGTACACACATGAGGTATAGGAACAGACAGCCCTTCTCTATGAGGCACAGGTTTTCGCACTGAAGACACTTCTGCATATTTGATAGTGTTGTTAGTTCTACTGGAATGCCCAGCAATACTATTTAGACAAAAATGACAGTCAGTACAGTGGTCCTTGATAATAATAATAATAATAATAATAATAATATTATTATTATTATTATTATTATTATTAAGTTTCTTATATAGTGCAACCTATTCCATTGTACTTTACAATTGGAGACATTAATAGAACAAAACTGGGTAATAACAGACAGATATATAGGTAGGAAAACCGTGCTCACAAGCTTACAATCTATAGGGAAATAGGCATTGATACACAAGGATTGGTGCTATGTATTGCATTTTGGTCCAGCCAGAATGCAGAGTTTCTTAGTTGGCTGCATGATCCACTCACACAGGAATGTCGACCAAATGTCATGAGGATGTGAGAGAAAGACGATGTGTGAGGTTATGTGTGGACTGTAAAAGGGGATGTAATTAGATATGGGAGCTATGAAGGTTATGTGGGAGGTTCTGGAATCTGATAAGCTTGCCTGAAGAGGTGAGTTTTCAGGGAACACTTGAAGGTTTGGAATCTCATGGAAAGTTTTATTGTGTGAGATAGGGCATTCCATAGAGTGGGTGAAGCCCAAAAAAGTCCTGTAACCGTGAATGGGAGCAATTAATGCATGGGGACGAGAGACACAGATCTTGTGCTGAGCGGAGAGGCTGGATTTGGAGATATTTCGAGATGAGTGAAAAGATGTATGTTGGTGTGGTTTGGTTAATGGCCTTATGTGTAAGTAAAAGTATTTTGTATTGAATACGGTAGAAAACTGGCAACCAATGAAGGGACAGAGCGGAGCAGCAGACGATGAACGTTTTGCAAGAAGATAAGCCTCGTAGCTGCATTCATAATGGATTGTAATGGCGAGAGCCTGTTTTTGGGAAGACCAGTAAGGAGACTATTGCAATAGTCAATGTGGGAAATAATGAGTGCATGTATTAGAGATTTTGTCTTATGTCTTGTGTGAGATATGGTCGAATATTGAATATGTTTTTTAGATGTATGTAACATGATTTTGAGACAGATTGAATGTGGGGAACAAAGGACAGTTCAGAGTCAAGAATCAGAGTCATTAGACTCACGCCATACCATTGGGACAGCGAACGGCATCGTACGGCAATTTCCTTTTTTTAACCATTCTATCAGATTAGCTGCGCAGGTTTGGGGTGCCCAGATTTTATACTGGTCACCAAGAGCGCAGTCAAATACATTTTATAAGCCTTCTTTATCAAGGCTCTAATAGGCTATCTTTGACTTTTTGGTGTGAACTTACCGCATACATAACAAATATTATCAGGATGGATTTATACACCCAGGAATTTTAGTATGTACTTTCAAGCAATTTCTGATGGTATACTCGGATTCTACGCACAAAATTACATGGAAATTGATATATATAAAGTCAGATGCAAAATGGCTATTGATTGAAATTTAATCACCACCACTATAGTCTCAATTCCAAGAGGTCAAAAGAGGACCAACTTTCCTTAAATACTGCGTGAGAAATGGGCATGATGTAAGCAGATCAGCTGGAGCCTCATTTGATGCATCCAGCTCTGCAGCAGTAGACTATGCACAAGTCTTACGCCAGTAGCATGTAGTAATAATAATAATTTAGGGAGGTGTCCAGACACAATCAGAAGCATGCCGATGTCATCATCCATGGGTTTTTTGCACCTGCCAGAGATATTACTCCTTATAGGCATATATGCTTCTGCACCATGCTTATGTGCTTTGTGATGGTGCCCTCAGGGAGGGGGAGGGCCCAGTGGTAGATGCCACAAATCGTATAATAATGATCCCACCAACATGGCTTAATGCCCATATTCACTGTATTACACCATGGGGGGATGGGCCATTAAGATGTGATTCATCACAAATAGTGGGTTGTTCACCAACCCCGAAGCCTGGGAGAAATTCTGGGAAAGTAGGCAAGTGTGGTTTGTGTCCATTAGGGTAGCCAATCTGGGAATTGGCAGGATCCCGGGATTTAGGGAACAAAAATGTTGAGATTTCAATCCTGGGACTGGTGCCTCCAATTCTGGGATTTTCGGGATTAAAATGTGCGGCAAGGGGTGGCTTGTCTTCAGCCCGGGGACAGCACTGAGCGCTAGTTCTGTTGGCTCAGACACTGCCCCCTGGCCTCCTATGGATGTACAGCTGCATGTGACATCATAAAGGTCATGCAGCGCAGCAGCACACCAGCCTGTCCCCTTGTATAGCCACGCATGCCTGCACTGGACTCTGTGTGCTATGGGCGGCCAACTTAATCCCGGGTATCCTGGGAATTTAAAAAATTAGCTGGGATTGACCTCCCTAGTATCCATGGTACATGATCTGTGGGTTTTTTTTTTTTTTTTTGGTTAACTCAGTTGCATTTCCATGAACATACCCTCATTGTACTCACGCTATGATTTCTTTCCCATTCTCACCTCCATTCCGCCTAACTCAGCGTCGGGAGTCATTAGTGTCATATGTGACAACATCTGCATATGGAATTGCAAGCATAAGCATTTTCAGTGCGCTTGTGTGGTTATTAGAGATGAGAGGTTAAGTTTTGCTGAAAACAGAACACACCCGAACTATTGGGTTCCGTGTAGAACAGAGTCCCAAATCGGGCCTTCTGGCCAAGTTCAAATCTGGATCTGGATTAGTTTTGCCAAAACCTCACCTCCATGTTTTGTTTTTTGGTTTTGGATCTGGATTTTTTCTTAAAAAATCATAAAAACAGCTAAAATCACATAAAATGGGCCTGTCAATTTTGACCACCTCACAGCTCACTATATTGTTTTCATCCAGTTTAGGCCCAACATTTGCACCAAGCTAGCTGGCTGACTAAGTTAAGTGGCAGCAATGGGCAGTACAAACACGTGGCAGTTCAACTTCCTACATGGCACATCAGGAAACAAATGTTTTTATTATTCAAGAGAGGCCTGAGGGAGTTGGAGTATGTATGTAGTTGAAGGCAAGGGCAGGAACAGGAAGGGTCGATTGGTAGTAAATTTAATTTCATTTTTTGATTTAGAAAAAAATTTATGAGGGAGAAGGGGCGGGGAGGAGGCATTTACAAAAAAATATTTGACCCATTCACATCAGTGTTTGCCTCAGAAGAATCCGTGAGCGCCATGCCTGCTGCTGGAAGTGGATTTTCTCATCCCAGAAGGGGACCAGGAAGACTTCTAGTAGTGCTTTCCACATGAAAAAGCATTTACCAACCTGTACAGGGATATTAAAAAAACATAGTTAGTTAGTGGCCTCAAAGTGCCACTTAACCAGCACAGATATGTGGACAAGCGTAAGATCTATGATTTAAGCCAACCCTGGTCCATGAGAGCTACCAACAGTGCATGTTTTCCAGGTCTCCTCACAGAATATAGTTATAAATAATTAAATGTGTTGGTGAGTAATGAATACACCTGTGCACCAGCTAGATGGTCTAGAAAACGTGAACTGTTAGTAGCTCTCGAGGACTGAGGTTGGCTATCCCTGATTTAAGGCCTTATGTTGTGTCTTTCTTGAGAATCCTGCGCCTGCTACTGCGGCTAGGAGTGGATTTTCATCCCAGAAAGGGGACCAGGAAGAGTGCTTGCCAAAAACAATTGACTTAAATCCTTTGCAAACCTTCTGTAAAGGCATTTCCCAACCTGTACAGGGACATTAAGAAAAACAGAGTTAGTTAGTGGCCTTCAAACTGCTATTATTTCCAATGTCCACTTAACTATATCAGATATGTGAATAAGCGGAACAGAGCATTAAATGCAACATTTCAGATTTAAAGTTTAAGTCTTACGTTGTGTTTTTCTTGGGGATTCTTGAGCACCATGTCTGTTTGCTGGGAGTGGATTTTCATCCCAGAAGGGATGAAGACATTGTTTTTTCTTCCTAATGGACACAGATCTGAAGAGAAAGAGATACATGTGGATAACTACTGGCAGGAAAAAGAGGCAATTTGGGGGTAATATTAGTTTAACTAAAGTTTCTAAAAATGAAAAGTGTTCATGTTGCCCATAGCAACCAATCAGATTGTAGTTATAATTTCTCTATTGCATTCTACAAAATGATAGACAGGACCTGATTGGTTGCAATGGGCAACATGAATACTTTTCATATTTAGAAACTTTAGTAAATAAATATACCCCTTGGCGGCCCTTACACAAAAAAAGTGCCTTTGCTTTACTTGAGCTGCCCACCTTCCAGTGTGTACTCAGAAAGAGTTTTCAGCATAGCCGGGCACCTTGTCAGTGATCGTCCTGAGACTACTTCCTTAAAATGTTGAAAAGATGATGTCCATCAAAATGAAATTCTACGAGAAAACCCTTTACCGTCAATTACGTGCAAAAATTACAGAGGCACCTGTAATGGTGGATTCCAGTGGGGACAAATTAATATTGTGTGAAGAAGATGATGTATACATCACCACAGATTATACCATCACCCAAGCCTATATCGTCATCCCATCCTGTGTTGTGTATAGATTACAGCTGCGCTCCCAGTTAGATTGGGCATTCATTGTACGCTTTAGTGGATGTGAGCTCCATTTTAGTCCATATCATCACCACATCCCCTACACATCTTCTGACCTGGGCTAAAGGAGAGCAGCTGCACTCTGGAATACGGTTGCATGGAGTTTCCCCTCTGATTCACTGAAAGTCAGGTAGATGGACCATGGGAAGGGAGTAGGAACACTATAATCAGAGAACGCAGTTTTAGCTGCTTTATTCCATTTTTTAAATAATATCCTCTATTTTCATTTTTGAAAATGTTTATGCAAATCTCAGCAGAGGCGTTTGTAATGCCATGGCTAACGCACACACAGAAAGAAAAAACACATTGATTGACTGATTGATTGAATTAATTTTTTTTGGCACTTGGGAGCGCACACGAACGAGGCAGCAGCCTCTTGATAAATGCCACAGGCAGCACCCCTGACACACACGAAAAAAAAAGATTGATTTAATTAATTTTTTGGGGGTACTTGGGAGAACACCCGAATGAGGCAGCAGCCTATTGATAAACAACACAGGCAGCACAGCACCCCTGCGCACCTACGTTGCTGACAAGTGTGGCTAACGCACACAGAATTTTTTGTTTTTTTCACACTGGGGGTGAAGAGCACACCTTTAGGACAGAGCACCCCCTTGACAACACAGCAGAACAGCCAGCCCCTATGGACAACAGCCAGCCCCATGGAAGGACAGTACAATCTCAGTCACAACAACAGCCAGCCAGCCCCTATATGGACAACAGCCAGCCCCTATGGACATTAAGCAACACAACTGTAGCCAACCCCTATGAACAGCAGCACAGCTCCCTCCCTCTTCGCTCTCTACAGCCAGAATGAAAAATGGCGGCGATCACGGATCCTTTATAGAATCCAAAACCCGTGAAAATCTGACAGCGGGATGATGAAATTTTTGCCTCATTTTCAGATCCAAGTCAGGCGGGAAAATCCGAGACGACTCGGATCTGACTCTGATCCCCTAAGTTCGGGTGGGTTCAGTTCTCAGGAAACCGAACCCGCTCATCTCTAGTCTGCACATATCTCTAATGGTTATTAAAGTATTTTTTTACACCCAAAAAAACCATGCATAAATCCAACTTTGCATGAGCCTCTCAGTCCTTAGGTGCTGAAATCTTACAAAAATAGAGAGAGATGGCAGCTCAGCAGTTTGCCAAAGGTCCTGATATCACTGTTGGGTATTGTTGACTGTTCAGGCATTAGAATGAAGCTGGCTGGTGCTAAACAATTTACCCAGGAAGCGTCTAGAGACAGTGACAGTTTATGTTCTCAGCCTGAAAGGCACTATAACAGTCTGTAATGAAGTTTAAACCTACTTGGTGCTAAGTCAATGCATAACCACATGTAAGGCGAGTTCTGTTCCTATCTAACAAAAAAACCAGTGAAGCTTAGCAGGTAAAGAAGAACGTTTACTTGCTCCATGCCTGAAGGACAAAACTGTATTGTCAGTAGATTTCCGGTGCCAAAGGAAGATCTTAATGATGTCATTAAAGATGTTCAGAAATTCAGAATGGCCTTTATCAAGTGCACCATCTAGACAATACATATACAGTTTTACCAGAATGTTAATTACAGGGCAGACTGATACAGAAACCACAGTTATGCCACTAACATTTACAATGTGCAATATTTGGATAAGGCAGAATTCGGTTTAGTTCACGTTTTGTTTGTATCTCTGCTCGGCAGATGTTCCCAGAAACTATATTTCCATTGCTAGGGCATGTTTGCATGTACTGGGCTTTTACCTATACAATTTACTACACTGGTAGCACGTGCTAATGCACGAGTCAGGCTTGCCATATCATCCGGGACACGTGTGAATAACATATTGTCTGTGGCTGATTAAAACCAGATGAAATGGAGACTTGAAGTCAGCCAGCCACAGAATCTGTGTAATTCATATGTGTCCCGAATTAAAGGGATGATATACATACATACCTACTCTCCTGGAAGTGGCTGTAGAGCAGGTATTTCTCCCACATTCTGCCCATTTCCTAGTGAAGTGGGCAGGATGGGGAGAATTTCCTCGGTGATCACGGGTCCCTGTGTAGGGACAGGGCTTAAAAAACGTGTTATTCATTCTTAATTGAACATGTTATTTAGCCCCGCCCCTTGTTTAAATTTGCATCAATTTATTGCAAAGGGGGCGAGGCTTCATGAGGTGAACCATCAGGCCCTGCCCCAAACCCACCTGCTTCTCCTCCCCGGGCTTCTCCCGGGGAGAAAAAAAAAGTTGGTAAGTATGGCCTAGGTATAGGTAGCGGTCAACCCTGACATGCACTGCGCACATGCACCCTGTTGGAGCATCTTTCCTCCCTGGCGTTCCAGCTATATGGATGACGTGCTCTCTAAGACTCCGACAGACAGAGAGCCATACAGAGACCTACAGGCACTGCATGTACCCTTTACCACCACCGCTTTCATAAGGGTTTATATCACCTCTAACCACTAAGGTGTATGTCATCTTACAAATGTGTAACCATACCCGGTTAAATCGGAGGGTAAATCCAGTGTACGGTCCCCCCGATTTTCCAATAACCAGCACCGCGGTCAACCAGCTGAGGACTTACACTACACACAGTTTGATGGAGCAATTTGCATTGACTCACATCATCATGTTCCTGCCTTCTGCTACAAAAAAGAAATTTAGAGTCTATATATATATATATATATATATATATATATATATATATATTAGGGGTGAGCGTGTTCGGATTTCTGAAATCCGAACCCCCCCAAGCCCCCCCGATCCGAGGCCGATCCGAGTCAAGCTCGACTTTTCCCGCCTGACTCGGATCTGAAATCGAGGCAAAACGTCATCACCTTCCGGGTCTCGCGGGTTTTGGATCCTATATAAGGTACCCGCGTCGGCGCCATTTTCTCACTCGGCTGTGGACAGTGAAGAGGGAGGGTGGGAGTTAGGGCTGGCTGGGCTGTGTAGTGTAGTGTAGTGCAGTGCAGTGTTGTGCTGTGCTGCGCTGTGCTGCTGTTGTCCATAGGGGCTGTGTCCACTCCTTCAAAGTCCATAGGGGCTGGCTGGACTGTGTTGTGCAGTCAGTTGTCCATAGGGGCTGTGTCCACTCCAAAGTCCTGTGCAGTGTCCCAGTCCTAAAGGGGTGCTGTAGTGTTGTCCAGGTGGTGCTCTGTCCATCAGGGGTGCTCCCCCCAAGTGCAAAAAAAAAAAATATTTTTTCTGTGTTTGTGAATTGTGTGCACTGTGGCTGCACGTGCATCAACAAATGAGCAGCGCCAAGTGTGCGCCTGTGTCCCATTAGTAAAGGGCCGGCTGGCTTGTCCGTTAAAGGGTGTTGTAACCCCCAAAGTACACTCCAAACAAAATAAAAAAATATTTTCTGTGTTTGAGAATTGTGTGCGCAGTAGCCGCACGTGCATCAACAAAGTAGTGCCAAGCGTGCGCCTGTGTCATAAGTAAAAGGCCGGCTGGCTTGACCGTTAAAGGGTGCTGTAACTCCCAAAATACACTCCAAACAAAATAAAAAAATATTTTCTGTGTTTGTGAATTGTGTGCACTGTGGCTGCACGTGCATCAACAAAGGAGCAGCGCCAAGCGTGCGCCTTTGTCCCATAAGTAAAGGGCCGGCTGGCTTGTCCGTTAAAGGGTGCTGTAACCCCCAAAGTACACTCCAAACAAAAAAAATATATATTTTCTGTGTTTGTGAATTGTGTGCGCAGTAGCCACACGTGCATCAACAAAGTAGTGCCAAGCGTGCGCCTGTGTCATAAGTAAAGGGCCGTCTGGCTTGTCCGTTAAAGGGTGCTGTAACCCCCAAAGTGCACTCCAAACAAAATAAAAAATATTTTCTGTGTTTGTGAATTGTGTGGGCTGTAGCTGCACGTGCATCAACAAAGGAGCAGCGCCAAGCGTGCGCCTGTGTCCCATAAGTAAAGGGCCAGCTGGCTCATTTCTTAAAGGGTGGTGTAACCCACAAAGTGCACTAGTCTCCAACAAATATAAAAAATTATTTTCTGTGTTTGTGTTTATGTGCTCCTTAGCCGCACGTATATATCAATATAACATAAATGGAGGACCAAACTTTCTCCGATAAAAATAAAATAGGCAAACATCAAGAACCACTTCCTCCTAGTGCTGAAGCTGCTGCCACTAGTCATGACATAGACGATAACATGCCATCAACGTCGTCTGCCAAGGCCGATGCCCAATGTCATAGTAGAGGGCACATACAATCCCAAATGACAAAGTTCAGGTAAATGACCTTGAAAAAAACATTTAAATCATCTGAAGAGAAACGTAAACTTGCCAATATGCCATTTACGACACGGAGTGGCAAGGAACGGCTAAGGTCTTTCCCTATGTTCATGACTAGTGGTTCAGCTTCACATGACGATGGAAGCCCTCCTCCTGCTAAAAAAATCAAACGAGTTAAGCTGGCAAAAGCACAGCGAAGAACTGTGCGTTCTAAGAAGATATCTCAAATCCCCAAGGAGAGTCCAAGTGTGGTGGCGGTTGCGATGCCTGACCTTCCCTGCACTGGACGGGAAGAGGTGCCTCTTTCCACCATTTGCACGTCCCCTGCAAGTGCTCAAAGGAGCACCCACAGTCCACTTGCTGATATGCAAATTGAAGATGTCACTGTTGAAGTACAACAGGATGAGGATACTGGTGTAGCTGGCACTGAGGAGGAAGTTGGCGAGGAGGATTCTGATGGTAATGTGGGTTGTTTAAATCAGGCTCCGGGGGAGACAGTTGTTGTCCGTGGGATGAAAAAGCCCATCACGGTCATGCTTGGGCAGAGGACCAAACATTCCACCTCTTTGGTCTGGCAATATTTCTATCCAAATCCGGATAACAACTGTCTTGCCATATGTACCATATGTAAAGGTGAAATAAGTAGGGGTAGGGACATTAACCACCTAGGAACATCCTCCCTTATACGGCACCTGCAGCGCGTTCATAAAAAGTTACTGTCAAGTTCAGAAACTTTGGCTAAGACCGTAAGCAGTCCAGGGAACCTAAATCCCTTTTTCCTGTTTTAGCCAAGGAATCGGTGGATGAGGAGGATGAGGACGACATCTTGCCTCCGTAGAGCCAGTTTGTGCAGGGACACATTAATTGCCAGCTTGTTTTGTGGGGGCCCAAACGAACCAATCATTTCAGCCACAGTCATCTGGCAGACCCTGGCGCTGAAATGATTGGTTTGTTAAAGTGTGCATGTCCTATTTATACAACATAAGGGTGGGTGGGAGGGCCCAAGGACAATTCCATCTTGCACCTCTTTTTTTTCTTTGCAGTATGTACTGTTTGGGGCCTAGTTTTTCAAACTGCCATCCTGTCTGCCACTGCAGTGTCACTCCTAGATGGGCCACGTGTTTGTGCCTCCCACTCGTGTCGCTTAGCATAGTCATCCAGCTACCTCGGTGCAGTCTTTTGGCCATAAAAACAATATTGTGAGGTGTGAGGTGTTCAGAATAGACTGGAAATGAAGGTTATTGAGGTTAATAATTGCATAGGAGCAGAAAAACCCACAAATTCTGTGATTTAAGCTGTTTTTATGCTTCTTTTCAAAAAAATACAGATCCAAACCACAAAACCCAGAACCCAAAACACGGAAGGGTGGTTTTGGCAAAACCAATCCAGATCCAAAACACGAAGAAAGATCCAGATCCAACAGCAAAAACTAAAACACGAAAAGTGGCCGGTGCACACCCCTAATATATATATATATATATATGTTATCATCAAAAATAGTAAGCAAATGTATAGTTTTTCAAGGACTGATTTTTAAGAACGTTTTTTTTTCCTTCACTTTAATAGACTATACCCATATTTTCCGACATTTCAAGGGTACAGCCAGATGGGAGGTGCACGGGGGCACGGAATGGCATTCGTATCATCGCAGCCACATCCCCGAATATGCAAAGCAGCTATTACCTGCATAGCGGGGAAAGGGCTACAATGAAGTGTGTCAACAAGAATTGCATCATCAAGTCACCCAGACTGCCCACACTCAGGAAGAGGGTGGGGGCTATCAGCAGGGACCTGTGGGAGACTTGCCTTCTCTTCCCCGACTCTGGTGGGAGTTAGTGTATGTACAAACTGCTGTCTGAGATCCGTTCCCCAGTATCTCAGTGTCTGTATTTACAGCATGGCTTGGAAGGAAGCCATTATGTATTCATTCTCTCTCTGGTAAACTCCTTGTCAATCTTTATATTGATATTTGTCAAGCGCTGAAGATACTATGAAGAAGTCTTGTGTTAATTTTTTGTGAATTTACTGTTTGTTTGCATTGATACTGGATTTACCATTGAGATCAGTGAATATCAAAGGTTACAGCCTTCAAAGCTAAACTCATTATATGCTTAATTCAAACAGACATGCCAGTTTGTGTGTACGTTTAAAGTGCACCTGTCTCCCACACACAATGGATACAATCATTATGGGCCCCTCGAAGACTAAGTATTCAACTCTCTGCGGTGGATACTCATCACCGGAGCAATTCAGCATCTGATGATGGTGTTTGTTTTCACAAACAAACTCAGAAAACTTTCGGAGTTTGCTGAATATTAGGCCGTCCTATTGCACCCATAATAATGAATGGCCAGTTACATAAAATATGCAGAAATTAGCGTTTCCGCATGTGTAGCGGGCCATTTAAGTGATTATGAATAGGCCCCTATGTATGCTCACCCAGTAAGAGATATACATTTACTCTTATCAAAAAGTAATAATAAATATGTTTGAAAATGTGTGTACTATCAGAATTATTTTAAACAAAGGAGTTGCCAGTACAACAGTGCCATCTAATGGAATTTTCAAGAATTGCATTTATTTTTGACAACATAAATACTGTATGGTCACTTGTAGTTGTAATAGTCCTCAATGCTTTGTGGAGCATACAAAAATTCAAATCACTTTTGCAAAGGCCACCCCCAGGTCCAAATGTATCAAAAGGCCACTGTAGCCTACGTCTACAGTGAAAAGTCTTATCCTTTCCCTCATAGAGTTTGCGTGGGTTTCCTCCTGGTGCTTCAGTTTCTTCTTTCCACTCTCCCGAATCTCTGCTGGACGCCTGTAGAAGTAGGTAAGTCTTCTGGAATCCTTACTGCGGCCGCCCAAGTGAAGTGGGTGGTCCGAGCGCCTTGATGATATGAATCACGTCCCAAGTAAAATGTTCCCCACTTTACAATGTCTGTAATAGTGTCATTGTATAGTGGAGGGAGGGGGGGCTATGATGATGCAATTACACCATCATGCCAGCCCGCACAGCCAGAAAGTCAGTAAGCATAATGTGTGCTTATGTATCCTCTATATCAGTAATGGGCTACAGACAGCCTGTACCTGCAACCCCCAGCTCCTTCCTGCTTTATTGTTAGGTTTACTTGTTTACAGCTTGCAATACCTATTTAGAGTACTTGTGGATATGTTATTAGAGATAGATGCCTCTTTCATTAAAACATTGATTTAACTTCTGTGAGTAAGACTTATGTGCGCACATTTGAAGGTTAGAGGGACCTGTCTGGAAAAGGGGCATTTCTACTGATAAATCAGCGTGGTCTGGACAGATCTACTGTGGGTTAATTTGTATTGATTTCCTGTTCAGGAGTAAACAAAACAATTGTCTAGAAGTGTCTAGACAGAGACAGTTTATAATCTATTTTCATTATTAATATTCACTGGATATTACTAGGTAGCATCATAAAAACAACATTACAAAAAGAGCTACTGACTGAAGTTGCAATAGATGCAGTATGTATAGAAGTCTGGCTGTAAATATAAAAACATATACAGTATCAGAAATTCATATTTACAAACCTTTTAAAACAGCTTGCAGTGACACATGGCTGCAGTGTCTGAGTGTATAAGCAAGTCACATGCAGGTAAACCTTGGAACACTACAATACCCAGCATGGAAATATAAAAAACTGAATGCACTAAAGTGCTACTTATGGTGTCTATGGGCCTGATTTAGAGATGGAACCAGTTAGCATAACATATACTAAGGCAGCAGGAGGTGTCTGATGACAAAAGACCCCTCCTGCCAGCATCGCAGATCTAAGTGCTGCGTCCGAAGGCTCAGCATCGAATCACTATCGCAAACCATCGGTTGATATTGGCCGCTGCCATCACCCATCTGAGTAAGCTTAAACATACTCAGAATGGGCAACAGAACTGTTCAGATGGGGCCAGGAAACCTGTATTGGAAGATGAAGACACCGGCTCCTGCAAAGTGGCCCTTGTCACCTCCCCCAAACGGCCACAGCATGTCAATTATGCTGCAGCTTTGAGAACATTGTGAGCGATCTTGCAGGACCCGTTCTGTACATGCACGGACTAGGGGGTCTATTTACTAAGCTTTGTTAGGAGATAAAGTGAACGGTAATAATGTACCAGCCAATCAGCTCCTAACTGCCATGTTACAGGCTGTGTTTGAAAAATAGCAGTTAGGAGCCAATTGGTACCTTATCACAATTCACTTTATCTCCTAACACAGCTTAGTAAATAGACCCCTAGGTCTTGCGTATGCAGTCCACCCGCCATCGGAGGTGGACGTAAACCATCGGGTTTGCGTTTGCGTACATTTCTGAATCAGACCCTTTAAACGAAGTATACTTATACTTCAGAGGTGAATGTAGGAGCACCTATTATCTATACCTTCTGTATGATGGTCATTATGAGAAGATTACTGAATTTCAATAAAGGGGAAATCCCAAAATAATAATGAGGTGTTTTTCCAAATAAATCACTGTGTCAGGCTAATAAAAGAATTTTCATATTAACCATTTGTCATTGGTTTGTTTCTACAGACTAGTATTAATGAGTGACAATTCCCCAGACTTTCCACAGTATTATATGTATACCATAGCCAGGGCCGGCGCAACCCGCTCAGCAGTTCCTGCACTACAGGGAGACACCAGGCTGGAGAGACGCTCTCCCTGCAGCTGCTGCTAAGTTCTTTGTTACTGCTGCCGGCTGCGCCTGTCAAACTGAATGACAGGCAGCGGAAGCCGGCTGCACAGAAGTGAGGCTGAGCCTGAGCCGCTGAGTGACTCCTCACCAGAGCCAGCCCTAAGCCATTTGCTACCCTAGGCAAGTTTTTGTCTGGTGCCCCCCGCAGAAAATCCCAGGTTGTCCCCTCTCAGCACACCGCTGTAACTAAAGAGAAAAGGGACAGGTTTTAGGGGAAAGTTCATTACATCCCCACCTCAGAAGGCATTCTAAAGGGCAAATTCTCCCCTCACAGCACTCCTTTTGCTCATTGCACAGCACCCCTCACCCAGTAAATACCTGTCACAGTACCCAGATAGCACAGATTACAGCACAGCATCACTTGCCCAGCACAGCACCTCTCACAACACAGATTATAGTACAGCATCCCTCGCCCAGCATAGCACCCCTCACAACACAGATTATAGTACAGCAATCCTCGCCCAGCATAGCACCCCTCACAACACAGATTATAGTACAGCATCCCTCGCCAAGCACAGCACCCATCACCCCTGACTGAGGGGTGATGGGTGCCCTCTCCCAGCACCTGTGATACCCACACTGTGAAGATGTGAGTGTGGAGTGTAAGATGATCTCACCTTCTACACTTATTCACCCACTATCCTCCACAATATTTCCTTAAAGGACCATTATTAGATACTCAACACTTCCGAGTCCTTGGTGCGAAGAGAATTGTTATTTATTTACTCTGACGCTTTAACAACAATATTAGCTTTAACAGAGACTCGTCCTTCAAAATTAATCTTTGCATGCAGTACATTTTGTAACAATTTTCACACAAGGAATTACACAAATCCAGGTGGGTATTTTATTGTACTGGAATCGCCTGACTTCAATACTGTTCCACTGTAAAGGAATGATTAAAGCACAACAATGCACAACAATATACAATTACCCACAATCCCTAAGACATGTCCTACCACTAGTAACATTTTCTAAGCAGCTGCTCTTTTTTTAAAAGTCTATTACCTAAGAAAAGTCTGTATAGGGCTAGCCAGCTATATCTGTATGGTGGTGCACTTTAAATGACTTTTCTGAAGGTATACCTTGCCGACAAATGTGAATGACATTCACTAAGTAGGATAATCAGATTCTGTTTTTTCCCTGCTGTACGTTTCCTGCTCCTGTTAAATGGAAGTCCTGTTTCTTTGAAGCAAGAATTAGTCTATTCAGCAGTTGTAATACAGCTTTTAGTGTTTAATCCTGCTGATTGATAAGATTATTGGAGGACAGAAGCAACTATTGGTCCCTTTCCAGCATCAATGTATACCACTTATGCTGTTGTAGTATTAAGCCTAGAGCGATACAAAATTATCGTAACAAGGTTTGTTGCAATCCCAGTATCGTACTTTCTTTCAGTTTGCTCCGGGTCCTGTACACGTGCCGGCTCTGCTCCCGCCGGGGTTACGTGATACAGGACAGTTACTGGGGGCTGTCAGGTATCACTAAGGATAAACAGGGCTCCCCTTTTAAGTATGGTGGGGAAGTCCTTGCCTCGCGCCCCCCTCAATGGCAACAGTACAAGTCCGATGGGAGAAACCATAACTCCCAGGGGGGAAACAGGGTACAGTCCCGGGCATAAGTATATATGGCAATATAATATCAATATCTATACAATAAAACACATGCAGCATTTCCTCTTGGTAAGGCAGGGGTGTTTTGTCAAAAATAGTACTATTAAGTGGTACTCCCAGGACTCAGGGTACCACACACCCAGCACAGCACCCCTCACAGTACAGATTACAGTACAGCACCCCTCACCCCTCCCACAGTACAGTACCCCTCTCCAAGCACAGCACCTCTCACAGCACAGATTATAGTACAGCATCTCTCACCCAGCACAAATTACAGCACAGCACCCATCACCCCTCACTGAGTACAGTACCCCTCTCCCAGCACAGATTACAGCACAGCACCCATCACCCCTCACAGCACATATTACAGTACAGCACCCCTCACAGCACATATTACAGTACAGCACTCATCACCCCTCACCCAGTACAGCACCCCTCACAGCACAGCATCCATCACCCCTCACCCAGCACAGAATAGTTTACCCCTCACAGCACATATTACAGTACAGCACTCATCACCCCTCACCCAGTACAGCACCCCTCACAGCACAGCACTCCTCACCCAGCACGGCACAGTCAGCACCCATCACTCACAGCACAGGCATACCCCCACACCCCAACTACTCCCCATATGTCTTTGCCTCCCCCTCCCATAGCAGTGTCATCAGCCCCCACTCCCCATATGTGTCAGCCACCCCTCATTCAGCTCTTACCTTTATGCTGTGTGGTGGGGCAGGGTCTAGCAGCAGCTCCGCAGGTGTTGGCTGCCTTCTCCTCTGCACAGCTAGATCCCCTTCCGTCCTCCTTTCCACTATGCAGCAGCTGCCTCAGTGAAAGTGAAAGTAAACACTTCCTGCCTGTGTATCAGAAGGGTTAGGTCTAGATTATACAGGGCTGATGGCCCTGTGACGTCACACCCACGTGACTCGGCCTGAAAGGGGGAGGGGCGGGGATGGTAACGGGGGACCAAAAGTGTCCCCTCGCGGGCTCGCTACGCTCGCCTCGCTTCGGGCACGGTGGCTCGCTGCGCTCGCCACAGATATTTATTCCCCCTCTATGCCCTAGTGGATGGTAACGTAGGAGCTGTCCAGCCTCCTGCAGCAGTCACATGGTGTCTACGTCACAGAGGTCCTTTCTCCAACTTGGAAATAGCAGCAACCGTATCGGAAGTGTCCTGCTGCTGCTGAGTCCTGACTGGCTTGGGTTGCCGCATGGAGCCAGCTCAAAGAGAAAAATTTCTACATCTGGCCCTAGGCTTGGGATGCCCCTAGGAATTCCAGTTGCCCCTAGGCATTTGCCTATTATGCCTATGCCTAGGGCCGGCCCTGCTCCTCCTCACTCCCAAACCTTGCTGATTCCCTCCTTCTGGCTGGGTACCCCCATCCTCCCCAGCCCCCTCCCTCCCCCACTGCGCAGCACTTGACCTGTTGACCAGTGGAACTGCAGGGGCTCGGAAACGATGGAGACAGATGCCACTGAACTGCAGCCTTGAAGGGAGTACCCACTCCATTATCCCGCGTTCCATCACTGTGGAGTGCCGTCCAGCATCAGCTGCGCTCTTCCAGTCCTACTCCGTGATCTGGCCTCTGCGGTCGCTGAGATCATGTGACATCCTCTTAACCAAAGGAGTGGGGCTAGCGCAGTGGTGGTGCTGTCACTTCCTGCCAGTGACATCTCAGCAGGCTGCCGGCTTGCTTCTCCATCTGTATGCTGTTCTGTGCCTTGGGCACTCTGTCCAGCCTCCCCCCTGTACTGTCCGCTTGATCTCTGCTCAGCACCGTCATGAATCCCCTGGTTGTGTTAATTCTCTGCGGTCATGGGGCTGGGAAGGGCACCTAGTGCGAGAAGATAGTAGAGGTGAGTGAGATGGGAGCTTAGGCTGCAGCTATATAGGGGGGTCACTGGTTCCCAGTTAGTATCACTAGCTACCATTATCCTGCACAGCAAACTATGGTGGCTCAGCTGTTGGGGAACTACTAGTCCCAGCAATCCCTGACTGCTGCATTATAGGAATCATCAGTACAATAAAACTCATCTCATACAATTATAACAAAAATCTGATTCTTATTCATCCTCTATGGGGGTCTGACTGTGTCAGTAATACAATTGTAAATGCCTTTGCACAATGCTGTTTGTATAGATGTGTGAATCCTATGTAATACGACACTGGGGGATGGCTGGAGAGACACTGGGGGCTGGCTGGAGCTGGAGACACGGGTGGGAAACTAGAACAAGCCAGAGCCTATTGAGGGAAGAAGGAACCACCATCTATTTTGAATCCGGGCACCTTATGACTGCTGCTGACTGCTGTGCTGTCAAATTGAATAAGGGTCTGTCACAGGCAGTGGGCTGAGCCTGTCCTGGGCGGCTCTTCACCACCAGCATGGCACCGCTGCTCTTGTTCCCCCCGGCCTGATCACCCCCTTCTTCCTCTCTCCTCTCCTCCCCACCGCGCTGCATCTGACCTGCTGACTGCTGTGCTGTCAGACTGAATGACAGTCACAAGCAGTAGCGGACTGAGCTTGCAGTGAGTGGCTCTTCACTTCCAGCACTGCTCTTGTTTCCCTTGGCTGGGTCTTCCCCTCTCCTCCTCTCCCCTCTCCTCCTCACCTGACCTGGCTGTCAAACTGTATGAGGGCACTTTGGCCCTCATTCAGAGTCTCTCTCAAGATGCGATCGGTCACTTGCAAAAAGGGGCCGGGTATGCAAATCAAGCGATCGCTCTTTGCGCTGTAAGGACGCCCTCTATGTCTTAGTGAGCGACGGCAGTTAGCGTACGCTGGACTATAAAACCTCCCACCTGTCACTCGCTGCACACGTCATCTCCGGAAAGAGTCTGATTAATCGTGAACATCGAGGGCCATCGGAGCTGCTCGCAGCACTTGGGGTTGACCTAACCTACCCCAAGCACTGCGAGCAGTTCAGGCTAAAATATAACCCAGTCACGTGTGCAATGATGCTACTTTGCTAATTATGCACACCCATTAAATGCCGTTCTGAAGGTCAGACACGCCTGCGTTCGCACATTCACACCCCCGTTCACAAGCACCTTCCCCTGTTACCACCCACAAACGGCACTCAAAACAGCGACCTGAAAGTGGCTTGTGAGCTAGCAAAATCTGATCGCAACGAATAACTTACGCACATGCACTGCGAATTATACGCATGCGCAGATGTGTGATTATTGCTCCCTGCGAGTGAATGTGCCCTAACGAGAGACTTTGAATGAGGTCCTTTATTCTTCAACGCATTGTATATAAGGTGCACTACACATTGTGTATATAGGGCCACTTTCTTGTGTGACCACTACCCTATTTGTGGCTGCCTCTTTGTAACAAATGGGAGGGCGCAAATGTATAGTTTGCAGGGGGGCGCCAAACTCCTTAGCGCAGGTCCTGACCATGGCAACCACAGTCATATTATGTAGTGAGCAGGGGAGTCTTTGGAAAGTCCCTTTGAGCTCTGTTTTCACTGTTAAATTCTCCCCCACCTTCTTTCCACTCTTCACTTGACACGCGGCGAGCTGTCACCCAGTGTTGGCCATATTTGGTTGCCCTCCAGGGAGGTACTGTAAAGGAAAATAGTTAAGAAAATTACTCAAAACCTCCTATGTAATATTGCTGCTGTAGAATATAGTTATGGAGCTGGACGCAAAATCAATTTTCACGCAATGTTCGCAGATCTGCGCTTACGCAGGGGCCGCAATGCACATTTGCAGAGCTGCTCCTGCAATGCCGCTCGCAGTGCCCCAAATGCCGCAGCATGAATGACATGCTGGTGTTTAGGGGTGGCGAGGGGCAGCTTTCCAGAACACGTGCGGGTTGGACACAGCTCTACTGGCCCCGGCAGTGTTTTTTCACCGGACATCCTCAGTAACCTGGGGGTTACTCAGATGTCCGATGTTCACACAGTTGATCCAATGCTACATCTTCGGACGCAGCCATCGGATCACAGAAGACGGCAGTGGGCATCTTTTGATTTAAGACTCCTCTTGCGGCTTTTGCATAATTACATAATTATAAAGTACAGTGGCCCTGCCTTTAGCGTCCACTTCTGAATCAGCCTCTATATTCGGAAATGCTGCTTTGTTATATAGCTTGTATGCATTTATTATAATTAGCATTTATTTACATAGCGTCAGTAAACTCTGCAGCACTTTATCAAACATAGGGGCTAATTCAGAGATGTACGCTGACCCGATGGTTAGCGCATATTCCTGATTGCAACCGTTCTGCACCAGTGCAAGACCCGTACTGTGTATGTGCAGTATGGGTCTGCGGTGGTGATTGGCAGTCGGCTGCCATTTCTGTGCGGGGAGGGGTCGGCGACGGCCTCCGTTTTGGTGTGTTGCCGCCACAGGGGGGAGGAAGAGGCTAGGATCTCTGTTGGCTGATGGCGATTTCCTGGCCTTTTTTTAGCTTCTGCGATCGCCGGCTTGAGTGACCCCATTTGCACTCAGCCGGCAGAAGATCGCGCAGATGTTTCCGATGGACGCAGCTCGGAACAGTAATGCATGCAGGAGGCGTGATGCTTCTGCTGCATTACCATAATAGTGCTATTGCAGCTGCTACCATGGTAGCAGTTGCGATAACCATAGCGTTGGAGCTTGAATGACCCCTATAGTAGTAAGAAAGAATGGGTATTTACAGACAGATCACGGTTTATAAAAATCACAATTCATTTTAGAAAATTAGATTTCCACATTTATCCCTTTCAGTGTCATTGTGTAATTATAAATCCACAATCCACTCTCTGATCTCTCCTTCTCTAACCCAGAGGCTCACTACCCATGGGGAATGTCAGAGCCTTCAGTTCTTTGAGCTTTACCTTAAAGTGTAATAATAAGAGGCTATGAGGTTATTCAGATACACTCTATGCCGATATCCATGTAAATGGACAATGTTTTTTCTAATGCGCATACGTCTGACTCGTTCTGCGCATGTGTCCCGATTTTCTTTGTCCAGAGTTGCAGATCAAATACAGACGCTCGGTAAAATAAATATAAGGGGGGTTCCTGGATGGTGACTGGGTGGTAACAGGGGGGTGGCTGAAAAGATGCATGGAGATGTTGTGTCTTATGGGAGTGTTGTGGCTGTCCAGGGCCGGCTTCAGGTGTTGAACCGCCTGAAAATGTGGTGCAGCCTAATTACCATAGGTCACACCCTCTAAGAGATGCTAATGTCAGGCTGGGGGTGATCCCAACACTCCTTCAGTAGCTGGGCTGCCCCCATCCCTCTCACTGCACTGAATGGATGCCACGTGCATGCGCCCAGCATCCATTCCTCTTCTCTGGGGCCGGCACCACAGCATCGCTGCAGCGGTGGGGGTGCCCAATCTCCCAACCACCGGCGGGACACTTCGGCCAGCGGGTGGCCCGAAAAACGGGACTGTCCCACTAAAAATCGGCATGGTTGGGAGGGGTGCGCCCTCTATGGGGTGGCGCCCCTGTGTGACCGCATTGGTCGAACATGCCTCGAGCCGGCCCTGCGGCTGTCACCCAGTGATCCTGAAATGCCCTACAGGAGGCAATACTTGGATGGAGAAACTGCACCTGCCATAGGGCTGCTGCCAGTTTTGATTGTACATCCAGGATTCAGCAAGCAGTATTTCAGCATCTTTGGATGCTGTCAGGGAGCGTTTCAGTCCTTGCACATTCGAACACATGGATATGTACACCAGAGAAGGGCTTTGTAGTGGCATTAGCATAAAGACGCAGATGCTGTGATGCCCTAGTACAGACCTTCTGCCATTAAAGGAAAGCTTTTATGTGTAAGAACACTGGCTGAGGGGGGTAATCATTCCCGTCACCTTGTGATGTCAGCAGCCAAAAGGGGGTCTTTAGGACCCAGGGGACTCAAATGGAGTTAGTGAGGAGTGGGAAGAATCCTGACAGATAGGACAGACTGACCTGTAAACTGGAGAGGAGGAGCGGGAACGTCAAGCTGTGAGGAGATTTAGGCTGACAGAGGCAGGCACGGGGTTGATCAGGTCCTGGTGTCAGCAGCACAATTCCGCGAACAGTAGGTGCCGGAGGGGCTGCTGAGCAGGAGCCACGCTGCCGGGACCCGGCCACTCAGAGGATAGAAGTGGGCATGTTTGAATATGTGGCTACCGCGCTGAAAATGTGAAGCAGCTCAATAGGCTATAATTAATAAACATAAAAAATGAGCGCTGTATGTATAATATAGTGTGGCACCTGAAAAAAATATAGAGATTAATTTAGGGCATGTGTTTATAGCTCCTTTATGACCATTTGGTATAAAGCTCCAAAACTCAGTCACTGCTGTCCCGTTTATAATACCCTGACTGTCCCTACCTTTCCGGGCTCCGTCCTTCTGATGGTATGTCAGGCGGTGTCCAGGCTGATAGAGAAGCCGGCGTTCTCCAAAGATGGTGTTAACTGAGCCTCCACGTGTGAGTCCTCACGCAGAGAGCAGAGAGCTGGTACATGTCCATGATGGGACAGCTGCACAGTGCACACGTCACCAACAACAAGGCGAGATCCCAACTAAAATAAATCACACAAAATATAAAGTTCCAGCGCTTCCTTCTAGATCTCCGAAAGGCGTTGGAGGCAATAACCTATCCCAAACTCTGGACACTCCGGCAACACGGCCGTTCACTCTGCCCGCCGTTACCCGTGTGACGTCATCATCCACGGCCGCAATCGGCGGTGCGCGAGAACACACACGTGGAGGCTCAGTTAACACCATCTTTGGAGAACGCTGGCATCTCTATCAGCCTGGACCTCCCATTATATATATATTCAGGGTGTGCAGTCTAGGGCCCCCCTTTCTATATACTGTATTTAGTGTGCTCCCATGCACACATGAAGGTTTGAGACGCCTTCAGCCTAGATTAGCACCCCTCCCCCATTGGTTTTAAGCAGGGATTCTGGCATTTTGACTGCACCTTATTACAAGGCACAATCCTAGGTAAGTCCTAAAAAATGTTATACTGCAATGCAGCTATGGGTTGATTTTTGGGGCATGGGTCCCCTGGATTGCTTTGGTTGGGCTGCTTCATGGCATCGCATTATAAACACATTTTCCTTTTTGCATTTTTAGCACCTTTATTGTTTAATATATATGTATTTTTCACCTTCTTATATATGCAGCAGTAGCTGCTCTTATCTATCTTACATTTTTTTACACTTCACCTTCTCTCATTAGAGTGATGCCCTGGGGTGGCTCAGCTGGGCCTGTTTTTGGGGGTGTCCTGTGCTCTGGATTTCATCCCCAGTAGGTTAGGGACCTACCCTCAGAGGTTACCTGGGCGCGGTGGGTAGGCCCATAACCATGGCCATGATTATGCTAAAACCTCTATGTATTGCAAAATTCTATTGCATAATGTATTATATATAATTAGTAATGTTGGAGTTGTGCACTTGTACTTTCTTCTCTTGTGTTTGCAACAATAGTCTCCACAGGTAGCACCTCCCATTATATATATATATTCAGGGTGTGCAGTCTAGGGCCTCCCTTTCTATATACCTGCTTACACTGTCATACTAATTCAACCCCGTCACCCAGTGGCCATTCTAGGATATTACAGGGTCTGTCCCAAGGTTTTGAAGAACTATCTGGATGTGTAATGTATGTAATGTTATCCGGATGTTATAGTTGCATTTGTGAATTCTACTATAGTCTTAAATCCATTTATATACCGTATGTGTTCATAACTTGTATTAGAGTTAAGGCCCCCATACACGATGCGATGGCACGGTGCGGGGCGACAGGGGATCCACCATCCGACATATCGGGCGGTCCGCACACACGGTGCGATCGGGTGGCCAACCGCCCGATATGCCGGCTCCCCCCATCTCTAACTGGCATAGCAATCCATGGGATGGCACATCGCATCCCCTGATCTTATGGTTCTGCAGAAAGATCAGGGGGTGCGATGTATGACCTCACGGGAGCGCGCTCGGCCTGACATCAGGGCCACACACGGTGTGATATAGCAGGCAAATCGCACCAATCAGTCGGATCGCCTGCTTTATCGCCCTGTGTATAGGGTCCTTTAGGATATAATTGTGGCCAACAGTAAATTCTATGGTGTATGTTGATTTGCAAAAACTAACCTTCTATTCACCAAAGTACAGTGACAAAGTGTTCCAGCTAAATAAAATTCATAGTCACTGTCCAAATGAGTACTGACTTTGTTGGGGGTTCTCTGGGGAATCCTCGTCTCTCTGCATACCGACTGGGGCTCCAGGAGCAAAGTGTGGTCCAAAAGCATCCAGAAGACCGGGACAGATTACAACAATAAAAGGAAACAGGTACGGCACACACAACACTCACTGACACTCAGCCATTAGGGTGGTATTATAATGCAACTGTGGCAAAAGTGTCTGCATCCAACTCAGGATCGGGCGCTATATGCTTTCTTAATCACATTTTCATATGCTTTTTTAACAATCTACTGGCTCTTTCATTGGATTAGATATACATTCATTTGATTCTAGTATAATCACCAAGCTAGTAATGTCACTTCTGGTATTGGAGAGGCGTTGTCTGGCAGTGGATGGCCTGGCCTCTCCTAGGGCTGCCTATTGGGGAGGTGATGTCTGGCAGTGGAGGGCCTGGCCTCTCCTAGGGCTGCATATTGGGGAGGTGATGTCTGGCAGTGGAGGGCCTGGCCTCTCCTAGGGCTGCCTTTTGGGGAGGTGTTGTCTGGCAGTGGAGGGCCTGGCCTCTCCTAGGGCTGCCTATTGGGGAGGTGATGTCTGGCAGTGGAGGGCCTGGCCTCTCCTAGGGCTGCATATCGGGGAGGTGATGTCTGGCAGTGGAGGGCCTGGCCTCTCCTAGGGCTGCCTATCGGGGAGGTGATGTCTGGCAGTGGAGGGCCTGGTCTTTTCTAGGGCTGCCTATTGGGGAGGTGATGTCTGGCAGTGGAGAGCCTGGACTCTTCTAGGGCTGCCTATTGGGGAGATGATGTCTGGCAGTGGAGAGCCTGGCCTCTCCTAAGGCTGCCTATTGGGGAGGTGAAGTCTGGCAGTGGAGGGCCTGGCCTTTTCTAGGGCTGCCTATTGGGGAGGTGATGTCTGGCAGTGGAGGGCCTGGCCTCTCCTAGGGCTGCCTATTGGGGAGATGATGTCTGGCAGTGGAGGGCCTGGCCTCTTCTAGGGCTGCCTATTGGGGAGGTGATGTCTGGCAGTGGATGGCCTAGCCTCTCCAAGGGGCTGCCTATTGGGGAAGTGATGTCTGGCAGTGGAGGGCCTGGCCTCTCCTAGGGCTGCCTATTGGGGAGGTGATGTCTGGCAGTGGAGGGCCTGGCCCCCCCTAGGGCTGCATATTTTGGAGGTGATGTCTGGCAGTGGAGGGCCTGGCCTTTTCTAGGGCTGCCTATTGGGGAGGTGATGTCTGGCAGTGGAGGGACTAGCCTCTACTAGGTCTGCTGAGGTTGATTTCACCAAGTTAAATAAAGCTAGGACAGAGGTAGATGAGGTGGCTGATAATGAAGCACTTCTATGGTCCAAGTGGTTATTTCAAACCATTAAGGAATTGTCTACTGTTTTTCGGTCATATTCCTTGTCTAGAAATTGCTGTGTGAAGGTGGGTGCTTACTTTGTGTACATAACATTGCTGCAGTTCATCCTAATTCTTGTGACTTGGCTTTTGGGTACGTTTTGTAGCCACCTTGGAACATACTCCCTTCCCCGGAAGCTGCAGAAGACTCCAGATTTTTCAGGTAGTCCCCTGCACCCCCTGAAAAGTAGACGGATCTCCCGACTCTGGCCAAGTAATAGGGACCTCCAGTATCAGAGCAGCCGTGACATGGCCTGGAGGCTTAGCCATATTTTTGCAAGTATATGTAACTGAGATCTCTGAATTATCTACCACCATGTAGTTTTTCAAATCTTATTGCTGGGGGATTACTTTTTGTTGTTTCTTGAATGGAATAACCCTTTCCTTTCATGCACCTGAATGATATTACTGAAGTGACTGAGCAGCTACCAACATGTACAACATAGATCTCCCGATCCCACCCACTTCCTAATAAAGTGGGCAGGATGGGGAGATAATTGCCAGGAAGTATGTCTTGGAAGATGTTCATCTGTTGACAGGATGAAGCTTCCAACGTCCACCGGTTTGTGCTCTGGTTTCCGAGTATTTCTAAATTTAGAAAAATAACGGGAGCTTTACTTTAGTTTGTTGTACATATGAGATTTAATGCAATAGATTAATTTATGTAGAAATGTTTCCGATCCTTCCCATCACAGGTAAATGGGGAAGGTTTACTGTTTTAAATTTTTTGTTTTCGCTACATCATTGAGAAATGTCATTCCCCATTACTGGGGGTGTGGCTATAGGTGGGCGGGGTCTGGTCCCACCTTGTTGTTATTGTGCATGAAGTGTTTCACTTTTCCAATTGAGAATAAATTGATGATTAGGTTTCCTTTGATACTGTATTGGTTTATTCATAATCAGTTGCGTAGTGAAATCTGGCTCTGTAAGACAGTTACAAGACAGTTAATGTAAAAACATAAATCCTATGATTTCCTTACATGCTTATGGATAAATATTTGGCGCTATACCTAATATGCTAATCATTGGTTTAAATTCACAGGAACTAGTTTTAAGATATATAATTATTATCCACATATTTCTGGATCGTCCGTTAGGCAACATAAACTCCCATCTAGATCCCTATGGACTCTAATGGGCAGAACTGGACTGGCTCTCAGGGGTTTTGGTGGGATGAGCTGCCAGACTATGTATTCGAGGACAGTGTTTAGAGGCATCCCGTTCTCTGCACCCACAACTACAATCGGCAATGCTGACTGTGACATCAGCGATACTGATTGCATTAATTGATTAAATTAAATAAAGAAATAAATTATATCAATTTAAAAAAAATTTTTAAATTACACCCCTCAAACACTATTCATCTGTCAGTGAACCAGGTCCCTGTGCAGCTTGTATTGTAAGTGTAATGCTGCCATCTACTGGCAAATACTTTATTACAGTGCACAAAGTTATAACATGACATTGGACCTGATTCAGAGTTATACACTATTGGTATTGCTGCTGCTGCTGCTGTGTCTTTGGATGCAGCAGCACTTAAAAAAAACTGCTAATGCTGCAGGAGGCACCTAAGGGCTAAAAATGCCCACTGCTGGCATTGTAAATTCCAAATGCTGCATCACAAGACGCAGCATCGGATTACCATCGGGAAGCCATCAGCCAACTCATCTGAATAGAGTAAGCCTAAGCTTACACAGAATGGCTGCCGGAACTCCTCTGCGGAGGCCAGGAAATATGCATTGGAAGACGTAGAACCTGGCCTCAGCATGCCTACAAAACAGCTAATTTACAATAATATAATAGGTGGACTATTTGACAGGGTCGTAACTAGGGGTGTGCGAGCAGTGCGGCTGCACAGAGCACAGAGCCCTGTGGGCGGCACTGCCGCTCACCCACGGGTCCTGTAACTGGCTAGCAGGGTGCTGGGAACGGCACCCTGCAGCCAGAATCTATGCAGCAGTGCCACCTGGAGCATCCTTAAGACCTGCCCTGGTGATTAGAATCCCTACACCGGCATCCCGATAGGATTAGGATACCGACACTTGTCGGTCAGTATTCTAACCCTCTCTCTACCCTAACCCTCCATCCCTGGCGCCTGAACCTTACCTCCCCTTCAAGTTGGTGTGTAGGCGCCAGGATTCTGACAGGTGTCGGGAGTCCGGCACTAACATTCTTAGGGGCTGTAGTTATACCTCCCTGACAAGCCCAGGCCCTCATCAGCCCCCAGACCAACCCAGCTGAATTGTAGCCCCTGCTTGTTAACTTACAGTGTATAAGAAAAATAGAGTGCAACATATTACATATACAGATCCAGAAAGATTGTAATGGTAAAATTGATTAGCTGCTCTATGATCCAGTCACACAACATTGTTGGATTGGGGTCATAGGGTTGTTTGAGTATAGAAAGAGAACATACGCAAGTTTGAGTGAGCTGTGATATTTATTACCTAGGGAGGGAAGATGGTGAATAAGAATTGGATGAGGCTTGTTGGAGCGAGGGAATGCCACTGAAAGAATAGCTTTCATCCTGTAGCTGGAAATGGGAGTTGGGAATGAGTGTGGAACACAGAGTGAGAGAGTTACCTGGGAGATATATTGAGACAAGGGAATAGATGTATGTTGATACAGTTTTGTTATGGCCTTGTATGTTAGTGGAAGTATTTCATATTGGATTCAGCAAACTACAGGCAACTAATGTTAAGAGTGATAACATGGTTCAGCAGTAGAAGAATGCTTGGTAAAGACAATTAGTCTATCTGTGCATTCAAATATACTTTTGGTGACAGGATGGGGATGTACTAAGCATGGAAATTATTATTATTATTATTATTATTATTATTATTATTATTATTATTATTATAAAGTTTCAGATAGTGAGAAATGAAGATGAAATAGCAGAAAGACTTTCAGTAACGTGGATCAGCACAGATGGTAAGAGATCCAAAGAGGATAATCACACCCATTGTAAAGTAAAGGAGGGGTTTAGGGGAGTTCCTTAGGTTACACACATTTTAGAATTAGTTTAATAAAGGTGATGTTAAATATTATATTATAGAAAAACCAACAAAAATGTGGACATACAGTATAAGCATAAGTGTACTAAGGAGTTTCCAAACTTCACCACTAGATGGATTATTCTCAACTCACATTTCCCAGTTCTTTCTTTCTACAGTATCTGATCAAAGTTGTGAAATCTACAGTAAATTATACTTTGAATGAGCGATTTTTCCTGCATACATACATACATACATACGCTTTAAATCAATTTCTGTTGGTCAACGCCTCCTTTTCACAATGTGATGATACATGTCTACAAATGATTTTCTCCCCCTAATGGTGCTTACACATGGGACGATTGTTAACGATATCGTTGAACGTTCTCCCGGGTGTGCTGGATGAACGATATCGATCATCCAGCACACCAGTAACCCCCCAATGACGGCCAATGACCCGCGATCAACGACCAGGCTGGCCAGCATGCATGGTCGATGGACGATATCTTTATCGTCCATACATGCCCGCGCATCACAGGTCATTGGTGGGTTAGAGGCACCAAAAAATGCACGATATGAACGATAACGATATGATCGATAGCGTTCATATCGTGCATTTTAATCATACCGTCTGTACGCAACTTAACCCTAACCCTCTCTCCAATACTTACCGTCGGGATGCCGGCGCTGGGATTTTGACTGGTGTCAGGATTCCGGCACCAGCATTCTGAGCGCCGGCATGCCGGCAGTCGGGATTTGAACTACAGACGGGCCCAGCTCGTTCGTTGCTCATAGTGAGACATTCAGGCTTCTGAGTCGTGATCGCTGTACTGTAGCGCACCGAGGCTTTGTACAATGTAAGAGAATCCATGTCATGTAATACACCGCTTAACCGCTGGGTGGCGAGTGCTCCACTGATGAAATTTATACTACTGAATACCATACTGTAGAAGTGGTTGGATATCCCTGACAAGCGGGCCAATCACGTTCACGCAGTGTACAGTATTTGCATGTTGCATGTTCGTACAACCAATCTTTTTAATAATATCGCAGAAGTTCGTTGAACGGGACGCAAATCAGTACACATACAGTACTGTACGGTACAGTGTAATTGCCGCGTTGTTATGATGGTATAACCGATACATTAACAGGATGCACGCACAGCTTTCAATGAGACGGGATGAATTATTATTCACTAATGGTGGGGTATTGTGTTTAAATGTACTAGTATAATATTTAGAAAGGAAGACACATTTTTATTATTATTATTATTATTATTATTATTATTATTATTATCATTATTATTATGCTTCCCTGACTGCACCCTCCCTAACGGCAGCGGGTGGGAGGAGTGCACAAGGATTCAGTAGATTGATGTGAAATCCTTCTTGGCCCAGCGGTAGAGTGGTGGTTTTACATTACCATGGTCCAGGGTTCAAATCTCACCACAGCCCAATATTATTTCGTAACCATGATTACTTTACATTCATTCCTCTATATATTTTTTTTATAAAGTACAGTGGTGGATCCATCCGCACTAATCAAGTTTCAGACGCACCAACAGGTGTTGGGGTTCAGGGACTCAAATGCAACCTCATTTTTAAATAAGACCACATGATTTCCTCTTCTACAATGTTGCAGTAGTGTATTGAAGGCACTACATTGCTCCACAACTCCCCCGCATCCTGCAATGACACACTTATATAGTTATGGGGTGCAGGGGCGCGAGTGTCGGGTTTCAGATGCACTCTCAGCGTCAGGGGATTAGACGGGTCAGACGCACCCACAGGTGTTGGGATTCAGGGATGCAAATGCAACCTCAGTTTTAAATAAGACCACATGATTTCCTGTTCAATAATGTTGCAGTAGTGTATTGAAGGCACTACATTGCTCCACAACTCCCCCGCACCCTACAATGACACACCCATATAGTTATGGGGTGCAGGGGCTCGAGTGTCGGGTTTCAGTGGCTCAAAGACATCTCAGATGCACCTACTGCACAGCATATTGGGATACAGGGGCTCAGACAGGGGTCAAACGCACGCACAGCTTTCAATGAGATGAAGTATCCCTCAACCCAAGCCCAAAGACAAATAATCATTCTGTGTCGACCATTTTTGTGTCGACAATTTTTGTGTCAACCTTTTGACCAAACCTTAAAATTTATATACATCTTAAAAATAATAGTGTGTCAACCATTTATTTGTCGACCTTTTGATCAAACCCTAACCCTAAAAATAATAATAACAACAAGGACACAGTGAGGGAAGCACAATAATAATGATAGTAATAATAAAAATGTTTTTCCTATCTAAATATTATACTAGTACATGTAAACACAGTACCCGAGCAGTTTTCCAAATATTAATTAATCCCGTCTCATTGAAAGCAGTGCGTGCGTGTGACCCCTGCCTGAGCCCCTGAGTTATAAATATTAAAACATATATTTTTTTTAAAAACTACAGGACTCACAGACATACTGTAGTGTAATGATTTACAACTTTATTACACATTCTTCTACAACCCTGATACCATGACGAAAATGATGTACTATAGAGTACCGAATCACAGGTTCTGTCAGCCAATCATCGGGTGGTGATACAGAAAATGCATTGGATATCGGACGCATGCATAGTGTAGTTTAGGAAAAGCGACACCTGGTAGACAAAAAGATGTATTACACACTATGACTTTTCCAGCTCCACGGTACATTTTGTTGCGATTGTTACTGAAAGGCGCGACTCAAGGCGTACCATGATGGGTGAGATGCAGGGCGCGTTACATGGCACATGGAGTAACAAACTAGCTGGGCCCATCTGTACATCCCATGTATTGGGCTTTTAATGGGACCAGAAGTGTAAATTGGAATAAGGATTCAGAAAATGTACATTCTGCTATTTAACAGTAGGTATCTATATACCTCCATATTTATTTTAGGTAAAAAAAAAGATTGTTTGCTACAATTAGAATACAGATGGGAAAGAAATACCAGTAGATAATAAGATAATTGTGCTTTCTGGTGTGTATAAAACACTTACTAACACTGGGCAGGATACATGACGCATCGCATTCCCGTCACCCTTCAAATGCATGTCGGCGTTAGTAATGCCGGTATGCATGAATAAAATACAAAGGACAGTTCAGTAGGTAAGAGCTGTCCTTTGAGAATGAGGGTCATTCTGTGCATGTGCAGAATGACACACGCGCCGCGGGGGTGCTCCATCCCTGTCACAGCACTCTCCGAATAGAAGCCTATAGGCTCTATAGGGAACGCCATCTGAAGATGACGTACCCACCGCATCAAAGCCTCAGAATGCATTGCATTCTGGGGCTTGGTGCATATGAGAAATGCGGTCACACCTGCATTTTGGGGGTTTGAGCGCATTTGACCCGTTGCTGCATCCCGCCCCACTGTCTTACCTACATGCATTTGGCTAAAGAAGAATCCAAACAACTTTAGCCTTCTGCCTAACTGTTACCTCATTCACTACAGCAGAGCATGGTGGCAAGTCAGCTTGTCTCACTATGGATACTTTGTACAATAAACCCACCCTTACATGAAGATTAAATTACTGCTATCCGCAGAGTATGATGGAAGGCAGATTGTATTGGCAGCTCCATAGGCTGAAAGCATGTGCAGAACGGGTCCTGCGTGATCGCTCGCAGTCCCCTCTTAGCTGCTGCATAATTGACATGCTGCAGCACTTTGATCGCAGATGCATGCAGGAGGTATCTATTTCCTACAGACACCTTCTGCTGCATGAGTATTTTACTTGCCCACATCAGAATCAGGCCCAAAGTAAGTATGAGAGCCTGGGGGAGGGCCACGGGGATGCGGTACGGAGCTACTGGGGGGGTCGGAATGGAGTTACCGTTATGGACGGAAAAGTAGATAATGAAGGGGAAGACAATGGGTGGTATGAGGTGGAGCTGGGTAGGCAGAGAGTGAGGTATCCCACCATATGCTGAGTCCAATATACTAGTTATATATAATATAATATGACAGTTTACGCCACACATCTACACACATATATTTATTTACTTCAATAAAAACATGATGTTTTTCACCTAAACCTGGTGTGTGCTGATTCTTTCCTCCTATGCCTTGGATGGGTAAGTGACTGTGGGCCTGATTCACTACGGATCGCTAATCCATAGCGATCGCTATGCCACTGCAGTATTAAATAAGGACGCCCACTTCACCTACACGCACATCTGTAATGGTTAGCAAGACTGCGAAAACATTGGTACAATCAAGTACCATCGGACCCGTACGTACAATTAAGGCCGGTGAGACCTCACTCAGGATTTGCTAACTTCAGCCTAAGGACGCGTATGGTATCACAGTGGATTATTTATGCACGCCCCTGCAACGAACTGGCATGACTGCACTCAGCCGACCCCCCCCCCCGTCACCACCCACAAATGGCACTTTCTGTCAATCACTCTGCGATGAGTCTGCATAGCCGCTGCGATCACAGTGGCCGGCACTCGCTCTGTGATGCATATGCAATCGGCCGATTGCGTGTGTATTAGCAACTGTGATTCAAGCGGAATCAGGCCCTGACTTTTTAATATCAATATGTATCTTGCACTGCTGAAAATATAGAACAATATATAACAAAAGGGATTTGAGTGCTGCTCTTTATCAAGCGTGAAATAAAAGATAAACATTTTACAAAACAGTGTACAATTCTATAGAATTCAAATAATGCAACCATGTGATCAAATTAAGTACATGTATAGCAGACATTGCAAGTGAATCACTTTTTTCCTATAGGTGAAAAACTGAACGGAGAAATTGCATTGCAGAACGCAAGTCAGCATAGCCAGGGTCCGCTAGCAGCTGCACACTGAGCTTGGTGCATTAATCAAAGGCATAAATATCACATCAAAGGAATGACCTACCACCACTTTAACACCCCTTCCATAAAATGAGGATAGTGCTTGGTTTTACCTAATTTGCGGCTTAAACTAATGAATGAGAGGTGTCACCAGGACTCTCTTCATAACACTTTTGAAGTTATATTTGAAGTTTATTTTTCTATATTTAAGGAATGCGCTCCTCCACCAAAGTGCAAGTGAAAGGTGCGAAATGCGTCTCATAAATACATGATGAAAAAATAAATTGTTTTAATGGGGTGAAAATGGCTGTGTGCCCTTCTGTGAAGCAAGGAAAATCCCTAAAAATGCCCCACCCCTTCAATTGCTCTGTAAAATTAAAAATTGCCTTGATTCACCAGTTTTGTACATAGCATGAAAATCCATCACTCCACACCACCCCTCCAATGAGCCAATGCAAAATGTCTGCTCTGATGTAAATGCTGTGATATTGCTCTGCACAGTGATAGACTTCAGCAGAAATCCAGGGACACCAGCACAAATCTTGGCAACATCACCAAAAAGTGTAACGGAGTCCATGAAAAGATTGCACATACTGGGGATGTAAAGTTGAACGTTTGCCCATTTGCAGGATGTATCTTGTGAAACAAAAAATTATTGGAGTGTAATTATAAGCGCTCCTTTCTGAAGGATATATAATAGATATATACAAGTAGTATATAAAGTGCATAAATATATAGGAGTCCCCTTTGGCTCATACCTTTTGGGGCTGGTGGTGTGAGCAAACTTACAGGTAGCTAATAGAGTCCTGGAATGGCAGTCAGGTTTAGCTATACACAACTCAGCTTTGCCTGGTCATCTAGGAGAGTCCAAATGTCAGGGTCCAATTCAGCACTTTATTTTTCTGCACTTTATTTTTCTGCACTTTACATCTGTACTAATGCCATTTTGTCTATGAAGTATGCACTATGGCCCTGATTCAGAGCCGGACGCTCTGACCATAGGGCTCGCTCTGAATCAGGGCCCTCCTCCATTAAAATGGAGCATCCTCCTGGACGCTCGTATAGCTGTGGGTCACCACCCACAGCATATACGAGTGTCCAACAAGATGGTCGCGATGGTCTTGACCATCGCGACCATCGGACTTGCGAGTGAAACCCTGTGGTCGGGTTTCTCAACCACAAGCCCTGGGGTGGTTTTGGCTCTATCAGAGCCAAAATCATCACACTGACATCACTAGTGATGTCAGTGGGGCCGGCTTCAGACGGTAGGCGTTTCAATGGGAACGCCTCCGTCTGGCAGGCACGCCCCTGGCACGCCTACCAAAGG
Organism: Taudactylus pleione; assembly: GCA_031769625.1. NCBI lineage: Eukaryota > Metazoa > Chordata > Amphibia > Anura > Myobatrachidae > Taudactylus > Taudactylus pleione. The sequence goes on from JAUIMM010001073.1 coordinate 749,454, forward strand.
GGGCGTGCTGTCAAACAACATCGACAGCACGCCCCCTTTGGTGCGAGACCCGGAGCGATGGAAAGTCCTTTGCTCGCCGGGTCTCGCGCATGCGCACGACGGAGCTCCCTCCGTCGTGCGCATGCGCAATGGGGAACATCAACCCACTTGCGAGCGTACTGCCGCTTGCGAGTGGGTCTGAATGACCCCCTATGTCACTTTTCATTGCAAAATGTATTCTCCTTTTCAACTTAAAGTGGATTTATTGTTGATTAAAGGTAGAAACGGTACAAACTAAAAACCTTATTCATTTGAAAGTACTTGTATATATCTATTATACAGTATGTCCTTCAGAAAGGAGCGCTTATAATTAAACTCCAATCATTTTATGTTTAAATATTCTAGTATAAGTCATTGGTGTGTGACTTATTTTGGGGGTATGTAAGTCGCATACTTTCTCTTTATTGCGCACTGTAATTTCCCTATTATTTTACTTTGAGAATGTATTGTGTGTTAATTCACACTACGCATACTCAAAAATTGGGTCATGCAGAGTCATATCCATTTCTATTGCATTCTTATTTACAACTGAAGAGATGGAACTGGTTTATGAAGTGACGTGTAGGCAAAGTTCAGCTATGCACAACCAGAGTGGAGCGAAGGAATGAATGGACGCACTTGTTGTTTATCATAAACTTAATTTTAAAGCAGGTCATACATGCCAACTTTCTGGCTGCCCATTCTAGGGGGTGCTGCAGGAGGGCATGGCGGCAATGGTGGGCTGTGCGGGGGCATTGCAGCATGATCGCAGCCCTACCCCCCACTATATAATGTCTAGATTTCCATCATCCACAGTGTCATTGGCCTTCTCCAGACCATCCACTTTCACCAGGTAAGTGGGGGGGAAGTGAGGGGGGTGCTGGGGGTCCGAGAGGAAGTGGGTGGGGCAGTGACAGCAAAGATTTGCCCTCTCTTGTGGGTGGCTGGGAAAGCATCCTGAGACCATTCATGTGTGGGGTTGCTTTTCAGCCAAGGAATTGGGCTCACTCATTATTTTGCCTAAGAACACAGCCATGAATAAAGAATGGTAACACAACATCCTCCAAGAGCAACTTGTCCCAACCATCCAAAAACAGTTTGGTGATGAACAATGCCTTTTCCAGCATGATGGAGCACCTTGCTATAAGGCAAAAGTGATAACTAAGTTGCTCGGGGAACAAAACATCAATATTTTGGATCCATGGCCAGGAAACTCCCCAGACCTTAATCCCATTGAGAACTTGTGGTCAAGAGGCAGATGGACAAACAAAAACCCACAAAGTCTGACAAACTCCAAGCATTGATTAGGCAAGAATGGGCGGCCATCAGTCAGTATGTGGCCCAGAAGTTGATTGACAGCATGCCAGGGCAAATTGCAGAGGTCTTGAAAAAGAAGGGTCAACACTGCAAATATTGACTCTTTGCATAAACTTAATTTAATTGGCAATAAAAGCCTTTGACACTTATGAAATCCTTGTAATCCTTGTATACCATAGTAACATCTGACAAAAAGGTCTAAATACACTGAAGCAGCAAACTTTGTGAAAACCAATACTTGTGTCATTCTCTGCATCATGACGTCACTCCCATAGTGCACTGCAGGACCCGGAAGCCGGAGCTCAGGAGTGAGCTCCGTCCTCCGGCTTGTGCCGGGGGGAAGAGAGGAGAGAAGAAGCCGGGCGACCGCTGGTAACACAATCTCAGCGGGCACACGGCAAATGGAGGGTGCAGGGGGTGCGATTGCTGGGCCCCATAGCAACTGGGCAGACTCAGAAGCGCCCTCTAGTGGTCGGCGCCCCTAGGTAGCTGCCTAAGCTAGCCTAATGGAAGTGCCGGCCCTGGATAGATAGATAGTGAGAAACAGCTTGCACAGGATTTAGGACCACTACAGTAAAATGTACCACTCAGCCTATGATGGGGTACAACTGACACAGACACACACAGACAGACACACCTCTATCACTATAAAACAACATGAATGCAGCAGGCAAATAAATACAACCAGCATGATTTATTAAAGACTCACCTCCCACCAGTAGTGCTCCTTCTACAGTGCCCCCAGTAGTGGTCCCCCTAAGCAGTGCCCCTTATACAGTGCCCCCGTATACAATGCCCCCAATAGTGCCTCTTATATAGTGCCCCCAGTAGTGGTCCCCCCTATGTAGGGCCCCAAGTAGTAGTCCCCCCAGTAGTGGTTATCTCCTATGCAGTACTTAGTAGTGGCCCCTCCTATGCAGTACCCCCAGTAGTGCCCCTTATATAGTGCCCCCAGTAGTAGCCCCCCTATGCAGTGTCCCCACCTCTATGCATATAGAACAAACACACACACACATAAAAAAAAAACACTTAAATTCCCGCGTCTGCAGTTGTCCGTTCCTCTGTCCTCCCGGCCTGCTCTGCATCATGAAGTCTCTCCAATCACCCATTCATGAGTGAGCTCCAGCTCGGCTCCAGCAGTGGGCGCAGCAGTCAATGAGAGTCTGTCTGGCTCTCAATGGCTGCTAAAACAAACACACCGCCGCTGGGTAGAACGAGTGTACTACCCGGTGCAGATGGCGGTGTGCTTGTTACTGTGTAGTGCGGACCACACTCACTGCAGTCCGCATTACACATACTGATCAACAGGCAGGGGGGGTTTCTGGGTACTCAGAAACTCCCCCTGCATGCGCATATGCACAGATAATGCTGAAGTAAGATGTCTGTATAAGAACATGAAGGTGAAGGCATGCAGAGACTAATTAAGTATATCACTCATGAAATGATGGGTAAACAACACAATCTGATGAACTTCAGCAAAATGGCTGCACTGGTGAATAATTTGCAGCTGTTAAAGTGCACACAGAGTGGATCTGCAGACATAAAACTGGGTCTGTGTTCAAGGCCTTTGGTCATAAATGGCTACTGTATGCTCAAGCGGATAAGATAATGGGCAGATGGGATCAGTTTAAATCCCAACAGCGGAGGACCAGCAGTGAAGATCCCGAAAGGTAAGTATTTTTTTTATTAAACCTCCACCCCCTAACCCTAACCCTCCCTCAGGGGTGCCTAACCCTAACCTCCCCCCCCAAGCATCTAACCCTAACCCCCCTCCTTCCACGCAGCCTAACCCTAAGTCACCAGGGAGGTGCCTAACCCTAACCTTTCCCCTGGGGTGCCTAATTCTAACCCCCCCTTCCCCTAGCCTAACCCTAACCTCCCAGGGGGGTGCCTAAACCTGAGTCTTCCCCCGGGAGCCCCTAACCTAACCCTCCCTCCCGCGCGGCTGTCCGTGCCCGGCGTCCGGCTTACCTTCGATCGGTAAACCGGGTGTCGGGCTCCCGGCGTAGGTCTAATGAAAGGTGTTGGGATTTCGACGCCGGTCATTATACACTTGCCAGGATTAGACAGTCGGGATGCCGACGGTCGGCATTTTGACTGTCAGCATCCCGACTACATACCGGGCAGCCTTGTTAAGTCCCATCTGACGGGGTAACAGGGCAACAAATAATGGATAATCTAAATCGGGGACCAATACAGGTGGCCTCTCACTGAACAGTACTCCGCACGTTACACTGTATGTGCTAGAGAAACAGAAGGTCTGTCCATACACCATTGCTATCTGCTGCAAACAGTGTAAAACACCTCCAGGAATTGAACAGTAAATGATTGGAAACTGGTCATATGGTCTGATGAGTCACTTTTTCAACGCCACTATGCAGATAGTAGGGTGAAAATATGGACACAGTAGCATGGAAGCATGGATCCTTTTTGCATCATTACAACTCTTCAGGCTGGCGGAGGCAAAGTTATGGATATGCAGTTCATTGCATTTGGGCTAATATTACCCACAGTTATATGTTGAACCCCTAAGGGTAACTGAGTGCTATGAATGTGTAGTGTAAAACCTAAAAACGATAAAAACACTGAAAACTCATAGAATAAAAAAATGAAAATAGATGTTGGATAAGCAAGAGCAGAGCACAGGCACATACGGAGGACCAAGCGGGACCAGCAGTCAGGAGAGCCGCCGGCATCTGACATTATCAGAAGCCACTGCGGCATACTCCAGTCAGGTCCCTGCCGAACATCGCTGGCAACTGAGGAGAAATAGCGCTGCAGGAACAACAATTTACCTACAGGTAGGGCCAGTTAGGGACAGAAGCCACCACCAGCCCAAATCCGAGCACAGTGGACTCTCCTTTCTCACCAAGCACTGTACCATATTGCCTCCTGCTCAATTATATCAAGAAAGCCTATAAACTTTTTGTATTATTTTATTTTTAATTGTCTTTTAATATATATATATATATATATAAATATATATATATATTATTTTTTCTATGTATTTTTTTATTTTAATTTATTTTTAACGTTTATTCTATATTCTTTTCTTCCTATTACTGATGGTTACTTTTATACCCTAACCTATACTCCCTCACCCGGGCCACCATTTTTAACCTGACTATTATTTCCATTAGTTATTTTATTCTATATTTATGCATTTATTTTATCTTCTGAGTCTTTAGTGGTTTTATCAGTTTTATGTTTTACACCACACATACTTAGCTCTCAGTTACCCTTATGAGTTCAACACACAGTTTGTTTTTGCTTTCATGAGCTGCTTTTGCACTGCGCAGCAAACTAGTTTTACCTATCACCCACAGAAAGTAGAATGCAATTTCATAGACATCACCTAGAGAAGGGAGTTTATATTAGGGATGAGCGGGTTCGGTTCCCTGAGAACCGAACCCACCCGAACTTCGGGGATCCGGGGCGATCCGAGCCCAAGCTCGGATCTCCCTGTCTGCCCCGGATCCCTCTCCCGAGGCAAAACCTCGAGATCTGCTGTCGGATCTCGAGGTTTTGCCTCGAGCGGCCATTTTAAAAAAAATGCCTTTGCCTTTAATGGGCAAAGTGCTGATTGGCTGACAGAGCCGTCTGTCACGGCTCTCAGCCAATCAGCATTATGGTGCTCATTTGCATGTAGCATGGACTCGTGAGATCCGTGCTACATGCATCTGTGTGATTGACAGTGACACAGAGCACAGATGGGTCAGTGAGACCCGTCTGTGCTGCTGTGTATTTCAATGACACAGATGCACGCACGGACCAGGAGATCCGTGCTACTTGCATCTGTGTCATTGACACAGAGCACTAACGGGTCCGTGAGACCCGTCTGTGCTGCTGTGGTAAAAAAAAAAAAAAAAAACCTGTGTAAAAAGAGAAAAAAATGGCGTGCCCCCCCCCAAAAAAGAGCAACCAGCCCCGGGCATTAGTGACCCAGTGCTGGGTGTGCTTAAATACAGGGGACAAACGACATAGGGGTCCCCTGTACTTAAACACAACCGGCACTGGGCTAGTCAGAACCAGAGCTGGTTGCCAAAATACGGGGGACAAACGACGTTGGGGTCCCCCGTATTCTGCGCAACCAGCTCTGGGCTCTGATCCGGTCCTGGTTCTGGAAATACAGGGGAAAAAAATGAGTAGGGTTCCCCTGTATGTTCCAGAACCAGCACTGGACTTTTTCTAGCGGGGGGCTGATGCCACAGCCAGGGGAGCCCTTTCACCGGGCCCCCCAGCCGCAGCATCAGCCCTGACCGCTAGTCAGCCCAGGCCGGGGATCCCTGGAGAGCTGGGGACCCCCCCAATAAAGGGGTCACCCTCTCCAGGGCACCCCAGGCCCAGGCTGATAGCCCGGGGCTATCCCCGCCACCCCTGGTGGCGGTGGGTGGCGGGTTGATTGTGTGGTGTGGTGTAAATAAAGAATATCAAACATTGTCTTTACAAGTAGAACTGCAAGTCCCAGCAAGCCTGCCACGCATGCTGGTACTTGGAGAACCACAAGTACCAGCATGCAGGGCATTAAGGGCCCACTAGTACCTGTAGTTCACCTGTAAAAAAATGTTTAAAAAAAACACAGGACACACACACCGTGACAGTATAAGTTTATTAAACATACATACACACACACACACACATGTACACATACTCACCTATGTAACCCTGTAGCATCGGTCCACTTGTCCGGTAAAGTATCCATAGGGGACCTGTGAAAAAAAACATACTCACCATCTCCTATGCGAGGTTCTGTCCTCTTCGTTCCAAAGTAGGCATCCCCGGACTTGGCAAAAAAAAAAAAACGAAAACGCGATCCACGAACTTAGTACCGTTCTATAGAACGGTACTTCCCGAATGAGAGCTTAGCGGTGGGGTATCACCATGGAAACCCCGCTGCTAAGCGTTCATTGGCTGAGAGAGGCCATCTCCCGTCTCTCTCAGCCAATGAACGGCTCCCTCCATTGTAGTCAATGCTGGGAGCCGCAAGGTTATTAAAGTTTACCCTGCGGTTCCCACCATTGACTACAATGGAGGGAGCCGTTCATTGGCTGAGAGACGGGAGATGACCTCTCTCAGCCAATGAACGCTTAGCAGCGGGGTTTCCATGGTGATACCCCGCCGCTAAGCTCTCATTCGGGAAGTACCGTTCTATAGAACGGTACTAAGTTCGTGGATCGCGTTTTCGTTTTTTTTTTTGCCAAGTCCGGGGATGCCTACTTTGGAACGAAGAGGACAGAACCTCGCATAGGAGATGGTGAGTATGTTTTTTTTCACAGGTCCCCTAGGGATACTTTACCGGACAAGTGGACCGATGCTACAGGTTACATAGGTGAGTATGTGTACATGTGTGTGTGTGTGTGTGTATGTATGTTTAATAAACTTATACTGTCACGGTGTGTGTGTCCTGTGTTTTTTTAAACATTTTTTTTACAGGTGAACTACAGGTACTAGTGGGCCCTTAATGCCCTGCATGCTGGTACTTGTGGTTCTCCAAGTACCAGCATGCGGGGCAGGCTAGCTGGGACTTGCAGTTCTACTTGTAAAGACAATGTTTGATATTCTTTATTTACACCACACCACACAATCAACCCGCCACCCACCACCACCAGGGGTGGCGGGGATAGCCCCGGGCTATCAGCCTGGGCCTGGGGTGCCCTGGAGAGGGTGACCCCTTTATTGGGGGGGTCCCCAGCTCTCCAGGGATCCCCGGCCTGGGCTGACTAGCGGTCAGGGTTGATGCTGCGGCTGGGGGGCCCGGTGAAAGGGCTCCCCTGGCTGTGGCATCAGCCCCCCGCTAGAAAAAGTCCAGTGCTGGTTCTGGAACATACAGGGGAACCCTACTCATTTTTTGTCCCCTATATTTCCAGAACCAGGACCGGATCAGAGCCCAGAGCTGGTTGCGCAGAATACAGGGGACCCCTACGTCGTTTGTCCCCCGTATTTTGGCAACCAGCGCTGGTTCTGACTAGCCCGGTGCTGGTTGTGCTTAAGTACAGGGGACCCCTACGTCGTTTGTCCCCTGTATTTAAGCACACCCAGCACTGGGTTACTAATGCCCGGGGCTGGTTGCTCTTTTTTGGGGGGGTGCACGCCATTTTTTTCTTTTTTTACACAGGTTTTTTTTTTTTTTACCACAGCAGCACAGACGGGTCTCACGGACCTGTCATTGCTCTGTGCCAATCACACAGATGCATGTAGCACGGATCTCCCGGGTTCGTGCTACATGCAAATGGGCACCATAACGCTGATTGGCTTCCTGTCTGCCACTGCAGTGCCACTCCTAGATGGGCCACGTGTTTGTGCCGCCCCCTTGTGTCGCTTAGCATAGTCATCCAGCTTCCTCGGTACAACCTTTTGGCCTAAAAACAATATTGTGAGGTGTGAGGTGTTCAGAATAGAGTGGAAATGAGTGGAAATTAATGTTATTGGGGTTATTAATAGCGTAGGAACAAAAAAAGGCCCATTTATGTGATTTTAGCGTTTTTTTTTATTTTTTAAGAAAAAATCCAGATCCAAAACACAAAACCCAGAACCCAAAACACGGAAGGGTGGTTTTGGCAAAACCAATCCAGATCCAAAACACGAAGAAAGATCCAGATCCAAAACCAAAACACAAAACACGAAAAGTGTCCGGTGCACACCCCTAGTTTATATATTTAATACAAATATATCATATATATATATATATATATACAGTCAGGTGCATAAATATTGGGACATTGACAGAATAATCATATTTTGGCCTCTATTCACCACCACAATGGCTTTGAAATGAAACAAACAAGATGTGCTTTAACTGCAGACTTTCAGATTTAATTTGAGGGTAATTACATCCAAATCAGGTGAACGGTGTAGGAATTACAACGGTTTCTATATGTGCCTCCCACTTTTTAAGGGGCCAAAAGTAATGGGACTATCAACTCAAAAGCTATTTCATGGACAGGTGTGGGCTATTCCCTCGTTATTTCATTATCAATTAAGCAGGTAAAAGGTCTGGAGTTGATTGTAGGTGTGACATTTGCATTTGGAATCAGTTGCTGTCGACTCTCAATATGAGATCCAAAGAGCTGTCACTATCAGTGAAGCAAGCCCTCATTATACTGAAAAATCAAAACAAACCCATCAGAGAGATAGCAAAAACATTAGGTGTAGCCAAATCAACTGTTTGGAACATTCTTAAAAAGAAAGAATGCATCGGAGAACTCAGCAACATCAAAAGACCTGGAATACCACGGAAAACAACTGTGGTGGATGACAGAAGAATTATTTCTCTGGTGAAAAAAATCCCTTCACAACAGTTGGCCAAATCAGGAACAGTCTCCAGGAGGTAGGTGTATATGTGTCAAAGTCAACAATCATGAGAAGACTTCACAAGAGTGAAAATAGAGGGTTCACCACAAGATGTAAACCATTGGTGAGCCACAAAAACAGGAAGACCAGATTAGAGTTTGCCAAACAACATCTAAAAAAGCCATTACAGTTCTGGAACAACATCCTATGGACAGATGAGACAAAGATCAACTTGTACCAGAGTGATGGGAAGAGAAGAGTATGGAGAAGGAAAGGAACTGCTCATGATCCAAAACATACCACCTCATCAGTGAAGCATGGTGGTGGTAGTGTCATGGTGTGGGCATGTATGGCTGCCAATGGAACTGGTTCCCTTGTATTTATTGATGATGTGACTGCTGACAAAAGCAGCAGAATGAATTCTGAAGTTTTTTGGGCAATAATATATGCTCATATTCAGTCAAATGCTTCCGAACTCATTGGACGGCGCTTCACAGTGCAGATGGACAATGACCCGAAGCATACTGCAAAAGCAACCAAAGAGTTTTTTAAGGCTAAAAAGTGGAATGTTATGCAATGGCCAAGTCAATCCCCTGACTTGAATCCGATTGAGCATGCATTTCACTTGATGAAGACAAAACTGAAGGGAAAATGCCCCAAGAACAAGCAGGAACTGAAGACATTTGCAGTAGAGGCCTGGCAGAGCATCACCAGGGATAAAACCCAGCGTCTAGTGATGTCTATGCGTTCCAGACTTCAGGCTATAATTGCCTGCAAAGGATTTGCAAAAAAGTATTTAAAAGTGAAAGTTAGATTTAGGATTGTTTAGTTTGTCCCATTACTTTTGGCCCCTTAAAAAGTGGGAGGCACATATAGAAACCGTTGTAATTCCTACACCGTTCACCTGATTTGGATGTAATTACCCTCAAATTAAATCTGAAAGTCTGCAGTTAAAGCACATCTTGTTTGTTTCATTTCAAAGCCATTGTGATGGTGAATAGAGGCCAAAATATGATTATTCTGTCAATGTCCCAATATTTATGCACCTGACTGAATATATATATATATATATATATATATATATATTCCAATGAGACCGGCAGCACACACCTAATCAATAAAGTCCAGAGTGCAAGGCACATAACAGTAGAGGCACACAAAAAAATAGCCAACACATCCAAAAATATGAAAATAGAAAAAGATATTTATCCACATATAAATTTTCAGTGCATCCAAATATTAAGCATATTCAAGGGAAGGCACAAATAAACCGAGTCTAAATAGCGTGCATCAAGCCAGGGAGTACTTATCCATGGTAGCATAAACTTGGTTCCATCTGAAACAGTGATGCTCGACGGGAGCCGTTTCGGTGATCTCCAAACACCTTAATCATGAGCATGCTGTGCACTACCCTCACACCAAATTATATACCCATATGTACCAATCACACTACAAGACTCACCTGCTCCAACACCTGCAGTAAGTCACTCATAGCCAAGTAAGGGCGGAAGTGACGCGCGACAGGCAGGGCAGAAGTGACGCTCCGCACAGAGCATCATCAGTCACAAGCAACTATAAACAAAGTGAGAAACGGAAGTGACATTCCGTCTCAAAGACCAAGCAACAACCAAAGGACTACATTGCCCAATATATATATATATATATATATATATATATATATGTAAAACAGTTTGCCCATTTCAGGAAATGTAAATAATAAAAATAGATTTTCCGTCCAAATGTTATGCCATATTTCAATCAATTAGCAGCAAAATTCAAAAATGAAATTTGGAAACACACGTGATTGATACTACAGTAACTTGTGGAAATATTTGACAGGAAGAAAAATATATTAAGGTTTTCATGAAGAGTCATAGCCCAATGTTTCCAGATGGCAAGGCTTTGTTGACTGCATAATTCCCAACTAATTGACATGACAATAAAAAACTTAAACAAGTTAATTATACATTTAATATTTGAATTATAGAAAAATAACAATATTGGAGTTCAAAGTAAAGTGCAGCAGAAATCAAGATACTGATTAGACTTCTAATTTTTCTATTTCACTGGCATAGCAGGAAAAGACCCCGTGGGTTAGTTCATAGTCTGCGTGCGCACTGTGTAATCTAACCAACAAGATTGATCCAGGTCAGGTATTAAGAGCTAAAATGGATTAAACAAAAGGCATTCCCCTTGTAACAAGAAGGAAAAAAACTTCAAAGATCGGATTTGTTTCTGTTAGGACAAAGGAAGTGGATTTAGAAAGTGCCTTGAGGCACACCCCTCTGTGGCTTTCAATTTGCTCAACGTAGAATTAAGAGGTTGGGTCGCAAAGAGAAGAAAAAAATCCCTTGGGCAAGAACTTTAGGTTAACAAGATAAAATTGAAAATGTTTCCTCCTTATTAGAAAGACAAATGAGGGTTCTGTACAGTTTATTAATGAAAAACACAACATATCCAAAAATGACCTTTACATAAAACCACTGCATGTAATACCCTTGGAAGAACAGTGTAAATCTTTTTTAATTTGATTTTCTACCGATCCTATCCTGCTCTCATGACCAGGTATACCTCAGATAAGTAAGATAATCACACATGACCTACCTAGTAACAATAGGGAGGAGAGTTCTGATGTTGCTCAAAAGTGACCAAGCAGACATGGGTGTTGATGGAGTTTTGCAGCTTTGAGATGTGGTTTAGGTCTAAATGGTATTTGGACCCATTTACATGGTAGTGTTGGCAGCTGGAGCCTTACCTACAGAAAGCACTTGTTGATATGGCCTGTAAAATGCGGTTGTACGTGTCAGTGTTGGAAATACTCCATGGAGTATTTCCAACATGTTGGCACAGACTGAAGTATTTTTGGAATAGTTGGTGTTTAATGCTCACTGTACTCTCAATGCACTAATGGCCAGTGCTCTGACAATAGAGAGCTTCATCACATACAAATGTTTTGTAAAAGCTTCAAGTGTTTAGAAATTTTGCTTAGTTTCTTTGCTATTTAGGTGTTTCTGAAACGCTTTTTAGAGCATTGTACTGTTTGACTATTCTTCTCTCCACAGGAAAATATTTCCATTGCTGGTGTCACAACTGCACTACATAGATGTATTCTCCAAGACTCTTCATTATAGGATGAATACTTAATACTTAGGGGTAAATTTACTAAAGTGAGAGTTTTTAGAAGTGGAGATGTTGCCCATAGCAACCAGTCAGAATCTACTTAACATTTAACTAGCACCTTCTAGACGATAATAACAAGAATCTGATTGGATGCTATGGGCAACATCTCCACTTCTAAAAACTCTCACTTTAGTAAATTTACCCCTTAGCGTTAATGTAAAATAAAAAAACAAAACAAATGACATACTGGTATATTCAAACCCCTGCCATGTGAATTGGCCAATAGACTCATTCATAAAGTAATGGGCTTGATTCAGAGTTCTACACTACGCCGGATGTTTTCACAAATGGCTGATGTTTCTGCTCTGCGCTTGTGCGAATATCCTCAGAGACAATTACTGCGCACGCAGTTCCGTACTAATTCACAAAGGTATGAGAAGACCACTGCGAGGGACTTTGCAGAACTGGGTGGACATTAGGAGGTAACCAATGTCTTGTGGGCGTATAAAGGAAGTGTCATAGGCGTGCTGGTGCCTGCGGCTGAGTTTGTCTCTCGCAGAGCCGCAGACACAGTGGCCATATTTTGTGGAAGCTACACATTTCAGTCTGAGAACTTACTGGAGCTGTCGATGTTAGTCCGATGTTTGGGTGGTGGAGGAGTGTCCAGCTGACGGATCTGCACTGTGCACAGATAAGTAAAGTGGGCGTTTCACATGTTACACAGTCTATCACACGCTCCTACATGTGGGAAACGCTTATACTAGCATTGGCATATTTTCACCTTTATGAGATTTAAGCTAACCCAATGATGGTTTAGGGTCTGCGCATGCACAGGACCCATTCTACGCATGTGCATAGCCGGTGTGGTGATCTCGCTCGCAGACCCCCCAAAGCTGCAGCTGGATTGACATGCTGCGGCGTTTGGGGGGGTGGAACGGGGGCCACTGTTCCCGGAAATGGTGGTATTTTGCCTCCATTTTTTGGGAGGAACGAGACAAGGGTCTCCATCGGTGGATGCTGATTTCCTGTCCTCGCAGCTAACAGGACCGGACTAGGCTGCGGTAAGCTTTAGCAGGGCCGAAACTAGGATTTTTGTCACCAGGGGCAAGACAGTAATTTGGCGCCCCCCATGTAATTCCCCCTGCAGTAGTGCCCATATTGTAATGCCCCCATAGTAATGCCCATATGTTAATACCCCCATAGTAATGCCCCTGTAGTGCCCACCATACAGTAATGCCCCTGTAGTGCCCATGCTCCCATATTAATGCCCCTGTAGTGCCCATGCTTTCATAGTAATGCCCCTGTAGTGCCCATGCTCTCATAGTAATGCCCCTGTATTGCCCATGCCCCCATAGTAATATCCCTGTAGTGCCCTTACAGTAATGCCCCTGTAGTGCTCATGCCCCCACAGTAATGCCCCTGTGGTAATGCCCCTGTAGTGCCCATGCCCCAATAGTAATGCCCCTGTAGTGCTCATGCCCCATTAGTAATGCCCCTTATTGCCTATGCCCCCATAGTAATGCCCCTGTGGTAATGCCCCTGCCCCCATAATAATGCCCCTGTAGTGCAGCTTATTAAAAAAAAAAATACTTACCTTGAACCCCGCTCCTGCATCCAGTGTCGCGTCCGGTCCGCCGGCTGCTCCTTGGAACTATGGGGGAGATGTCATGACGTCTCCCACATAGTGCCCGTGGGGAGAGCCGGAAGCTGGAGTTCGGGAGAGAACTCCAGCCTCCGGCTCTGGCTACACCGCGTCGCAGCAGAGAAGGAGCCGGGCGCCCGCTGGTAATAAATATTACCAGCGGACGTCCGGCTTGGAGCCTCTCTGCAGCGCCGGGCTGGAGGTCACTGGCACCAGGTACAGCGGCTCACCCGGTGCACCTCCAGCCCCCCCCTAGTTGCGGCCCTGGCTTTAGCTACTGCAGCCTGACCATCGTGATCATCAGTTGCGATGGTGATCGGTCGCGGCGCTGGGATCGCAGATGCAGCAAGGAGGTGTGTGTTTCCTACAGACACCTCCTGCTGCATTTGAGATGGACGGAATTGCACAGCTGATTGTAGGTGGCTCTGCAATTTCATCTATCTCTGAATCAAGCCTTGAGTACTGAATGACAACTGCAGTGACAATAGCTAACAACTCTGAAAATGTGAATTGAGTCTTTAAAGATAACGGTGCCATTTATATGTACACATTGAGGAAAACTCACAGTAAAGGGGGGTACCCACTACAAGATCTCAACGTCTGCACGATTACGACATTGTAATCGTTCAGTCATTTGTCAGTCATGTTATGAGACTGCACTGCAATAGCAAACGTTCAGTGCAGGGTCATCAATCATCTGGAAACATACTGAACCTGACGATATCGTCAGGTTGACCAGCATGTCTGAAAGATGTTAGATGTTTAAACGACCAGCAGGCACGCGTATCGTTTGTCGTTTTAGACACTTTTGCAAACGATTTGCTAATGATTGAACGATCGAACGATCGCTATCGTTCAATCATTCAACTTAATCGTCTAGTGCTACCACGCTGACATATCATGTTATTAGACTCACTTGTCTAATTGAGTACAATGGAGGAGCCGTTCATTGGCTGAGAGGTGGGCCCTGACCTCTCTCAGCCAATGAACGCACAGACACGGAGCTTCAAAGGATGTGCACATCAATCGGGAAGGGAGTAATCAGTCTGGTTAGGCTGATTACTCCTTAATGCGAGGGTCCAGTTTTATCGTTTTATTATTTTAACCCATGGATGCCTACTGGAGAAGGGGACCAATGGAGGTAAGATAGGTGAGTATTGTGTGAGTGTGTGTGTGTATGTATGTATATATTAAAGTTATACTTTGTAAGGTGTGTGTGTGTTTCTTGTAACATTTCTTTACAGGTGAACTATAAGTCCCAGTGGGCCCTTAATGCCCCACATGCTGGTACTTGTGGTTCTCCAAGTACCAGCATGTGGGGGAGGCTTGCTGGGACCTGCAGTTCTACTGGAAAGACAATGTTTTTTTAATCTATTTTTACACAACACCTACACAATCAACCCGCCACCCACCGGCCAGGGGTGGCGGGTATAGCCCCGGGCTATCAGACCAGGCTAGGGGTGCCCTGGAGAGGGAGACTCCTTTTTTTGAAGGGGTCTCCGAATCCCCAGGGATCCCTGGCCTAGGCTGACTAACGGTCAGGGCTGATGCTGCGGCTGGGGGGCCCAGTGATAGGGCTCCCCTGGCTGTGGCATCAATCCCCTATTAGAAAGGGTCCAGGGCTTGTTCTGTGATTTACAGGGGAACCCTACGCATATTTTTCCCTGTAAATCCAGAACCAGCCCTGCTTCCCTAGCCCAGTGCTGGTTGTACTGAGTACAGGGAGACCCTGCGTCATTTTTTTTACTGTACTTAGTCAACCAGAACTGGGTTTCAGCAGTCCGGGGCTGGTTCTGATTTAGGGGGTGACCTCACGTTTTCTTTTTCAATTTTAACTCTTTACAACACTTTTTCCAGGCAGATACATGCAGGCATCTCACTGATGTAACAACATGAAGCAGTTAGTGTGTCGGGGATTTGCAGTTCGTTTTGAAGGGTGATTTGCCCTACAATTTGGACATGAACATGTCATATCGAACTGCAAATCACTCTTCAAAACCGACTCAAATCGAATTTGTTTTTCAAATCGCAAAACAAATCGAATCATAGTAAATTTACCCCCAAGTCTGCTTTTCCTCTAGATTTTCCATCACTATTTTTATATAGTCAGACAAGGGTAACCTTTGTGTAATGAAAGCAAAGGGAAGACTTTGCAATACACTTATCGCTTCCACAGTGAATGGGTGCCCGCACCGACTTCCACTCTTACAGAATGAATGAGTTGTTTTTAAGGGTGGAGTGAATGGGGAGAAGTGTGGCCATGGCCCCCATCGTGACGTGATCAAGCCTCCATGGTGATGTGGGGTTTGACCCTTTCACAGCCTGTTTCAATATGAAGAGCTCCAAAGTTGGGAAGGAATGTTATCAGTATAAGACAGACGTAATATTAATCAAGAAGTATCTCAGTGATGCCGCTGGTGCAAACAAATGAATAAGCTGGCATGTCACACGTACACTTTAAAGGCCACTTTTTTACTTATTGCCTTTCTTGGTGGTCTGCAGTTGGTGTGTCTACAGGAGGTGTCTGGGCAGAGAGAATGTGCACACATAGGGCCTCATTCAGAGTTGAATGCAAACCTGATGGTTTTATGTACAACTCCAATGTTTGGCGATCTGTGCATGTGCAAGATCTGTGTCTGCGACAATGGTCGCAGTGCCCCATAAGCATGATTGACATGGTGCGGCTATTTGGGGGTGGGGAAGGGGTAGCGATGAGCAGCATTATAGAAAAAGATGCAGCTGCTTTGTGAACTTCGTTCATCTCTGAATCAGGCCCATTACAATGAGACTAGTCATTACCATGCATTGTGTTGCACCACTCACTCACTCCCTTCCTCCCTGCAACAAAATTCTCCACAACACCAGCTTCATTTGTGAGCAGAGCTATGCTGGGGGCTCTGGGGATGATTTAGCAGTGCACTGTTGATCGCAGATTCACGATAATCCGGAATCTGCGTGTGCACAGGACCCATTCTGCAAGCATTTAACAGGCAGTGCGGAGGAAGCCAGGGACTGCGTTGACCGACACAGTGTCCTGGCCTCGCAAGCTCACCAGCCTGAGTAAGCCCGACACCATTTACCATCATGACCATCGACCACCGATGGTCGCGATGGTGATCCCAGCCTGCAACCTCCATCGCAGTGCTGGGATCGCAAATGCAGCAGGGGGTGTCATACACCTCCTGCTGCATTTGCACAATAGCAAGGACAGAATTGCAAAGCTGCCTGTGTGCAGCTTTGCAATTGCGTTCCTTGCTGAATCACCCCCTCTGTGTATTATGCACAGGTTCTCAACTCCAATATTCAAGAACCCCAACAAGACAAATTTTCAGGATTAATTTAATAATACACAGGTGAATTAATCTATTTTACTTAATCAGCAATTATCCCACCTGTTTCTACAGACAAAAATCCTGAAAATATGACCTGTTTGGGGGTACTTGAGGATTGGAGTTGAGAACCACTGTATTTGATAAAACTGTTGTAATAATAACAACAACCAGTAGATGGCAACATGGAAGTTCAAATAATGTTTCTAGTAATATGTCATACACACAGGTGTTGTATGACTAGTCGACGCCAGAATGTCAACAAGTTCTGAATGTCAACAGTCAGAATGCTGACAAAAACCATATGATGACATTTCGATGTCGAAATGTTAAATGTCGACTATATAAAAGTATATTAAAAATTTAACCATGTCACCATAATTGTATGTCGACATATTGGTTGTCGACCTAATGTCCCTGTGGACATTCTGACTGTCAACCTTGTGAATGTAGACTATCTGACCGGATACCATACACAAGGCCTCTTCTCTTTGATAGTTATTCTTAGTTGCTAAGAGCAACCATACACTTAAACTTCTAAATTAGAATATAAATTTGGCTCCCACCACTATGTGATTAGTTTATTGACTTTACCAACACTAGTGAATTAAATGCAGACAGACAACTCGTTTTTTATTGACTGTCACAGAGGAGCTGGAGACTCCTTCTGAGCTATAACTCCAGCCTGGAGTAGTTGGTCAGCCTTACATGGAGCTAGGGACTAAATAAAAATTCAAATGTCAGCATTAGTGGTCTTTGTTTGTGCCTGTCAAAAAGGGAAACAAGAAGAGAGATAATGATATGGTGATTATAAGCTAGAACCACAGAATGGATATAGGGGCATATTTATCACAATCCACATCTCGGATGCGGATGGAATGTGATAAATTTGCCCCAAATTGCATTGCAATATTTGAATACATTGCAAGGATGTATGAAATATCATTGCGAGAAAGCTCTGTCCCTGTGAATCTCTCCCCCGCAAAAAGTGTGACCACGCATGAGCCTCCTGCTACCCCCGCATCAACCACCCCCACCACCCCAAGGTCTGGCCAGTTTCCTACATGAATGCGGATCCAGGCAGTGTGCCTCCGCTCTAACAGCTCCCACCAGGGCTGCAGCGAGTGTGGTGCAGACGGTGCCCTTGGCCAGGGCGCAACACGGATCATGATGCTAGTACTGCCAGCTCGCAATGTAAGGTCAGGCACCAGCCTTGTTGGATAATACGCAAGTGGCATGCACTGCTGTCTCAGGCTCCCCTTTTCCTATTAGCGGCGCTGCAAGTGAGCCTTTTCTGGAATAAGACGTCATATTCTCCAATTTTATAACATTGCACCTCTGTGAAGGCGAGCATGAGGAGCTGCAAGGAGGAGCGCTGCCACGGACAGCCTGAGACCAGCCCCAGAGAGAGGAGATAAGACAGAAGAACAGAAGTAAAAGAAAAGTTGAAGATAGGAAGAAGAAGGCAGATGGAAGAAATTGTTGTGGTACAGGCCACGACGGGTACAGGAACGGTAATATGATGAATGGAGGTCTATGCAGCTTTGAAGTTCTCATTATGGCATCACGATATTCCAGCTGACATTTTTGTGGCCGTTTGGTCACTGAGAATGGGTGGAGAACGTGTTGCGCTGGCTGCAGTGATGAAATGCACATTAGTCAGGGAGACATTACATTTGTTTCCGGGGGCTTTATTTTTCATAAGAGTTTGCAGCTGTGACTTTTAGTGGGACTAGGCTGTCACATATGTTGCTTTGTCTGCTAGAGGGAGTATAAGTGCTTATCTCAAGTACAAAAAGTTGCTGGGAAACGCGTTAGGAATTCAGAGTGGGGTTTATGTTATAAAACGATTGCATATCGGGAGATGGAGGTCATGCAATTTGCCGACATACGTTAGGGTCCCACTTGCAGATGTTTGAAAAAAAAATCAAACATAGTGAATACACACACACTTACACAACAATACAAGGGATTTCATTAAATGGCATTACTTTTGTTATTATGGGTTATTATGTTTATATATATCAAGTTGAGTGGTGTTTCTGTTGTATAATGATAATGGGTTGATGAAAAGTGTTGGGTACGAGACACAAGCGCTCGGAATCCCAACAGGGTTAGGATATCGACAGGGGCGGATTGGCCCTTACTTTTAGCGGGGAAAATCCCGGTGGGCCGATTGGTCTGTGGGGCCGCTTCTCAACCTTGGCCCCGCCCCCCGAATCGCATCACCCGGCTGTGATTTTTTTTTTAAGCATGACGGCAGCCCGGCATAGAGAGCAGTAAGCTGCCCACGGCCCATGGCCTGCCCACCTCTAGCGCGAGAAGAGGCTTCTGAGCCTTGGCCCCGCCCCCCGAATCCCAGTCAGACACTGCGCCGACCCGCGCGTCAGCACTTTGTAGGAAGAGTGCTCACTGCTCAGACGCGCGGGTCTGCAGCCGAAGTCTCCTGTGGCAGCAGCGGCAGCGGCGGATCCCTTCCCCTCTCCCTCCTGTACGTTTGGAGCGAGACATGCGGGCGGATTCCTCCCCCCTGCACGTGTGGAGCCTGTGGAGTGAGACATGGAGGAGGAGTGATGGGGGAGTTTAGTGGCGGCTTGGTACTGGAGCTCAGTGGAGTGGCTGGAGGGGAAGTGCATGGTCCCAAGGTAAGTGTTTGTGATTCTACCCCAGCAGCTCCATGGCACTGTCCTGTATGTGTGTGGGGTGAGGGGGGCTGGCACTGGCCCCTGTGTGTGTGTGGTGTGAGGGGGGCTGGCACTGACCCCTGTGTGTGTGTGTGGAGTGAGGGGGGCTGGCACTGACCCTTGTGTGTGTATGTGGGGTGAGGGGGGATGGCACTGACCCCTATGTGTGTGTGGGTGAGGGGGGCTGGCAGTAACCCCTGTGTGTGTGGGTGAGGGGGGCTGGCAGTAACCCCTGTGTGTGTGGGTGAGGGGGGCTGGCACTGACCCCTGTGTGTGGGGGGGGTGAGGGGGGCTGGCACTGACCCCTGTGTGTGTGTGTGTGGGGTGAGGGGGGCTGGCACTGACCTGTGTGTGTGTGTGGTGTGAGGGGGGCTGGCACTGACCCCTGTGTGTGTGTGTGGGTGAGGGGGGCTGGCAGTAACCCCTGTGTGTGTGGGTGAGGGGGGCTGGCAGTAACCCCTGTGTGTGTGGGTGAGGGGGGCTGGCACTGACCCCTGTGTGTGTGTGTGGGGTGAGGGGGGCTGGCACTGACCCGTGTGTGTGTGTGTGTGTGGGGTGAGGGGGGCTGGCACTGACCCCTGTGTGTGTGTGTGGTGTGAGGGGGGCTGGCACTGACCCCTGTGTGTGTGTGTGTGTGTGTGTGTGGAGTGAGGGGGGCTGGCACTGACCCTTGTGTGTGTGTGTGGGGTGAGGGGGGATGGCACTGACCCCTATGTGTGTGTGTGGGGCTGGCACTGACCCCTGTGTGTGTGTGTGGAGTGAGGGGGGCTGGCACTGACCCGTGTGTGTGTGTGTGTGGGGTGAGGGGGGATGGCACTGACCCCTGTGTGTGTGTGTGGGGTGAGGGGGGATGGCACTGACCCCTGTGTGTGTGGGGGGGGAGGGTGAGGGAGACACACATAGAGGACGATAAGATCACTGGTACTATTAGAAGAAAAGACTAGGGGACAATAATCTTCAGTAAGACAACAATTGTAACAAAACAATATTACTGATGCAAAGTGAACCAAATTAGCAAATATATTTTATTAATATAAAATTGTTTGATATGGGAAACCCACATTTGTCCTGCCCCAAAACATCTGATTGAACCTCTGTTGAACGATAATGACATTGGCTTTATTACTACACAAACAGGCGGCTTCCAGACCATGTGATCTCCTGCATGAATAGTGAATACCGTCTCAAGGCACTGCCTGTCCAGGGAGGATCAATTTCTTCAGAGGTTCCCTCGTTGCAGAGAAATCATATAGGTAAGAAAATACTCATTGTCATTAACATGTTTGCTGTGCTTATTCACTAGAAAGAAGGATTGGGGGCATGGCTATCAGCTTCTGGAGCGGTGGGCATGCCCCCAGCATGATGAAAAAGGGGAGAGTGTCTTGCGGGCATAACATTTCACATTAGGCCACACCCCTGCCACAAGGCCACACCCACTTTTCGGGCGCGCGCCTACGGCGCGCGCGCATGGGGCCACTTTCCAGGTTTTTTTCCAGGGCCACTTTAAATTCCCAATCCGCTCCTGGATATCGACAGCTGTCAGTAAGTATCTTAGGCCTTCTCCTACCTCTATCCCTAAACCTAACCTTCCCTCCCCGCACCCTACACCTAACCTCCCCCCTTTAGTGCCTAAACCTAACCCTCTCTGCCTAGTGCCTAACCCTCCCCTCTAGTGCCTAACCTTCCCCCTAGTGCCTAACCTTCCCCCTTAGTGCCTAACCTTCCCCCTAGTGCCTAACCTTCCCCCTAGTGCCTAACCTTCCCCCTAGTGCCTAACCTTGACCCTCCCCCTAATTCCACTACTTACCGGGATTCTGACCTGTGTCTGGATTACGGCGCCGTCATTCTGAGCGCCAGCATCCCGCTCGCCGGGATATAAACTACATCCCGTTGAAAACAATTGAGTGTGAGTGTGTGTATTGGAGATGATAGCATTTGTTGCATAAATATGTAACATATGTAAAGTTGATATTTGCTGCTATGTTTTGCTGTGTCTGGTGCAGACTCTTATCTTGGGCAACATCACATAGTCAGACCAGGCAGCAGGCAATTAGGAGGATATGGAAACAGACAAATCTCAGGTGCACAACTCCAAATTATTAATAATATATAAATGCAATAAAATTTTGCAATCAATAGAGGTTTTTAGCATAATCATGGCCAAGGTTATGGGCCTACCCACCATATCCAGGTAACCTCTTTAGGGTAGGTCCCTAACATACTAGGGTTCAAATCCAGAGCGCAGGACCCCCCAAAACTGGCCCAGCCAAGCTGCCCCAGGGCACCACCATAGTAAGAAAAGTGCAGTGTAAAGAGATAGTTAATAGCAGCTACAGCTGCATATAAAGAATGAAAATAAAAATGTGAAGTACATATATTTAAATATATTTAAACCAATAAGGAAGGGTGCTAATCCAAAATGAGGGTGTCTCTTTTCCCTCAGAAGTGCAATAAAGCACATTAAATGGAGTATATTAGTCTCATCAGGTAGCACCTCCCATTATATATATATATATATTCAGGTTGTGCAGTCCAGAAATCTTTCCCATATACTCCATTTAATGTGCTTTATTGCACTTCTGAGAGAAAGGAGACGCCCTCAGTCTGGATTAGCACCCTTCCTTATTGGTTTAAAAGCATGGAGTCTTGTAATGTATATGCACACTGGTATTAGGCACAATTCTAGGTAAGTCCTACAAGTTATATACTGTAGTGCAACTTTGGTTCATTTTTGGGGCGTGGGTCCCCCTAGATTGCATTGGTTGATCTGTTTCAGGGCACCGCATTATAACACATTTTCCTTTATAACACATTTTAACCCTTCACTGTGTGTGTCACAGTTGGTGCTAGTGAGTTACCTGTATCAGGTGATGAACTGGAATCACTGGAGGCCGGCTGGACTGGAACCATGGGTAACATGAATAGCTCTTTTAATAAAAGAAGTGGGTAGCAGTGAGAACTACCTTTGGTGATGAATGACTGGAACTGGAAACTTGAGACGTTGGAATGAGACCAGAGGAACTTGGAGGGACCGGACTGGGAACGGCAGGTAGGCTGACTGAGCTGGTTGGGGTACCAGTAGATGAGCTTGCAGATGGATGGTAGCACGGAAGCTATTTGGTGCAGCTAATGAGCCGTGAGGTGAATGGACTTGGAGGAACCGGACTGGGACCGGCAGGAAGGCTGACTGAGCTGGTCGGGTTACTAGTAGATGGGCTTGCAGACGGATGGTAGCGTGGAAGCTACTTGTTGTGGCTTGGGAAGCCGTGGGTAGACGTTGGTAGCTATGTGGCTACGTGGAGTGGCTGGATAGCCGTGGGTAGACGCTGGTAGCTGGGTAGCTACGTGGAGTGGCTGGATAGCCGTGGGTAGACGCTGGTAGCTGAGTAGCTATGTGGAGTGGCTGGATAGCCGTGGGTAGATGCTGGTAACTGGGTGGCTACTTGGAGCGGCTGGATAGCCGGGGGTAGACGCTGGTAGCTGGGTGGCTACGTGGAGTGGCTGGATAGCCGTGGGTAGATGCTGGTAGCTGGGTGGCTACGTGGAGCGGCTTGGGAGCCGTTGGTGAGAGATGGTAGCGTGGAAGCTACTTGGAGCGGCCTGGGAGCCGTAGGTGAGAGATGGTAGCGTGAAAGCTGCTTGATGCGGCCAGGGAGCCGTGGGTGAGAGATGGTAGCGTGGAAGCTGCTTGGTGCGGCCTGGGAGCCGTGTGGAGAAGCTGGTAGCGTGGAAGCCACTTGGAGCGGCCTGGGAGCCGTAGGTGAGAGATGTAGCGTGGAAGCTACTTGGTGTAGCCTGGGAGCCGTGGGTGAAAGATGGCAGCGTGGAAGCTACTTGGAGAGGCCTGGGAGCCGTAGGTGAGAGATGGTAGCGTGGAAGCTGCTTGATGCGGCTTGGGAGCCGTGGGTGAGAGTTGGTAGCGTGGAAGTTACTTGGTGCGGCCTGGGAGCTGTGTGGAGAAGCTGGTAGCGTGGAAGCCACTTGGAGTGGCCTGGGAGCCGTAGGTGAGAGGCTTGTAGCGTGGATAGCTGAACGCAGCAGGCTTACGGATGTCACTGGTCTAGGAACCAGCAGGAGCCTGGGACATACTGGTACACAGAGGTACAGCTATAGCACAAGTAGTACACCACGGAACGTAACAAGATGTTCAAGCACTGAGTGCTATTAGAGGAGGATCTATCACCTAGAGTCTGGCAGCGATTGGTGGATACAGACAGGTGGTCTGGCAGTGGCATTCTGAGTGGAGCAAGGCACAACATGCAGAGGGAGTAATCATCCCTGCAGCCCTTGAGAATCAGGACCACACCTGTGATTCCAATTAAGACTAGCAATGCTCACAGACAGAGCAGGGTCCAGGTGATTAATCAATCAGTGTGGGAAGGAGAGCAGTCTGCACACACAGAGATGTCACAGCCAGCATGATTCAGCCAGAGCAGATGTCCCAGGAGAATTACAAACACAGATCCATGGAGCAGCTGGCAGAAGTAAGTCACAAAAGGTAAAAACTAGCCAGGATTGTGACAGTACCACCCTCTACATGGGTGGACTCAGAACACCCAAATAAATACATAGGAGAACATGAAAAAATGAGACACCCCGGAAACTGAAGAACTTTCTTCCAAACATGACATTACAGGAGCTTCAAACATAGGGACACCATCACTCTTGAAACATCTCTTTAGACATCTTCTAAATTCTTTCATTTATTGGGATACCAGGAGTGGAAATTCTTCAAAGGGGATGGTTCAAGACCTTCGTCGATTCTTATTTCTGCTGCGAGAACGTTTTGTGCCATCCAACGGACAAGGGACCTCTGGTAACTCCTGTGGAAATACATGACTGGAAAGGACAGGGTCAAATGGCAGATGGTTTTCAGAGAATGGAGTATTATCATATGCAAGATCGAGTTCAGACTCCGAGTCAGTATCTAAAGGTAAAATGGAAGGTTTAGTAGGACTTGACCAATGATAGGACTCCTGGGAGGAACTAAGCGAAATATAACCATTTTTGATGGTTTTTTGGGAGGTACCGCAGTATGAAAAGGACAAGGAGGTGGACGCACATCTCATGTTCAGGGATGCTGATTCTATAGCACCACTCTCCTTGGATGCTTCGAATTCAGCACGTTGGCCCTTGAAAACACATCACAGAGATGTCACAGCCAGCATGATTCAGCCAGAGCTGATGTCCCAGGAGAATTACAAACACAGATCCATGGAGCAGCTGGCAGAGGTAAGTCACAAAAGGTAAAAACTAGCCAGGATTGTGACAGTGTGCTTAATATATATGTACTTCACTTTTTTATTTTCATTCTTTATATGCAGCTGTAGCTGCTTTTAACTATCTCTTTACACTGCACTTTTCTTACTATGGTGGGCCCTGGGGCAGCTTGGCTGGGCCAGTTTTGGGGGGTCCTACGCTCTGGATTTGAAACCTAGTATGTTAGGGACCTACCCTAAAGAGGTTACCTGGATATGGTGGGTAGGCCCATAACCTTGGCCATGATTATGCTAAAAACCTCTATTGATTGCAAAATTTTATTGCATTTATATATTATTAATAATTTGGAGTTGTGCACCTGAGATTTGTCTGTTTCTGTGCCTGCAATTAGTCTCATCAGGTAGCACCTCCCATTATATATATATATTCAGGTTGTGCAGTCCAGAAATCTTTCCCATATACTCCAAGTAGGAGGATATGGAAGGAGTGAGGCAGTAGTGCAGTGGCTAGGTTTAAGGGGCATGAAATATGATAATGTGATACAGACATGTAGGAGACAAGTAGAAGCTACATGCAATGATCTGGGTGTGGTACCAACCAGGCAATAAAAGCATGAAGGAGAATTTGCTCTGGGTGTAATCACATTTTCCTAATGCAGTATTGATATTGTCAGTGATGGTGGTGAGGAGGTGTTGGTGCCAGGATGTAGTTATGTTACCGGCGGCCACAAGGCCGGAAGGCCGGCTAGGGATTTATGACAGGCGTCAAGATACCGTACCGACGTCTGTCATAATCCCGACGCCGGAATGCAGAACGATGCGGACCAGAACGATGTAAGTATGGGTGCCCGCCCTCTTAGCCGCGCGAGGGGGAAGGTTAGGTTTAGGGCACCCCAGGGGGGACTTAGGGATAGGCACCCCCCGGGGAGAGTTAGGCTAGGGAAAGGGGGGTTAGGTTTAGGCACTAACGGGGGAAGGTTAGGGTTAGGAACTAGGGGGGGGAGGTTAGGGTTAGGCACTAACGGGGGGAGGTTAGGGTTAGGAACTAGGGAGGGAGGTTAGGCACCCCTAAAGGAGGGTTGGGGGTAGAGGGGATTGTTAGCTGTGCTTACCTTCGCTGTCGGGATTTCCTCCCTTCGGCCAGCCGCCGGCAATACAATCCCATTCCGTTGGTGCCATGTATGAATCAATAATTAAAATCAGCATAAGCAAGGTTTATAGCACATAATAAAGGTGCAGCGATCAGACATGTGATAGTGTCATGGGCGTGTAGGCCATCTTTCATGCTGTTTGTAACGTGCGGATGGAGGTGGGTGCAAGTCCCAATACTAATGATGATGGCATCGGCTCAAGATGTAATAACAGTGGGTGGGATGGCCTTCCATATGTAGGGGCATTGAGGTTCAGCATACTCAGGTGGATTCTCTCATTACCATGAGGAAGTAAGTTGCAGCGGACATACTGAAGAGGGGGGAGGGGTGCCAGTATGTCCGCCTAGGGCACTATAGTGTCTAGTTACAGCTCTGGCTCCCACTACTAGTGTGACAGGACTGATCCTATCCAGAGAGGAAGAGAACCCACAGGGAACTGCTACGTAGCCGCATGAAGGAGGAGACAGTCGCAGGATGGAGAAAGGGGGTGGGGCAGGACAGAACCTCGGACAGAGGAGGGCAGGATGGCACAGACCGGGGGGCTGGATGGGGCGGAGCAGCGGGCAGACTGAGGTGAGCCAGGTTATTTTTAAATCCTAAAAATATAACTTCCATATTGCCACACATTGCTGCGATTTTGAATGTTTTATGGGGGAGATTTAATAAAGCATGGAGAGAGATAAAATTGGAGATACATAGCACCAACCAATCAGCTCCTGTGACTTTACAGGCTGTTTGAAAAATGACAATTGGTTGGTGCTATTTATCTCCAATTTTATCTCTCTCCAAGCTTTATTGAATGTCCCCCTAAATTTGCTATTTAGCAATCCGGGAGCCCAGGTGAAAGTCCTGCTCCTAAGCGCTGGGTTGAGCAGTTCCCGTTTCCTGATTCTAGTTATTATCACTGAGGCTTATTTACAGCAAACCTGCAGCCCAAATGCTCTTTCGTAAACTTATGTGATTACATTTGAGCAATATATACAGGTAAATGCATAATTTGCTAGCCAAGACGGTGTTGCTGCAGTGTAGAGGCAGGTAAATCAGGATTGTCCCTTTTTGAAGATTCAGATTATGCATCTACTCTTGCAGCCACGTGCAAATTCAAAATATCAATTTGCCAGATTACATAATTTAAATTAGACAAAGGAGAGAGAATAAATGTTTGCGAGATGCTCCCTGCTTTGTAGAAGGGCGCATAGCCTTATTTTCCATGTAAAAGACTTGATTTTTGGGGGAGATCAGATCGAGTAATTTTAATCTAATGGGTTGTATTTTGGATCTCTCAGTGAAACTTCTGCAGAAAAGCGCTTTCTAGGTGGACTTTGAAACAATGTAATAATAACCTTCAAACACATAAAAGTGACACATATAATAACGGAAATCCTAATGTTCCTCACTCTCAATGTTAATTGCAGATATAAATAAGGCTAAACTGAATAGTAGTCTAGAAAAAGAACAGAAGAGAGCACTGTCCTATTGTGTTACTATTAGGCTGTGATGTTTCTTTTTACCACCTTGTGCATTTCGGAATCGGTATAATATAGCGCCAGACCCATACCCGACGGTTGGAATCCCAACAGCGGCATCCCGGCAGAGGAGGAAATCCTGATCGTCCAAGGTAAGTATTCTCTATCCTACTTCTAACCACTAACCCTAATCCTCCCTTAGGGGTGCCTAACCCTAACATTCTCCCGCAGTGCCTAACCCTAATCCCCCCTCTAAGTGCCTAAACCTAACCCCCCCTTCCCCGCCGCCTAAACCTAAGTCCCCCAGGGGTTTGCCTAACCCTAAGTCCCCCCCGGGGTGCCTAATGCTAACCCCCCCTTCCACTAGTCTAAACCTAACCTCCCAGGAGGGTGCCTAGCCCTAAGTCCCCCCCCCGGGAACCCTAAACCTAGCCCTAACCCACCACCCCGTGGCTATCCGCACTCGGCATCCCTTCGATCGGGATGCCAGGCGTCAGGCTCCCAGCGTATGTGTAATAACAGGCGTCGGCATATCGACGCCTGTCTTTAGACCCTTGCCGGGATATGACAGTCGGGAAGCCGGCTGTCGGGATTAGGTCCGCCGGCTTCCCGACTGCATACCGTGCATTTCATGTGTATCACAAACCTGCAGAGCTAGGTCCAGGTGTATTTTTCAGGTGTAGCTCCATAGACCTGAATGTGGGAGTGCGCCTTGAAATGAGGTCGGCAGACAATGATTATCTATGCATAACAATCTATGTGAACACACAAGACTTGTTTGTTCACATAAACTACTATATGTAAATAATATTTATATTTACTATTTATATGACACAAACGGTACAAGTGTATGCAATACAGAGGAACAGAATATCATAATGTCGACACCACAATGTCAACAGTTATGATGTCGACAATGACTCGACAGACAATATGTCGACATCCTCAGAATGCCTACATGTTCACAATGTTTACATCTGAAATACCGACATGTGAAATCCTGACATTCTCAGAATGCCGACATTAGGGTTCAGTTGTGGGAGGGGAGGACAGGGTCAGGCACTAGGGGAGATTTGGCTCAGGCACCAGGGGAGGACAGGGTCAGGCACTAGGGGAGATTTGCTTGGCTAACCATTAGGAATATCGTGTTGTAGTTTCTATAGAAACAAGACAAGAAACAATGTTTATCAGTGGTCCTGCTCCAGAAGGTAACTGACCCTCTAATAGAGCAACAATATTCAACAAAGTGCAGTCTGGAACATGACACCTAGAGGAGGGGGCCTCCAGGCAGTGAGGCCCACTGGGGATTTCCCCTGTACCCCTGTGGTCCAGTCCAACCCTGTGTAAGGAATATGATAATTCTGCCTGATCACATAAATACAGAAAGCTAAAGCAATATATTTAGTATGTTTACTAATATGTATAATCCAGAAAAAGAAAAATGATCTAAATACAATTACAGTGGTAAATGGGAAGTAAATAGTGACGTTAAATCTTACATATCAGCCTTTGAGGATTGGGAGCTGCTATAATGATCTCTCTTATGGTGGGTGGTCCAATCCTCCTAGGCAAGGCTTAGCATGACAAGTATCAAATTAGTCAATATCAGTCAATATCAGTCATAACAACCCCCATCTAACACTAATTATTGCTGAGTCCAAGCAGCACACTGCTAAGATTGGAATCGGTATGTAATGCCGGCAGCTGTTTAGCCATTGCAACAAATATCAACATTGGCAGCTCAACAGGTCAAAATCCAGACTGCAGCAGGTAAGTACTCTAACCCTCTCCCTACCCTAACCCTCCCATTGTAGTGCCTAACCCTAACCTCTCCCTCTAGTGCCTAACCCCCCTCCCCGCACCCTAATCCTAAACCCCACCCGGCGGTGCCTAACCCTAACCCCCCCTTTCCCTACCCTAAACCTCCCGTGGGGGTGCCTAACCCTAAGTCCCCCCGGGGTTCCTAAAGCTAACCCCCCCCCCCCCACACGGCTACACGGTAAAACATCCGGTTTACCTTCATTCGGTATGCCGGATGACGGGATTTAGTAGTGGGGCTAATGATAGGCATGGGGATTTCGACGCCTATCTTTAGTCCCACGTTGGGATATCGGCGGGCGGGATAGTGCCGCCGGAATCCTGAACACATCCCTCTAAGATCTCCAGGTGAGAGTTCCCACATATGCCAATGATATATATATATATATATATATATATATCCTTAGAATAAATAAATGTACTGACATGTCAATAAGTTAGGCTTTTACTTTTCAAGCAGCATCCGTACTGCATGTCGCCCATTCTATAGGTTTAACTTAAGCACGCCTCCTTTCTTAGTAACGGACAATGAGAAAGAGGGTGGACCGAACAGTTACAATTAAATTGAGTGCACTTCTTACCTGTAGTGATGCCTTACTGGCTGGGAGGTGGCGCTAGACTGAAAGTCCAGTGTCACATTACCAGTCTAACACAAGCAAGGAAGAGCAACAGCGCTATTTGTTTCCGCTACTGTCTACCGCCCACCCCTCCCAAAAATAGCGAGGGTGACACAGCACACAAGGTGGTGTGGATTTCTAAAGGATTGGGTGATGAAGCCTTCAAATGGGCATGTGCTCACATTACTGGAACTCACATGGAAAGACTGGCTGCATCACTGATCGTACCCAAAAAGAGAAAGTCATGTTTATTTATAGCCCTGGTGGATCGGAACTGAGAAAGATGCAGTTTTAGGCACATAGGGCCTGATTCAGCGGTGTACACAATTGCAACTTCGAACGAAGTTCGACCGATTGTTGAGCACTGCACACGTCAGCCATCGCAGAGTGAGTGACAGGCCATGAGCATTTGGAGGTGGTGATGGGGGAGTGGTTGGAGAAACGCAGGTGTGTCTGTCCTTTTGAACACCATTGCATGGGCGTGCATAAATTAGCCACTACGACTGCATACGCAGCTTGAGTACTCACTGCGTGCGACTTGCAATTTTTGCGACTGGTCTGACCTGCTGTAATTGTGCGTAACGGGCCAATGTGCTTAGATGGTACCGATGTATGCGTAGGACTGCGAGGTATTACGGATGTGAGAAGGCAGTAGTGGGCATCTCTATGCTGGCTGAGCGGTGGCATACATTAGAATACATTAGCATATTTTCGCAGTTTCATTGCGTGCGATTACGCAGCTGCAATCACAATTGCGATCCATGCTCTATCAGGCCCATAATCCACATGTTCATGACATCGGACATCGGAACTCCACTAAATGCAAGCAACGCAGTATGACATGGGATATTTAGCAACTAGGTTCTGCAAACCTTTCACTTTTCTTTGGGAGGGGTGGGGGTGGTTAATTGGGGTGGATTGTTTGTGTACAGCAAAAGGGAATAATAAAACGCAGAATATGCTAAATTAATTTTGGGCTATGTTTAATTTTATTTAAATGTAAGTCAACAAAAATCCATTAACAGCTTTATTACTGTTTTCTGTACAATTACTAGATCAGACCAATGTCCAAAATTTGACAATGTGTCTATTTCACATTAAATAACATTGTAATCTATTGGTATATACAAGTGAAGATTGGGGTATAGATTAACTAAGCTTCCAAAAATGAAAAGTGAAGATTTTTCCCATATGGAATCGGTATGATTTACCGGTTGGAATCCCGACACCAGCATCCCGGCAGCAGTGGAAATCCCGATCGTCCTCAGGTAAGTACTAGCTAACCTAATTCTACCCCCTAATCCTCCCTTAGGGGTGCCTAACCCTAACCTAACCCCCAGTATCTAACCCTAATCCCCCCTCTAAGTGCCTAAACCTAACCCCCCCTTCCCCGCTTGCCTAAACCTAAGTCCCCCGGGGGGGGGTGCCTAACCCTAACCTCCCCCCCGGGGGTGCCTAACCCTAACCCCCCCTTCCCCTAGCCTAACCCTAAATCCACCCCCCGGGAGCCGTAAACCTAACCTCCCCCCGCGCGGCTATCTGCGCTCGGCGCCCGGCGTCTCTTCGATCGGCATGCCGGGCGTCGGTCTCCCGGCGTATGTCTAATGACAAGCATCGGCATACCGACGCCTGTCTTTAGACCCTTGCCAGGATATGACAGTCGGGAAGCCGGCTGTTGGGATTAGGTCCGCCGGCTTCCCGACTGCATACCTCCCATACAACCAATCAGATTCTAGCTATCATTTTAGAATGTAACAGATAAATAATAGCTTGAATCCAGGGGTATATTTAGAAAGGGTGCCCGGTGTGCGGTGCACATGGGCCCCTGGGTACAGGAAGGATCCACACCGCACACCTGTCAAAGCCAAATAATTGGCTGAGACATAATCTGTTTAAAATTAAATCTGCATGATGCCATTTTGCGAATGACCGCCTAGCGCCATTTTAGTGAATCTCACACATTATAAGTACATACGGCGAAAGTCCTCACCATATAAATAAAGACAGTTACTAAAATATATAGGGGTGTGCACCGGCCACTTTTCGTGTTTTGTGTTTTGGATTTGGATCTGGATCTTTCTTCGTGTTTTGGATCTGGATTGGTTTTGCCAAAACCACCCTTCCGTGTTTTGGGTTCTGGGTTTTGTGTTTTGGATCTGTATTTTTTTAAAAAAAAAGCATATAAACAGCTAAAATCACAGAATTTGTAGGTTTTTCTGCTTCTATGCTATTATTAACCTCAATAACCTTAATTTCCACTCATTTCCAGTCTATTCTGAACACCTCACACCTCACAATAGTGTTTTTATGTCCAAAAGGTTGCACCGAGGTAGCTGGATGACTATGCTAAGCGACACGAGTGGGCGGCACAAACACGTGACCCATCTAGGCGTGATACTGCAGTGGCAGACAGGATGGCAGTTTGAAAAACTAGGCCCCAAACTGTACATAATGCAAAGAAAAAAAAGAGGTGCAAGATGGAATTGTCCTTTGGCCCTCCCACGCACCCTTATGTTGTATAAACAGGACATGCACACTTTAACAAACCAATCATTTCAGTGCCAGGGTCTGCCACACAACTGTGGCTGAAATGATTGGTTCATTTGGGCCCCCACAAAACAAGCTGGCAATTAATGTGTCCCTGCACAAACTGGCTCTACGGAGGCAAGATGTCATCCTCATCCTCCTCATCCACCGATTCCTCACCCTCTTCAGTGTGTACATCCTCATCCTCACAAAGTATTAACTCGTCCCCACTTGAATCCACCACCACAGGTCCCTCTGTACGTTCTGGAGGCTGGTCTCCCTGGAAGAGCTGATAATTCATTTTGATGAACATCATCTTCTCCACATTCTGTGGAAGCAACCTCCTACACCTTTCGCTGACAAGGTTCCCGGCTGCACTAAACACTCTCTCGGAGTACACACTGGAGGGGGGGCAACTCAGGTAAAATAGAGCCAGTTTGTACAGGGGCCTCCAAATTGACTCTTTTTCCTGCCAGTACAGGTATGGACTGTCTGACATGCCTACTTGGATGCTGTCACCGATGTGTAATCCTCCACCATTCTGTCAATGGTGACAGTATCATATGCAGTGACAGTAGACATGTCAGAAATTGTTGCAAGGTCCTTCAGTCCGGACCAGATGTCCAAACTTGGTCCTGCCTGCCCTGAATCACCACCAGCGGGTTGCTTAGGATACCTAAGTTTTTTCCTGGTAGCCCCAGTTGCGGGAGAAAATGAAGAAGGAGATGTTGACGTGTCACGTTCCGCTTCAGCTGACAGTGTGTTCACCAGCAGGTCTTTGCACCTCTGCAGGCTTGTGTCGGCCGGAAAGAGAGACACCACATAGGCTTTAAACCTAGGAACGAGCACGGTGGCCAAAATGTAGTGGTCTGATTTCAACAGATTGACCACCCTGGAATCCTGGCAAAGCGAATGAAGGGCTTCATCCACAAGTCCCACATGCCGAGCGGAATCGCTCCGTCTTAGCTCCTCCTTCACTTTCTCCAGCTGCTTCTGCAAAAGCCTGATGAGGGGAATGACCTGACTCAAGCTGGCAGTGTCTGAACTGACTTCACGTGTGGCAAGTTCGAAGGGCTGGAGAACCTTGCACAACACGGAAATCATTCTCCACTGCGCTTGAGTCAGGTGCATACCCCCTCCTTTGCCTATGTCATAGGTGGATGTATAGGCTTGAATGGCCTTTTGCTGCTCCTCCATCCTCTGAAGCATATAGAGGGTTGAGTTCCACCGCGTCACAACCTCTTGCTTCAGGTGATGGCGGGGCAGGTTCAAGAGTGTTTGCTGGTGCTCCAGTCTTCGGCACGCAGTCGCTGAATGGCGAAAGTGGCCTGAAATTTTTCGGCCACCCAAAGCGTCTCCTGCACGCCCCTGTCGCTTTTCAGAAAATTCTGCACCACCAAGTTTATTGTGTGAGCAAAACATGGGATGTGCTGGAATTTGTCCAGATGTAATGCCCGCACAATATTAGTGGTGTTGTCAGATATCACAAATCCCCAGGAGAGTCTAAGTGGGGTAAGCCACTGGGCGATGATTTCCCTCAGTTTCTCTAAGAGGTTGTCGGCGGTGTGCCTCTTGCTGAAACCGGTGATACACAGCGTAGCCTGCCTTGGAACGAGCTAGCGTTTCTGAGATGCTGCGACTGGTGACGCTGCTGCTGTTGCTGCGTAAGGTGATACATCTACCCAGTGGGCTGTCACAGTCATATAGTCCTTAGTCTGCCCTGTTCCACTTGTCCACATGTCCGTGGTTAAGTGGACATTGGGTACAACGGCATTTTTCAGGACACTGAGGACACTTTTTCTGACGTTTCTGTACAGTCTCGGTATCGCCTGCCTAGTGAAGTGGAATCTAGACGGGATTTGGAACCGGGGACACACTACCTCCAGCAATTGTCTAAATCCCACTGCACTAATGGCGGATACCGGACGCACGTCTAACAACCAAAACATAGCAGTCAAGGCTTCAGTTATACGTTTTGCTTCAGGATGACTGCTGTCGTACTTCATCCTCCTCGCTAAGGACTGTTGGAGGGTCAATTGTTTAGTAAAAGTAGTGGTGTTCCTACTTCCTCTCTGGGATGATGAACGACTCCCAGCAGCAGCAACAGCAGCAGGAGGCATAGCAATGCAGGATCCTCCGGAGGAATCCGGGATAGGAGAGTCAGTCATGCCAGTGACATGGCCTGCAGGACTACTTCCGATCCTGACTAAGGAGGAAATTGATGAGGAGGGAGTTGACGGTGTGGTTTGCAGGCGCTTGGATACAACAGGACAACGGGATTTAGGTGTCCCTGGACTGCTTACGGTCTTAGCCAAAGTTTCTGAACTTGACAGTAACTTATTATGAACGCGCTGCAGGTGCCGTATAAGGGAGGATGTTCCTAGGTGGTTAACGTCCCTACCCCTACTTATTCCACCTTTACATAAGGTACATATGGCAAGACAGTTGTTGTCCGGATTTGGATAGAAATATTGCCAGACCAAAGAGGTGGAATGTTTGGTCTTCTGCCCAGGCATGACCGTGATGGGCTTTTTCATCCCACGGACAACAACTGTCTCCCCCGGAGCCTGATTTAAACAAACCACATCACCATCAGAATCCTCCTCGCCAACTTCCTCCTCAGCGCCAGCTACACCAGTATCCTCATCCTGTTGTACTTCAACAGTGACATCTTCAATTTGCATATCAGCAAGTGGACTGTGGGTGCTCCTTTCAGCACTTGCAGGGGACGTGCAAATGGTGGAAAGAGCCACCTCTTCCCGTCCAGTGCTGGGAAGGTCAGGCATCGCAACCACCACCACACTTTGACTCTCCTTGGGGATTTGTGATATCTTCTTAGAAAGCACAGTTCTTCGCTGTGCTTTTGCCAGCTTAACTGTTTTGATTTTTTTAGTGGGAGGAGGGCTTCCATCGTCATGTGAAGCTGAACCACTAGTCATGAACATACTAGGGATCGACCTTAGCCGTTCCTTGCCACTCCGTGTCGTAAATGGCATATTGGCAAGTTTACGTTTCTCTTCAGCTGATTTAAATGTTTTTTTCAAGGTCATTTTCATGAACTTTGTCATTTGGGATTGTATGTGCCCTCTATTATGACATTGGGCATCGGCCTTGGCAGACGACGTTGATGGCATGTTATCGTCTATGTCATGACTAGCGGCAGCAGCTTCAGCACTAGGAGGAAGTGGTTCTTGATCTTTCTCTATTTTATTTTTATCGGAGAAAGTTTGGTCCTCCATTTATGTTATATCGATTTGATATATACGTGCGGCTAAACACAGAAAATATTTCTTTATTTTTGCTGGAGAGTAGTGCACTTTGTGGGTTACACCAGCCTTTAAGAAATGAGCCAGCCGGCTCTTTACTTATGGACACAGGCGCACGCTTGGCGCTGCTCCTTTGTTGATGCACATGCAGCTACTGCGCACACAATTCACAAATACAGAAAATATATATTTTTTTGGTTTGGACTGGAGTTTACTTTGGGGGTTACAGCACCCTTTAACGGTCAAGCCAGCCGGCCCTTTACTTATGACACAGGCGCACGCTTGGCACTACTTTGTTGATGCACGTGCGGCTACTGCGCACACAATTCACAAACACACAAAAAATATTATTTTTTTGGTTTGAACTGGAGTGTACTTTGGGGGTTACAGCACCCTTTAACGGTCAAGCCAGCCGGCCCTTTACTTATGACACAGGCGCACGCTTGGCACTACTTTGTTGATGCACGTGCGGCTACTGCGCACACAATTCACAAACACAGAAAATATATATTTTTTGGTTTGGACTGGAGTGTACTTTGGGGGTTACAGCACCCTTTAACGGTCAAGCCAGCCGGCCCTTTACTTATGACACAGGCGCACGCTTGGCACTACTTTGTTGATGCACGTGCGGCTACTGCGCACACAATTCACAAACACAGAAAATATATATTTTTTTGGTTTGGACTGGAGTGTACTTTGGGGGTTACAGCACCCTTTAACGGTCAAGCCAGCCGGCCCTTTACTTATGACACAGGCGCACGCTTGGCACTACTTTGTTGATGCACGTGCGGCTACTGCACACACAATTCACAAACACACAAAAAATATTATTTTTTAGCACTTGGGAGGAGCACCCCTGATGGACAGAGCACCCCCTGGACAACACTACAGCACCCCTTTAGGACTGGGACACTGCACAGGACTTTGGAGTGGACACAGCCCCTATGGAGAACTGACTGCACAACACAGTCCAGCCAGCCCCTATGGACTTTGAAGTAGTGGACACAGCCCCTATTAACAACAGCAGCACAGCACAACACAGCCAGCCCCATGGACTTTGAAGTAGTGGACAACAGCAGCACAGCGCAGCACAGCACAGCACAACACTACTCTGCACTACACTACACTACACAGCCCAGCCAGCCCTAACTCCCACCCTCCCTCTTCACTGTCCACAGCCGAGTGAGAAAATGGTGCCGACGCGGGTACCTTATATAGATTCCAAAACCCGCGAGACTCGGAAGGCGGGATGATGACGTTTTGCCTCGATTTCATATCCGAGTCAGGTGGGAAAAGTCGAGCCTGACTCGGATCTGCCTCGGATCGGGGGGGCTCGGGGGGGTTCGGATTTCAGAAATCCGAACCCGCTCACCCCTAAAAATATATAATATGATCAACCCTGCAAAACACGATCCACGGTGTACTCCACAAACACATAGTCGCACAATGCTAACTAGCGGCTTTTCTCAATACCCCAATACTTACACACTGCACATTTACATAAAAAGGTTCCCCAGCATTAAGGTTAATATTTAAGGTTTCATTCATTATCAGTAATGTTGTGAAATACATGTTATTTGATATCTAAGGTTTAGTGCATGATAAGTAGACCGTGTTTTGGTGTCATTCTAAACCACTGTGTCTTTGCAGTTTTCCGGTTCCATCGGTGAAGAAATCGCAACATGTGTCTGCAAATTATGGATCATAGAGAGTTAGGCATTAAAATGTATCCTGTAATGAAGCCAGTCTAATTTGTTATGCAGCTGGAAAATGGACACAAAGCTGTTGGAGGCTGGAATGTGACCATACGAATTGACCTATGAACTGTACTGTAACAGAAGAACCATGAATTAGAACCAATGGAATCATGCCAACCTGTTCTATTGTATTGCCTATCTCTGTAAGAGTATATATGCAGACTCTCTGAAACTAGATGCCAGTCATCTTGCTTTGCTGCTGACGGAGGTTTCATCTTTGATGCTGGTACCTGGATCCAGAGCGCATGTGTATGTAACGACTGTACCTTGTGACTGTATAATTTGTTTGCACTGATTGTAATTTAGATCACAGCGTGTAACGGCAGACATGGAGAGAGGAGTGGGCCCCAGACAGGGAGTGCACACGGGCCCCCTCCTCGCTTAGTACACCTCTGCTTGAATCTGTTTGGCTGCAACTTGCAACAGCACCTCCCCATTTCTATTTGAGAAGATTTAACAAATCTACCCCAAATGTCACTTGCTTCTTGTACACAATAGAGCTTCCCTTTAGTAAAATATATTTATTTTATGTTCATATAAGAAAAAGACAGCCACTAATAGAAAACTAAAATCCATTTTCCATTCCCTTAGCATTATGAATACATAATATATAAGGTCTGACATAATTCTTGGTTCCAAATATCTGTGATGCTATTGCACATGGGTACAAACACTAAAAGTTATTGTCAGGGATTATAGGATTTGTATAGTAGATAGTGATACTTGTTTGGTGGATTAGAATGACAGAATAAATAGGTGTACTCTGTCTTTAAGAACATGAGCCTAGGGACTATAGCAAACTCTGGAAATAACAAGGGGTCGAGAAATACGTCCTTCGAAAGCCAGCAATCAAGAGTTAGAGAGGTAGTCCAGTGGCGTCACAAGGGGGTGCGGGCCGCACCCGGGTGTCACCCGCCGAGGGGTGACACCAAAGTGCCGACTGCCCCTCGGTGACAGGAGCACTCAGGTCCTGACACAGTGAGGGAGTCAGCACTGCAAATACACTCATCCCTGGGGGCAGTCTGCATCTCCGGGACCCCCCAAAAAGACTAAAACAGGGGGTTCAGTCCGCTTGGCCACACGCCCTACCTGCGAGGTCATGCCCCCTTGCCGCGAGGCCATGCCCTCTTTTTTACCGGCAAGTGACAAAGCCGCGCGCATTACTCTACTGACCGCACCAGATGTCACCCAGTGGTGGGACGCCACTGAGATAGTCATTCAAAAGCCATGGGTCAAAGCATTGGATAGCAGCCAGGAAGACATAGGATTCAGAATACTGGTTCAGAGACAAAGCTCAATAATTTGGCAATATTCTATTCACAGAAAAGCTGCGTAATAATTTGCCAATGTTTTTTTCACAGGAAAGCTGCTTACAGTATATAGGACTATACCTGTTAGTCTCGGGAGCTCTCAACTTATTAATAGCAGCAGCTATCAATCCTGACAGATAGCAATACAGATTAAATTAAAAAGATGCAGCAGGTTAACTGGGTCTGTGCCTCGCTGTGCAGAGGCTGCACTTCTGTACACCAGAATTTGAAGTCTGAAACCATCCATTTTGTCAGGTGACATGAAAAACTTTATGGCAGTGGAGCAGCCGCAACATATCAGAAAAGAGGCATTATTTCAACACTATTGTGAGTCTCTAAGGTCATATTAAAACTCGCAAAGCAGGGTGATTCATGGACTTTGGAAACAAAGGACCTAAGCAAAATTATGGTAGGGTGGATGTTGGGGGGCAAATATAAGGGGTTGCTATTTAGGAAATTTCAGGGTGACCATCATTGTGTTTTATTCCCACATTTTTGGGTGTGGTGGCAATTATGAATAATGGGGCTGCAATCCGATTATGAATGATACTATTTTTATTAAAATTTTCAGTTCTAATTCCATTTTTGTAATTCTTTTTCTTTTTTTCAAGAAAATTAGAAGACTTTTTAGAGTGAGTTGAGGATCAGATGGATGCCCGCTGCCACGACTATTATGTCTAGTTATATGATAGATTACCTCTGGAGTTATCAATTTATTAATGGATACAAGTAAAGACTAAACTGAACCTTTAATGTAATCTCATAACTAAGCTACCTAGGAACTACCCAGCAGTGAATGTGGAGGTGCCTGGTTGCTCCTGTATCTTCAGACACTGTGCTCCAATGGTCTGGCCAATCAGTTCCAGCCTACTTATTGGACTCTTGGTTTCTCACTGACACAAAGTTCCATTAATAACTTTCCTTAAGGCCCCCATACATCAGCAATTGATTACAGCAATTGTGCAATTTGCAATCTATTGTATATAAAAATCTTTCCCTTTTCAATCGATTGTGGCAATTCAGCAATCTGCACTCGATTGAAAAAGGGAAAGATTTTTATACACAATCGATTGCAAATTGCACGATTGCTGCAATCATTTACTGATGTATGGGGGCCTTTATAATAACAGGGTGGGCTACAATGTAGAAAGGCAATGAGCAGTAATACAACAGTTAAGGTTTCTATTTCAGTGAAAAATACAAAAAACATTTGCATTTTTTTGCATTTCATGCATACTTATGTTTATATAGCTTAGAGAGTTTTCAAGTATTTCTTTGTGGTGAGTTATTATTTATAAATGTACAGGTGTAATGGACTCAAGTTACGTTGATGTCATGTCAATATCTTAAGTCATGGCATAGTTTTCTGTGCACCTAGAAAAGACAGGCACAAAATGGCTCCAGCGAACACAAAATGGCTGCCTATATATGTGTGTGGACTAAGAAATCAATCTGCATATTAAGTTTCACCTGGTTTACTTATTCTTACATAATTGTTGGCCAAACTGCCACCTAGCCACATACAGGTTATTTCAGGCTATTGTAGCTAATAATTTCTAGAACAATAACCATTTTGTATTCCTTCACCATAGACCGTTATCCAGGCTCTACAAGTGTAGGTCCATTAGAGTCAATCCAACAGGTGCAGTTCCTGAGAGGCAAATGTTAAATATTACCGGTCACGTTATAAAGTGTTGTTTAGAGGTAATTATATCCATATCACACACAGTAAATAATAAATGTACTTTCCCTAACATTTTATTCATGTTCATTTTTAATATGGCAAACTTAGAAGTCATTTAATCTCTCAGCAAATTGAGCCGGTAGGGGGTTCTCTACATAGTGGATCGCAAGTTATTAATTCCAGTCAGCCCTGCTTGTACAATTAGTCACTGTTTGCAGCTGGAAATGTTTTATTAATTTTCCTCAGTTTTCTCAGTTTAAATTAAACAGTATGAAATGGTGTGTTTTTTTCCCCCTCAAACACATTTCCTTCCCAAAAAAATACATGCTTCTGGCTATGTCAATTTTCCTTCTTGATTAAAGTACCAGCGGGCAATTAATAACTTAATGCATTTTAAAGTACTTTTTTTTGGAGAAGTAATTTGAATAGTCAGACCTGTACACTGAAATTGATTGTGGAAGAAGATTTAAAGCACACTCCTGTAAATCACAGAACCATACAGAAAGAAGAAAAAAAACAGTTAAATAGGAAGAGACTGTGTTTGTTGGACTGTAGAGCATACCGTCTTGGCAAATAAACTAGAACTTATCTTTTGCCTCTGAGGACAGTTGCAATGTGGAAGAGCAGACACAGTAATGTCTTTATAGACAGGTCTGTTCCATCAAATGTATAGGAGCTTAAAATGGCTTATCTCTAAATAGTAATCCTGGGACAAGATGGCCTCTCTCTGCATTACAAAAGAAGCTCACTAATCAAGAATGAAATTTGTTGGAGTGTGTTAAGTTGTAGAGAAAGGTTGAATATCTGAATTCTGCAATTTATGCAATGTTTTTTTCTAGATGGCAGACATTTACAAAAAACAAGTGCTGGAAAAGTAATGTAGCCAGTACAGAAGGTTTTAAAGTCTGAGGTATGGGAACTTCTTTTCCTGTGAGTCTGTTTGTCTTGAAAAAAGTTGGCACAATATATGTAAATAAATAGTAGTAATGTGGTTCTTCAAAAATACCTATTTTACTGTAAATGTGATTCATATGGTATGTTATAGTACTGTTTTACATACTTCTATGCAGAGGACCAGTTAGACTTGTCAGCTACAAACTTTACAAGACAAGTTACAATTGTGAGATTGCTGTACGTCCCTTGGAGGGGGGTTCATCAAGGGTTAGTTGACAACTTTTGCCCTGAGGAGCTAGCAAACGCAAGTGGGCAAGTGTTTATTTATTTTTTACCAGCGCACAAAAATGTGAGTAACGGAAGCCATGTGAGCGTGAATTGTCTAATGTGGGTTTGGTATTGTACAGCCAATATATTTGAAAAATTGTTGTGCCAAAGCAGGTACAGATCTAGAACTTTATTATTTTATGGTTGGGGGAAAGCAGCTTAATGGAGTATACCTCCATTCCCAATATATATTGGTGTACAATTAAAAACAGACACCTCCTGTTTGGGGTGACTCAATTAATGACTTACCCTTCCTGACAACCCTTGCAGTTTGTAGGCATGCTGTATAGGGCATGTGCAGCCTCCTGCCAGGGCAAGTTTTGGACCATGTGGAGCCCTGGGGAAAAAAAAATTTTGGGAGCAGAGGGGGTAGGTAGGACCAGTAATATTTATAATTCAGTTTTCATGAAACATCCAACCTGGAATGGTTCACGCAAGAATGATATGGAGTAGATAAATACATAGGACCATTGGAGGCTCCAGAGGTGGGGCTATAGCACAATCCAGAATTCAAGTAATGGAACCACACCAACTGCCACTGAGTCCCGGCCAGAGATGTTTGTCAGTGTTTGGGGTGGCAGTTGTGCGGCTGCCCTATTTAAAATTTTGGACTGCACTGCAGCCCCACATCTGAAGCCGCCACTGCATAGGACTATAATCAATAATGAAAATGTGGTCCTCAAGTGTGCCCTTGGAGCTCAGTAGATTACCACAACAGAATATATAGATAAGGAATAGAAGGAGGCCTAGAAAAGAATCTTAAGTTG
This sequence comes from Taudactylus pleione, assembly GCA_031769625.1. Lineage (NCBI taxonomy): Eukaryota > Metazoa > Chordata > Amphibia > Anura > Myobatrachidae > Taudactylus > Taudactylus pleione. Next base: position 791,656 of record JAUIMM010001073.1, read on the forward strand.
TTCCAAAACAAAGTGAGAAACACTATATAGAAAGGCAAGAAGGACACAGGCACCAGTGATGTGCGGTGAGGTGAGGCAGAGCCTTTCCTGTCATACTTAGGTATACTCCAGAGTTTTGACTATAAAAATTATGAGAAAAATGTAAAGAAAAATTATAAATATCTTCTTTGTATTATTATAATCATAGTCAAAACTCTGGAGTAAAAAGTGTATGGCAGGTGAGGCACTGCCTCCGTCTGCTTTTTCCACACATCCCTGATCAAAACACACCAAATTTCCAGCACTATAGACTGCTGCACCTTTGTATAATGCCCACATTAACCCTCGGGTGTATATATGTATGTGTAAATCTGATTCTGATACTAGCCAGTGCCTCCCCAGCCATTTACCTCACAGCACAAGCAGACACAGAGACGTCCAGGTGGAAAGCTTTAGGAGGAGAGGACGTTTACTGTAACTGTGAGGAAACCTGACAAACTTTCAGCCTTATAAGGACATTTCTATATTAGTTCCTCCAGTTTTAGGATGAAGAGGTCCACAATGTGGATGTTAAACTAGGGATGGGATACGATCATTCCTATGAGGCTATACACATTTCCACCTTTGGTTTAACTGCTCAAAGCTTGCCATACTTCAGTCCCAGGAGAAAAGCAATGGAGACACTGCATGATGGTGAATGCTGCTGCCCTTTCCAGATTATCCCGGGACTGATAAAACCCTGCAGCAGTTATCCCAGAAGATGAACGGCCTCTTACAGTCCACATAAAGTACAACTATGCTCAAACAAGTAAAGCACTTATTGTAAAAGGCATTTATTCATAAAGCATTTTTTTGTGTGTTTACATCAGTAGGCCCCATTTACTGATATCATAATTCGGTGAAACATTTGCAATAAGCTATAGCAACCAATCCGTTACATGAATTCATTATCTGTGTTTCCCTAGACATATAAAAGCTAACTGATGATTAGTTGTGATTCAGTGCAAATGCAACGTTATTAAATGAGGATGTGACTAAAGACGTGGGATGATCTTTTAAAGATATATAGCAACAAGCAGTAAGCAACTATAGAATTTTTTTTTTGTATTTTATTTAAACCATAGCGAAAATACAGTTATATATAATATACAACAAATGAAACTATTTAAACCTCTTATTTTAATAAAACATAAAGTTTACATATATAAAAAGGTCACGATTTGTCCAGTCCATCCAAAGGAGTAAGAGTCAAAGCATTTCCTTACTAAGATTTTTTTGTCACAAAGAGTGAGAATTTGCAAACAAGGTTTTCATGCTTAGGAGATGTTGCTGGGATTCTACATCATGACACTGAGCTAATATATCTTGACAGCCCTAATGTAGATATTGAAGCGACTGGCTTGTCCCAGGAGAAGCCAGCGGCCAGTGGTGTGGGCCGAGTATCACTGTCTGTTTCACACATCTAAGAGTGCGGTGTGTACACCAACTAGGCACCTCAATTCACTTAGTGCAAGATGAAATGGCAGCTGCATCGGCTAGATAAAACATGGAGTAATAGGATTAATGCTGACTATGACTGTGTAACAAAAAGGTCATTTTAACAAATGTCATTCCTTGGGGAAGCAGTAAAACAGAAGGTGCATTTCATTTGCATTTGTTATGAAACATTTTTTTTTTATCAAATATTTATTGTATTGCTTTTGATTATTTTATTAGATATTGTTCTGTTTTTAATGCACTTATAAATTTCATTTATTTATGCTTGTGTTTTCTGCTCATAAAGTGGACTAAAGAGACGGGAGTAAAGTTTCTGGGAGAGTGCATCCAGAACCGGAGACTATCTCATTGGGAGTTTCACTGGGCAGCTTTATTGACAATGCAGGCTGGCGGTTTACAAGAGGTATCCATGGTAACTGCACTATCGCTAAAGTACAAATAAACAAAAAAACATTTATGAAAAATGTATAAAAAAAAAGAAATCAATAAAAATACATTACAGAAAAAATGATAACATTTGAATTGTTTTTAAATACATTTCTACAACAAACACCATAAAATGAAAAAAAAAAAAATTCCTATTTTGCATGAATTAGTTCCAAACACAGGGCCTTATTCCAAGATGGACGGAATTGCAGAGCCGCCGACAAGCGCGTGTGCAATTCTGCCCATCTAAAATTCAGATGCAGCAGGAGGTGCCTGTAGGAAACAGACACCTTCTTGCTACATCTGCGATCCCAGCACTGCGATCAAGGTTGCAACCTGAGATCACCATCGCAACTGATGGTCTCGATGATTGTTCCTTTGGACAAGCTGCTGAAGCTTGCTGCAGCCTGGACGGGTCCTGGCAGTTGGGGGGGTCTGCGAAAGCGATTGCAGGAAGTGTTCTGCACATGTGCAGACCCTAAACCATCGGTGACGGTTAGCATACATCTCCGAATTGTTCTGAATTATGTAGACAGATACTGTCCCACTGCTAATTGTGTGTAGTTTATATTAAGGTATCCATTGCACTAAACTAAACACACATGAACTAAACAAATAAAAGATCTACAGTAGTATACCTATAAAAATTAGGGAAAGCAATACAGACTGCATACTGCCTGTGTCAAAATGCAAACAAACAACAGTCATCCTTCAATATATATTACCAATGAGAGGAGCTTGAAGAATTGAACTGGAAGATAAGACATTGAGTGATCTTGGTTTTATTAATCAGCTCCGTTTTAAAATCACTGGCATCCTCCTAATTAACATATTAATGAGGACACACAGACTATTTTACTATGTAGGCACTCATCCAGAATACTTTCAAGGCCTAATTGCTTGACACTATGATGTGCCGTACAACTGTTACTTTTGGACATGTTACAATATGAGTTAATTGCTGAATTTTCCAATATTCAAAAGGACTTTTAGGTTATTCACGCTACTTCATAGAACTCTATTTGATGTAAAGAAGTGTATAATAAAGTGGCACAATTGGTTACTACTGTATGGCATTGCTTCCTACCAAACTCCATATAATGACATGTACATTATATATATATATAGAGACAGAGAGAGAGAGAGAGAGAGAGAGAGAGAGAGAGAGAGAGAAAGAGAGAGAGAGTGTGTGAGTGAGATAGAAATATATATATTCATACTTGCCAACTCTCCCTCATTGTCAGGGAGACTCCCAGAAATAGGAGCAATCTCCCTGACTCCCTGAAGAGTCTACCAATCTCCCTGATTGCACCTTACCCTCATTATGTAGCTGTTTGTCAATAAAAAAATGAAAACAGAGATATATACATTCAAATTGGATCATTAGTATAATATCCCTGCATTGGTTATAAGGCACAATGATCCCAATGGTTACATGTACATTCTGAAAAGTATCAGTGTGATTTCATCAACAAATAGATCTTACTAACTGGTTTGGGGCTCATTTACCTTTGGATGTAAATCAGATATAGCAGTACATGCCCACTTTATCGCATGTTCATAGGTGTTGTTTTCACAATCTCCCTGAAATGCTTTTTCAAAAGTAGGCAAGTATGTATGTATAATTGTATATATGTTTTGCTAAATTAGTATTAATCCAAAATGTATAAAGTACAGTACCAACAATTTAAAAACTAGGGGCTGAGGTTGGATCTGCACAATGGGGAACAATTATGGTTATTTGTTTTAAATATTTAAATATTTTCCTTAGAGGCCGGGGGAGCCAGTGCATTTTCACATGATTAGTGGAGAGGGGTAAGTAAGGATGAGCAGTTGGTGAGTAAGCTTGGCAGCGCCATTCATTATTTAGTCTGTGAAGGAGAAGACTAACCAACCCAGAACTGCAGTAGTCAATCTGAGATATAACAAGTGCATTAACTTGGTAGATAAGTGTATTAGAAAGGGTTGTCTTATACTGTTTTTCCACTGGCCAAAATACCCAGGTTATTCCCGTGTCAACCCGGGTAGTGGCTCAGTGGAAAGTCTCCTAGGAAAAAATCCCGGGTCAATTCCTGGGTATCGAGCAGGGTTTTTAGCAGGTAAAACCCTTGTCAAGCTAGGTGTAAACGGGTTACCTGGGTCTTCTGACCCGAAACCTGTTTTCAGTATGAGATTGGGTGGTGTTCGGAAGCTGTCTGTGTGACAGCTGTCACTGGAGAGGGAGAGATTACAGCCTTCCCATATGGTCCGGACCGTTCCGGTTTTTACCCCATCCCCGCTTCATACAGAGAGACTGTAATCTCTCCCTGTCCATCTCCCCAGTGTCACAGCCACCCGAATGGACAACCCCCGACAAGGACCCCCTCCCCTGGTCTCCTGTCCGCTCCGGTTTGGCGTTCAGGGGAGAGCTGGAGTTTCCGGTGCCTAGTGATTACATCATCTCCAAGTGCCTGCACTGCACCCATGTGCAGTGTGAACGGTGTCGTCCCAGGATATTCCCGGATCGGCGCTCCAGTGGAAATGGGGTAAATCCCGGGTCTGACCCGGATTGGCACTGTACTCCAAATCCCGGGTCAGACACAGGATTTTGGTGGAAAAGGGGTATTATGTGAACATGGTCAGGAACTGTAGATGAAGATGGAGGGAGATAACAGAGTCAGGTATAATACACCGACAACGTGCATGGGAAGTAGGTGTGATGCACACTATACTTGGATACTCCCTCAGGAAACAACAGAATTTTGAGGACTCCTCCTGGGAGAGTAGACCATCATCCTGGAACCTGTGCAACTCCCTATTTAAGTGTACAGGGCTGTGATATAATCATGGCACCGATCCACTGTAAAGTGAAGCTACAAATGATGGCATTTTGTAGTGTGTGTGTGTGGGGGACAGGTTGGGCACCCTGAACTAGCTCATTGGACATCCCCTTTGGGAAACTACTGCCTCTCTACCTCGCAAAGTAATCAACGGACTGACTAACTAGATAGCACCCATCTGAACTGTTATGCTGGGCAGGTGCCGATGTACCAGGGATTTTCATCTTCATTTGTGTTTGTCTTTTACACATTTTTGAGAGAGAGAGAGAGCGAGACAAGAACAGGGACATAGTGGTAAAGCTATGAGCCTATGCACACTGTGTATTTAAGTACAATGCACCACTTTATAATAAATCTATTTGTGTATTAGTTTGGGATTCACTTTTCTGCCTAAATCCCAGCCTTTTCCGAATCTTCTCTCCAATCTCTGTGTGGTAAGCAGAAAAAGTTATATTTGCATGATGTGAAATGGTCGGGAAACCAGGAAAACCCAGGATAACATGAGCGGAAAGAGTGAATCATTTTGAGTAGTTAACTGTAAAGAGCCGGTACAGGTCCAGAAGGTTTAATAAGGAGTCATTTACCTTTTGGTGTGATGGATTGCAGGTCACTAAGACAAGTAATATGGTGAGAGTGACCATTTAGAATAGGGGTGATTAGAGCATATTGTGAGGAGCATGGAAATATGTCAATAATAGTAGAGAATAAATCACAAGGAACAAGGGTTAGGCAGACAGGTGGCTAAGTGGGAGCTAGAGAATAATTGGGGGAGTTCCTGAAGTGTAAGGGGGTAACCAAGTAGAAAGAAGTGAGGGAGGGATGTAAGAAAATTGATGTGGTGCTGGGAGGAAATCTCTCTTCTTAATCTTATTTCTTACTATGTTATAAGCGGCATACTGTAGATTTCCAGCTCTCATGCACTAAGCCTTGGAGAGTGAATAAATGGAGAGAGAAAAAGTACCATCCAATCAGCTCCCAAATGTCATTTTTCAAACACAGCCTGTAAACTGACAATTAGGAGCTGATTGGTTGGTACTTTATCACTCAACATTTTATCACTCTCCAAGGCTACCTGCATCTCCCCCTGCAGGGGGCTTTGCACTCATAAAAGACGTTTGACCAAAACTCTTTCATACTTTTGTCTGTTAAATGATTTTTTGCCCTTTTCTGCAACATTTCTGATCACATTTCATGGTATTCAGAATCTTATGTAATGTCCTTATCATATTGTTATGTACATTTGGAAATAACTTACTGTGAGCTTTTCTGGTTTAATACAGCGCCTTGAGCAGTAGTAAGTTAATTATCTCTCCTTTTGGTGTTATAAATGGCTGTTCAATGACACTGTCAGTAAGTGGAATGATCCAAATTACTTTAATTATGGAGTAATTGCACAAAGTGATGGTAATTAAATCTTGATCAGTTTAAGTAAGTGAGAGAATTAATTGCTCCAACTTAGAATGCAGAACACAACAGTTTAGTTCTTATCGGTGATATAATGCAGACAGTTAATGAGTTTTCTGTGTTGCTGTCACCTTAGAGGAAGGTAGGACAGAGAGCATGCTGGGAGAAGATTGCTTTTATAACAGGATGACATCAGACAAATCCTTTGTGTGCATTTAGCTGACTTAATTGTTGCAAACTTATCGCATTTGTGTGTATGAATATAAAATTACAGTTAACATGGATCACCAAGTACATTTTATAACATAGTCGCTCAGCCACTTCTGTTCCATCTTAAAGCAGAGTTCCCAAGATCTTAAAGAGAATGGAGACCCCTGGAGGAAACACAGTGGTCATAGCGATTGACTGGTAGATTGGGTAGGGTGTATCTGACGGCCGTGCGAGTATGGCCAGGTATGCTGTACACCTGCTGGCCAATGTTAATAAATAGTATGATCTCTAATAATAATAATGTAGCAGTGATGCACCAAACAGCTAATTGTAGGACACAATGTTGTGTTACATGTTATTTTATTTTTACAGATTGGGTAACAAGTGATAATGTGCTACATGATTGTCTTTCATTATAAAATACTATAGTATTATATATACAGGGTTGGATATGGGATGCCGGTGCTCGGGATCACGACAGGGTAACAATCCCAACAGAAGGAGGTAAGTATACCCTAACCCCTACCTCTTACCCTAACCCTGACTCCCATGCCGCCTAAACCTAACCCTCCCCCCTAGTGCCTAACCCTAAACTTCCCCCTATGGCCTAACCCCTAAAACTAACCATCCCCCTAACCCCAAAACTTACTGTTGGGATGTCGGCGCCGAGATTCTGACTTTTGTTGGGATTCCGGCACGGCATCCCGAATTATAACTACATCCCACATATACAGTATATGGTAAAACTGTTTACAGTAAGCCTACTGGAGGCAATTTACTGTATATAGTCCAAAAGTGGGTGAGATGTGGGTGTTTATGTTCCCTGTATGTCTTATATAAACCCAAAGTAGTTGAATGTGTCTGTGTTTGGAGAAAATTTCAATCTCAGGTGCAGTATATACTGTATACTCACATTCTATATACAGTATACATATTTTTAATGCTTTAGTAGGTACTATAGACTATTGCGACCTTCTGAAAGCATAAATAATGTGAACGAAAAGCTACATAATTCAAATTCTGAAGAAATGCCCGATACAAGCACAAATTAGTGATCAGTAGTGACTGAACTGCTGAATTCAAAAGTATTTTCTGGGTGGACTGAATCATTTATCAAATTAACCTGCAAGAGGTTCACTTATCCCTAATGGCAGGGCTCAGGTTCATGTAACAAATCATATGAGCCCATAACATTTCTTAAGCTGGCCATACACGCTACAATTATCGGGGTGATCCGCCTGATATCGGCGGATCGCCCTGATAATTGTAGCGTGTGGGGGGGGCGACCGAGGGTTAAATATTGCTCGGTCGGGCATGCCGGATTGTCCAGCATGCCCGTCCGATGCGATATTTCCCGGTAAACTGTCGGCCGCATTGGGCAATGTATGCCCAGCCGCGGCCGACAGACAGACATTTCCTGTGTTCCTTCCTACGGAAGGAACAGGGAAATGTCTCCTCCCCCGAGGGCGGAGCGCGGATGTCTGCCAAATACACTGTGAGAGAAATCTCACAGTGTATGCCGGCGACATCTGCGGCTGGCAGCCGAGCAGTGTATGTCCAGCATTAGTGTTAGTCCTCTGCTGATTTTGAAAATATTTTTATACATAAAAAAAAGAAAGCCAGGGAACCAAGCTGGACCAGTTGTAAGCTGGGCTAAATACATTTCTTTATTTAAGCATAATTAAAGATATTTATCATTGGAAGTGATGTCACCCACAGTCAGAAAGTCCGAAAACTTGAGCTGTTGAGAAACCTTGAGCTGTAAAGTAAGAAACCTCTAGATGTTTAGTTTAGTTTTACTATAATACTGGAGTGCAGGGGCAGAACTATGGCAGACAATGGGGGCACCTGCCACCGGGCGCCAGCCCTGAAGCTGCACCTCCTCCATTGCCCACAATATATTCACCCCACCTACGGCTGTAAATATGTACCCGCAGTGAACTGTCATTGTGGCCCAATACATGACACCTCTTCCCGGCACCTGAGAAGCTACCATAACCATATACTAGTGGAGGGCAGGGCCATAGGGAGGGCGGTGCGACTGGTGCCTCCCCACAGGGAGGAATTCTCTAGTGGCACCGGCCACAAACTGCCTGGCTCTGGAGGTCTGCCAGAAGAGACCTCCGGCAGTGCTGCGCGGCGCACCAGCAAAACCGACGAAGATCCCCGCCCTCCACCCACTTCCCAGATGAAAAGGTAAACGCTCAGGGGGAGGAGGAGGGCGGGGGGAGCAAGAGGGGGCGGGGGCAGTGAGAGTGGCGGCAGTGCAACACAGGGCGCACTGTCGTCCTGATACGGCGCTGGTGGAGGGCTCCACGTTAGACCATCAGCTGTCGCTTCCATCTATCTATAGCATGTCCCTGCTCATTGATGTAGCCAGGGGCGCCGAGAGGGGGGGGAGCAGGTACAAATTACCCGGGCCCAGGCTTGCTGGAGGGGCCCGGCGGGGGCCCTGGTCTGGCACCGCCCCCCCCCCTCCCTCCTACATCACAGCAGCCCAGCACACGCTGCTGTGTGCTGGGCTGCAGTGGGAGAATGCTCGCAGCAGCTGAAGCCGTCTCCTATGCCTATGGGGGGAGCGATCATGCTGATCGTGACCCCCATTGGCTGTGCGCCAGGCTGAGGGGCTCACAGTGCCCCCCTCCCAGTGAAGCAGTGCTGCTAAAATGTTTTTTTTTCCTAAGGGGACGTGGTCACGCCTCCCCTGATTAGGCCACGCCCCCTGTCACCTGGGCCCGCCGCGGCTCTTGGCGGCCCTGGATGTAGCTGCTCCTTAGCAGCTTCTCATACCAGTGTGACTCTGACCCCCCCCAACCCACAACTCCCCGTCCCACTTCCTGGTGACAGCTATAGCCGCGGACCTGTGCGGCAAGGCCCGAGCAAAAGCGTGGCTGCAGATCTTCCAGGAGCTGGATGTCAACAAGAATGCACCAGACCGAGCTGCAGGTAAGAGGGCATAGGAGGCAGGGAACTAGGGCACCAGCGACTGAGTCTGGGGGCAGATCTTTGCGGGAGCAACTTCCCAGCATGTCAGGCAGTCGGCAGTAGACTTGGCATTTTGTGATTTGTAGTTCCACTACAGAAGCAGTCTTTCAGTATCTTGACTCAAACTCAGTACTCAAAGCCCCCACACCAGATGGTTTTCCCCTCTATCTGGGGTATCAGGAGGGATCCCCACCCCACATCAGGTGGTTTTCGCCTCCATCAATAGGACTCAGAGCCTTATGCTAATTGCACTATACAGGTCACTATCTTAACTGTAACTAACGCATAGCTGTATATATACCCGAATAAGGGTGTTTTTGGGGGATATCCTGCAAATTTACTGTAGTAAATAGGTCTAATAGAAACAAATTCACATATTCTATATTACTGTTTTTGTGCGTATAGATAGTTTAGGCCATCATCACATGGGATGCATCACTGGCACTAGGTGGGAACTTCTCACCCAGAAATTTTGGGCCTGTATTAAACTGGTTGATCAAAGGCAGGAATTTGCATCAAAGTAATAAAGTAACAACCGCACCTGGAGAGGGCCAGACATAATGTGACACAATCCATACATTTTCATATTGCAGCTTCTTGTATCGAGACAGACTGTGAGGGAAGGGGGGTGGCTACTGCATCTGAAACATCTAGGTTGCACCTTACCCCGTCCCTACATTCACTCATTGCTGCACACATCACTTCTTTATCACTCCTATGCTATGAAGAGCAGCAGTGATTAGAACATACATAAGATGCTTGGTTGCTGACCAACCTCACTTGTGTGCCATCATAGAGCACCAAGATGTTGTCAGTCTTATGGAATGTGAAAAGACAATTATACTGCACTGAAGTACCTTTGTTGGGACATTAATTAACCACATATAAGTAAATGAGTTTTTATTTTAGCAATAAATAAAACAAAGCAAATATAAAATTAAAAAGCATAACAATGTTACAATATTCTAAAGGACATTCTCATTAGTACAAAAATACAAATACTTCTTTGAACAAATTGACTGAAAAAAAAAAGGAGCTGATCAGGCTCCTCTAGTAAATAGTTAAAGTGCAGATAGTGGTCTCAGGGCCTGATTCAGACTCGCTCACTAGATGCGTATGCAAATTCAGCAAGGCAGGTGATCGCACGGCAAGGCATTAGCACGCCCACTATGTCTTGGTGTGCGATCGCTCTGTGTATGCAGATGCCCACCAGCCTGTCTTAAGACGCCCACTTGCGCACTTCATCTCCAGGAAGTGTATGAAACCATCGGTAACATCGAGTACCATCAGATGCATACGCAGCGCTTGTGGTTGGCCATACCCTACCGCAAGCACTGCGAGCGCTTCAGTGTAAAATTCAACCAAGTGACGTGTACAATGACGCTGCCTGTTAATTATGCTGATCCACTCCCCCGTTTGTAGCGGCTTCTCCTGTCACTCATTCTTCTGGGCTGTCTATGCGCGGCGAGCAAACGCTTCCCGATCGCTCGCACTAGTTTGTGTACACCCACTGCGATGCACATGCATGCGCACAATACGAAATTCGGCATCCTGCGTGCGAATGCTTCCTAGCGAGTGGGTCTGAATCGAGCACTCAGTGCAAAAACAAATATTCAGCTGGAGTATTCTCAGTAAGCTGAAAGGACACACTGTTGTTAATTGTCCTGATTCCAGACTTTACTTTTGTTAGATACAAAATAGCTAGCATTTGTTGCAAATTATATGGAAAAAATAGTTCACTTGGGTTCTCTTCAACATGTGCACATGATATATAGATCTTTCAAATCAGCTCTGTTATATTTAGTATGAGATAGATGTATAGTCCGTCTCAATCGGCCCGCAAATCCGTTGCTAAATGTAACCAGCACACTGTATAATAATCTCATTTGTTAAAGGGCACCTGGTTACATCGTGATACAGTCAAAATGCAGATGGATGGGAAGCCATCTGACTAAGTCCCGGCATCTAAATACCAACGCGGGACTAAAGACTGGCATCGAAATCCTGAGATTTAGGGAGGGGGGGGTTAGGTTTAGGCACCTCCAGGGGGAGGTTAGGGTTAGGCACCACTGGGGGAAGGTTAGGGTTAGGCACCACTAAGGGAGGGATGGGGGGGGGAGAGGGGAGTGTTAGGGTACTTACCAGCCCCAGTCGGGATCTTCAGCGTTCAGGCTTGCAGTGCCGGGATTTAGTCAGATGGCTTTCCGGCCATCGGCACTTCATACCCAACCCATTACAGCACCTTAGTTCTTTCTCTGTATAGGACAGTATTTACACGATTGCAGTCCAGTGTCCAGTGGTCTCTATCACCGGCAGCTCTGAGTAGTGTAAGTCAAGCTGTCCAGACACAGCAACAGCATGACTGTTTGTGCAGTGTAATGTCGCGGCCATGCCGTCTCCGGTCCCTGTAGCTGTATAAGAATTTTAGCAGGCACGTCATGAACATCAGCGTGTAATTTGTAGCGGGTGGATGGAAAGGTGGAATCCCCAGTGACCTGTAGGAGAGCAGCTCCTCAGTCTTGTGGAATGTAGCAGATCTATCGCACACAGATATACAAGTGTCACATATGAAATTAATCAGTGCAGTCTCGTGAAGCTGGGTCATAATTTATTGCAACTAAGACACATTTTCAGGCAATAAGATGCTAAAAAGATGTTCAGAGCAAGCCGAGTTGCACGGGACCTAGCACGCTAAGATGGGCTGTTTGGCGCGCTGCAGCAATAGTGTATGAGGACGCACATGTATGTGGCATTTATGGTATCGCCAGACTAGAGGATATTTGTTCCCTGCCCCTTAAAGCTGCTTGCAAAAATCCACGAGTCTGAGGTGAGATTCGGCCACAAGGGGGGCATATTCAGCTGTTGTTACTGTCATTTCTATGACCCCCTCGCTGTTAATTGAATTGACCCATAAATGTTCATTTTTGGAGATCTGCTCAGTAGTTTGTATAATAAAGTCCCATAATTAAACAAGTACAGCCGATAGATTACTTCACAGAAAGGGTAGTGGATAAGAGAAATAGCCTCCCATCATAGGTGGTCGGGGCTAAGACAGTTGGGCACTCTATATATGCTTGGGATAGGCATGAGGATATCTCTACAAAGATTAAGGATCAAATTGGGTTACATCACACCATTAGTCTCCGACATACAAAATGCAGTGCATCGTGGGTCAGTGGAGAGGGGGCGGAGCTAAAAGGATGCGATTTGCATAATTTCAGCACCACCCCCTCCGTACGGACCTGCAATTCCCAGTATTATCTCCCCATCCTGCCCACTTCACTAGGAGGTAGGAGGGATGCAGAAGATTTAGCCACTTTATCAGTGGTGCGGGGGGCTACCCGAAAAAAATAGGATGCTCCAGCAACTTTTGGAAGAGTTGGTAAGTATGGTACAATCAGACTAACTGCAGCTCATTATTTGTAAAAGAGAAATTGCTAAATTGGAAACTTGGGCACTTTTTGATTAGTCACGAAGTTCCAGCTAATAATGAGAAAATCTTATACCCTATGCGGTTATGCTATGCAAATTATATCTTGAGGTTTTAGTGTAGTAAATAAAGCAAGTATATAAGGCAGAGAATAGAAGAACTGTAATGTTATTCATAACTTGCAACTGCCCATCCAGTGCTTGTATATAGTCTGGTCCACACCCCCTGACTATTGTACACAGCTCTCTGCCGCTTGTTGGAGAGGGTCATACTCTGGGAGGACAGGAACAATGTGAGTGCTCATCCGTTCCTAGGCACAAAGGCTCCTGTAATACAAGTCATATTGTGGCTCCTTGTTAAACATTGCATTCCTTTTTAGCAAAGAAAGTGTTGGAACTTAAGAACTAAGGGGTCTATATACTAAGCCTTGGACGAGGAGATAAAGTGAACTGAGATAAAGTACCAACCAACCAGCTCCTAACTGCCATGTTACAGGCTGTATTTGAAAAATAACAGTTAGGAGCTGAGTGGTTGGGACTTTATCACCATTCACTTTATCTCCATCCAAGGCTTAGTAAATAGACCCATGAGGTACCATGGACCACCAGAACCATTCATTTCAATCCTTTTACTATACTTTGGGTCTGATTTAGTGTTGCTTGCAAGTCAGCCAGAGATGCGGCAGCATTCAGTTCTCAAATATAAATGCAGATCTTCCCCCGTACTTAGAGTTGGCCAAATCTATGCGACTGCACCGCTCCTATACATATGCTTGTGAAAGTAGCTGCAATCACCATCAGCACGCATATACGCCAGCCCTACACACGGTGCAAGAGGTGCGTCTGAAATTAAATGAATCTCTGTGTACGCTCCACTCTGAATAGCTCACAATGGGCCTGATTCAAAGTTGTACACTAATGTCATTGCAACTATGAATTTGTACGCAGCTGCTATGCGAAAATATACAAATCTCGCAGCCACCAGGAGATGTATTGAGACGCCACCTGCAAGCATCTGCAAAATATATTGCAGTATCTGTGTACAAAGATGCAGCATCGGCCTCAGATCATTTGATTGTTGCAGTCCTGAGTGAGTCTATAGTCCCGCAGATTGACTGTGGGAATTGAGACGCCGGAGTCATATTCCTTGTGTATGGGATCGCAGTCGCAGGGTATGACATGCCCCCAAAATGATTGCAACACGCCTGCTCCGTTACCTCCGCCAAAAGCTTCCTAACTGCCAATCACACGGCAAGTAAGAAGTTACTGCGAGCGACTACAGGAATGTACCTTAATGCGACCTATATGTATGCACGGTTTACTGATAATCGCTCAATTCCGTAAACATGGGAATAGCGCAGGGGAAGTTTAAAAGAGGGGGATGAGGAGATGGCCTGTTTGCAACCTTGGTGCGGGCCCCCTCATCTCCGGAGACTTCCTGGAGACTTCTCTATTGTTCCTGGAGACTTCTTTATAGCTCATGAGCAGATCTTGGTGAAAATGGCGCAGCGGCTATTTACCCGGTGATTTCTGTCTGCGGCGTCAGCTGACTTGGGACTTCAGTGAGGTAAGTATAATATAATATGGGTACAGGGAGTGTGGTGTGCACCCCCCTGGATCCAGGCGCCTGTGTGCATCGTACACCCTGCACGCATTATAGATACACCAATGGAATAGAGTACAGCTCTGAATCAGGCTCAATTTCCTCTATGCGCCCACAGGACCCTAATCTTATGTGTGAACGCCCAGTTACCGCCCAATCAGCCACAAGTAAATATGTGGATGAGATGCTTAGAATTCCGAACTGCCCGTTGTTTCTCATAGTTGTCAAAGCTCAAGTACGCAGCATGCGCAGTGTGAAAAACAGAAAGATCTATCTGTAACACCAACTTGTGTGCAACTCTGTAACTCGGGCCTTTATTCTCATTATATGTACATTAGGCATATGTGTGATGAAAATGTTCACAAACTAATGTGATATCCACAGGGGCGTATTAATTCCTGAGGGGAGTCCATGTGCTGCGGACCCCCTCATCTAAGCAACGAGCTGCAGGCATCTTACTTTGCTCCGGCAAGCGGGTCCTCCTCTTCCGCGGAGCCATCTTCCCATGCGCACTAGAGAGCAAAGGCTCTGGCACGGTGCCATCTACCCAACGATGTCACTGAGAAGATGGCACCACGGAGGAGGAGGGAACCACTTGCTGTAGCAAAATAAGTATACTGTACTTAGGATGCTGGGCGTGTGGTGCGGGCCCCCCCTGAACCCAGGGGCCCATGTGCACCCTACAACCAGCACCTTTTATAAGTACGCCTATGGGTATCAATGACATTTTGTGTTTGGCTCCATGTTGCATTCCTTTTACATTTGGAAACCCTTATCTGAAATTCAGCACCTGCTCTAATGGTTTCTTTTGATAACCTGGCAGCGGCCCAGTTGCTGACCCCATTCTCACTATGTAACAAACTCTTAGCAAAATCTTCCCATAACATCTCAGCTCAGTTCCGTTCAAGACTACATTTGCATATATAGAGCTTATCCGTTATCATGCTCGCTCTCTCCCTCTCTCTCTCTCGCTCTGCTACTAGAGTGCAATAAATATTAGTCCATTTTAAGAGATTAAGTTCTGCTAAACTAAAACAGATTCAGTAGGCTCGTAACCCCTCTGATTTAACAACAAAAAGCTCACTTCGACCTGCAATGTGCTAATACACAGCCAGAAGGTCCCTTATCCTTTCCAATGTTAGGAGAAAAATCGCAGAATGGATTATATCTGTATTAATCTGACATTAGTATTAAAAGTAGTATTTAATGCATTATTCTCCATTAAGGGGACATTAGGTTGCAGAGCTTTTTTTAATAGTGAAGCATATGTTAAGTTTGCCTCTAGTACAAATGTAACAAAAATAAAATCTGTGTAGATAAAGAGATGGCAGATTACTGATGGCACCACTTTTTTTCATATTACATGTCGGAGTGAAGCTTTGACGGATATATGTGAACTGATTAGAAGGACGAGAGATTAAAGAAATGGACTGGGACAAGTGACAAACAGGCTTCACGATGACACTTTGATCTGATGGAGCACTGTAATGCATCTGTCACATCTGTGCAGCTAAAGGCGCAGCTTTGATATTTTAAAATAAGTATTATTTTATCCCTAATAGGCTAATTAATTGAATGAGGATATAACACCGTAGTTCCCGTGTAAAAAAACTATGATGTATATTTTATTACTCTTAGGGGCCCATTTATCAACAAATTTTATCATTTCCATAAGTACAGTACTAGAAGTGTCAAAACTCTTGTCCTTAGGGAAATGCACATCTGTTTTTATAAATAACTAAAATAAAAAAGGATCTAATTTGGGGCACACTGGGCTCAGGAGTCATTGATATCAGTCACAGTATTTTATCTCAAGGTCCTATTCTTAATTGTTCCAAATGGGATGCAGTCAGGAAGCCGACGGTCGAAATGCCGACCGCCAGCTTCCTGACTGTCTAATCCTGGCAGGGGTCTAATGATAGGCGTTGAAATCCCGACGCCTATCATTACCCTATGCCGGGAGCCCGATGCCCGGCATACCGTACGAAAGTAAGCCGGGTGGCGGGCGCGAACAGCCTCGCGGGGGGAGGAAGGTTGGGTTAAGGGTTTCCAGGAAGGACATAGGGTTAGGCCCCCCCGGGGGGGTTAGAGTTAGGCTAGGAGAAGGGGGGGATTAGGGTTAGGCACCCCGGGGGGGGGGTTAGGGTTAGGCATCCCCCCCTGCGAGACAGGTTTACGCTGCAGGAACGGGGGGGTTAGGTTTAGGCACCTGGGGGGGGGTTAGGGTTAGGCACTAGGGGGGAGGTTAGGGTTAGGCACCCCTAAGGGAGGGTTAGGGGGTAGGGTTAGTATTACTTACCAAATTCCCGTCAGGATCTTCACCCCTGCCGGGCTACCGGCGTCGGGTAATACATACTGATTCCTTTTAAATTTGCACTGTTTTTCCAATGTCTTAGACAGGTCCTTGGAGCTGTCCTATCCCCAGTGCCAGGGGAAAACTAATATTTAGTCATTAACGGTGAATGCCCAGAAGTGTAAGTTGGCCATTGATTCCTTAAGATTTTGTTTCGCAGGGGTTTGATTTCAGTGCATTACATAGCATGTTCCTCTAAAATGGCTACACTCCATGAAAGATGGTAAAGCTAGGTAAATTAGATGGTACATGGCTCTCCCGCAGCTGTTTTGTTTTAATTCATCAGTTGAACACATATTTAGTATCTCAGTATCTCAGATGTGGCTTGGAGAGCTGGGCTCTGGCCATGTGTGTTAGGGGCCTCAAACTTAGTTAACAGAGAAGGAATGTTAGTAAGGATTAATTATAGTGTCTACACGCAGGGGGTATAGAGCTCAGGACTATACCTGTGAGAGGCTCCTGGGTTATAACTCAGATTCCTTCCCTCCCTGAGCACAGGTAGGTCTGTTTGTTTTTGTCATGCTATAGTAATTAGGTTCCTATCTAAATTCCTATGTGGAAACCTGTGCATTGCTTATGAAGGAAAAGCAAGCATAGAAAATGTGTAACAAATGTGTAGTAAAGCAACATAATAATTAATGACATCAGAAAATCTTAATAAAACTGTTTATTTCGTTATATACCAGCTGCCACAGAAATGATGTGTATGGCTCTGTCACAGTAGTGGCATTAGCACATCAGAGTCAATAAAATGGTGACACTGGTCTTAGCTTCACCGCTGTACCGTAGCTTACATAGAGATGAAATGCTCTATAAGGCAAATGAGGAATTACATGTGGATTACCTCCTGTTAATGGTAGCACAATAGTCATTTCTCATTGGGCATTATAACATAGATTACAGACAATCCGCAATACAATTGGTTTAGTTCCTGTGAAACAAAGCGAGGAGTGGCCACTGCTGTGTCTGGCAGCGGTAAAGAAACCACGAGGTTGCCTCCAATTTTTACCATATCCGGGATAGGACTTCCGTTTTTAACATGGATTTAAATAAAGTTGTTTGAAGTTTTTAAATATAAAAGAAGGACCTAATACAAATACCAGCAACCTTGAAAAAGTGCGTCAGCATGAAACGTGTTAGTCAGCGTCAAGCGGGAACCGGAAGTTCGGAAACGCCGGACCAGAAGTGTACGCCTGAGTGCAAGGAGACCAGCCGAGAGGAGAAGTTTGAACATCGGAAGGTAGGAGTTAGGGACAGTTATAGCTAGCTCCCAACAGATGTCCATCTCCATCAGGCATAGAATTGGAATCCTGCATAAACAAGCACACAGGAACCGGATATATTCTATCAAAGGACTATAAACATTGAGTCTTGTTTTTATTTATTTTATGGCATTGCATTTCATTATTTATATACATTTAAACTTTTTTTACATACACATTTTAGTTTAATAGCACTCTGTTTATCATTTTAGATTTGTCCGACTGTTACGGAGCTGCTCCATTGTACATAAGCGCAGTGATTTTACTATATTTTTGGCCCCAGAGATAGCAAAGGTTTCTCTAATGAAGTGCCCCAACTACAGAAGACCTGGCTCTTGGGCAAAGCCACTAGATATCTAGCATGTCAGTTAGCATGCTACAATCCCATAAACTGTCCAGGGGGAAACTGAATCGGAGTTACAGGACCTGAGATTTCACATATTCCTGCAATTGTTATACACTTACATCAATAAAACATTCCTTCTAAATTAATCACTTCAAAATGCTGGGAACAAAAACTGATTGAATATACACTGGGGTAATTAATGTGATGTAAAGGTTGGGTGGAAGTGGGGTTTATATGGGATTAGTAAATAAATTAAAAGCAAAAAATTAGATTGATTGGATATTTTATTTATGCGCAAATGCAAAACTTGACAAGTCATTGGTGCAAAAGAGTAGGAAGTTCTGCTCGGCATCAGACAAAATATCTGTCTGAGAACAGCCACCCGTAGAGTATGCTCTGCCAATGGTACATAATGACAAATCCAAGTGACTTCCAATTCTTGTATTACTCTCTAGTCGTATAATGCTGACTTATTTCACAACGTTATTCCATCAGGCGGATAAAGTCAGCATATAATAACTATCTGTTGCCCGTAGCTTCGCCCACAATAAAATCGCTTCTGCCAACATTTTTTTATTTGAGGTGTTCTAGTTGTATTGCTTTGCATAGGGGACCTGGTGTGGTAGTAGCTCACGTGACCAGCAGCGCTATACAGACTGGTGGCAGCAGTGCCTTTAAATGTCACTGTGTACCCTGTGCACAGACTGCTATGTAGCCTATCTTATTCAAGTGAATGTGGGCCCAAAGCATCTCCCCCCACCCCCACCCCTTACCGGCCGCGCGCATGGTGCCACACCTATCTCTAACATTGATGATGTCAATAAATTTTGTTTTTGTTATTGCTCAGCTTTAACTTGACAGATCGAGATGAAACAAAGTGCAGATTATTTCTAGGAGTTTAATGGAACATACAGACACATTGTTCTTATAATATTAGTATTGATATAACAACATAAAAAATGGTGTTAACTAGATGATGTGTATGATGCAAAAGACACTGCTGTGTAATGCAGAGGACCAGAATCATATACCTGTATATCAGGGCCGGACTGGGACTAAAAAGAGTCCCTGGCATTTCAAGCGCACACAGGCCCACCTCGCGTTAGCATCTGGCTCCAGGCAAAGACTCCTCCCCTTATTATTCATTACCCCTCCCACCTCTTAGTCTATGCTCATACAAATATAATTAATATTAGAACATACAAGCAGTGGCGTAACAAGGGTATTTAGAGCCCAGGGCAAGTTTAAAAATGGAGACCCCCCCCCCTATGTTTCTAATTGAACATTGTTATTTTTTACTAACAAGATAACACTATTTAAATGAAAGAACTTCTTTGATATTCTTGATCAAATCACTACCATTGCCAACAGCAATGATCAGAAATTGCATGATAATAAGCGTCACTATTTTAAAATATATTTCTAAAAGAGACATTTCTCAATATATTTCTCTGCAATCCATTATTGCAAAAGTTAACATATAACTGCTTTATTTATAACTGAGGGCCTGATTTAAAGGTGGGCGCTAATTCATGTTTGGCTGCGTTTTCTTTTAGATTCGATGCTGCGGAAATGTGCAAATGCTAGTCTCAGCCTTGTGAGTGCCAGACAGTGCAAGCCCTGAGACGCCCACTTTCATTGTCTGTGGACAGTGCAAGCCCTGAGACGTCCACTTTCATTGTCTGTGGACAGTGCAAACCCTGAGACACCCACTTTCAATGTCTGTGGACAGAGCAAGCCCTGAGACATCCACTTTCAATGTCTGTGGACAGTGCAAGCCCTGAGACATCCACTTTCATTGTCTGTGGACAGTGCAAGCCCTGAGACATCCACTTTCATTGTCTGTGGACAGTGCAAGCCCTGCGACACCCATTTTCATTGTCTGTGGACAGTGCAAGCCCTGAGACACCCACTTTCATTGTCTGTGGACAGTGCAAGCCCTGAGACGTCCACTTTCATTGTCTGTGGACAGTGCAAACCCTGAGACATCCACTTTCATTGTCTGTGGACAGTGCAAGCCCTGAGATGTCCACTTTCATTGTCTGTGGACAGTGTAAGCCCTGAGACGTCCACTTTCATTGTCTGTGGACAGTGCAAGCCCTGAGACACCCATTTTCATTGTCTGTGGACAGTGCAAGCCCTGAGACGTCCACTTTCATTGTCTGTGGACAGTGCAAACCCTGAGACATCCACTTTCATTGTCTGTGGACAGTGCAAGTTATGAGATGTCCACTTTCATTGTTTGTGGACAGTGCAAGCCCCGAGACACCCATTTTCATTGTCTGTGGACAGTGCAAGCTCTGAGACACCCACTTTCATTGTCTGTGGACAGGGCAAGCTTGAGACACCCACTTTCATTGTCTGTGGACAGTGCAAATCCGCCAGTGTACTCAAACACTCCACCATCAGCGCACCATCATGATGACCATAAACACTTACAAAGCCCTACTCTTTCTAATCATGGCCTCCTTGGCTGCGGCTCTGCATTTGAGATCGCAGCCGCATTCACTAACACACCTGTGACACTCCCATAACATGCCCATGAGACAGTCTTTTATTGCATTCACTTAAGGCCACCTTCCAGTCACATCCCAGGACCGCACCATACGCAACATAGGTCTATGTGTACACTCAGTGGTATGCATGCGTTGTAGGGGTTTTCTCTGACTTTTTGTGCATGCGCAGTAGCAAACAATCGCTCAACTGCGCAAACATGGACATTGCGTCCCCCTCTGAATCAGGCCCTGAGTGAAGTTGATTTTCAGCATTAAAGGCCTGATTCAGCAAGGATCACTATTACGATCGCAGCTGCGATTACGCCAACAGTTCCACTGCGATAGTATGCTAATTCATTGCGGTCGCTATGCTTCCGCTGCACAACATAGGGATGCCCACTTTACCTTACACACATCCGTAATGTTTACCTAGACTGCTAAAACATCGGTACAATCGAGTACCATCGCAGCCCCACGCACACCTGCACAAGCTCTGACCTTACTCAGAAATTGCTAACTTCAGTGCATGCTATCAGGCCTCAGGCTGCGTACGGCATCACAGTGTGGATAATTTATGCACGCCCATGCAACGGCGTTGAAACACACTGGCACCCCTGCATTTTACCGCCCCCCCCAGTCACTACTCCCAAACGGCACTATCTATATACTCTACGATGGGTCTGTGTAGTCACTGCAAGTGAAGTCCCGGTTGCAGTGACCGATTCGGTCACGCGCACAGCGATGTATACGCATGCGCAGTTCACAACAATCAGCTGATTGCATTCATATTACCAACTGCGATCCTTGCTGAATCAGACCCTGAATTAGAGCATGACTTCTGCTACATGTTATTATGTACCCTAAATAAGTTCAATTTAAATAATCGAACTCTTTGCCCACCAAATATAGGGGATTATGTAAAAGGTCCCAAGATGAAGAAAGAACATAATTTTGGCTAATTTGCTGCTAAATTTAACAAAAGAACCAGTTATAAGGCTGGTTTTACTGAACTCTCACCGGTTCTTTCATCTCTGACCTATTACATAACCACCATAGTAATTTTATTAATCCTATTTTTTTTTTTTTTAGTGTCTAATGCATCTGCCTCTTCTGCCTAATCACTCCGCTACATAGATTGCAGGGACAAACAAGCTGCAGCTGGCAGATAGATACTAAGTGCTGCTCCCCTTCATTATTATTTGGAATGTCAATAAATAAATACAGTGACAAATGTTGTGTAAAGGGAAACTTCAAACTACCAAACAGACTTAGGGACAGCTGTAAATTTCAGATATTATCACAAAAGTATAAGGCTCATCAGGACATGCTCAAGTCGCATTGCAAATGTTATACCATATTATCTATACATCTATTCTTCCCTGTACCATACCCACTAGCCATCCATCTCTTCTTCTTCTCTGTACCATACCCACTTGCTATCCATCTCTTCTTCTTCTCTGTACCATACCCACTTGCTATCCATCTCTTCTTCTCTGTACCATACCCACTAGCTATCCATCTCTTCTCCTCTGTACCATACCCACTAGCTATACATCTCTTCTTCCCTGTACCATGCCCACTAGCTATACATATCTTCTTCTTTGTACCATACCCACTAGCTATATATCTCTTCTTCCCTGTACCATACCCACTAGCTATACATCTCTTCTTCCCTGTACCATACCCACTAGCTATACATCTCTTCTTCCCTGTACCATACCCACTAGTTATACATCTCTTCTTCCCTGTACCATACCCACTAGCTATACATCTCTTCTTCTCTGTACCATACCCACTAGCTATCCATCTCTTCTTCTCTGTACCATACCCACTAGATATACATCTCTTCTTCTCTGTACCATACCCACTAGCTGTACATCTCTTCTTCCCTGTACCATGCCCACTAGCTATACATCTCTTCTTCTCTGTACCATACCCACTAGCTATACATCTCTTCTTCTCTGTACCATACCCACTAGCTATACATCTCTTCTTCCCTGTACCATGCCCACTAGCTATACATCTCTTCTTCTCTGTACCATACCCACTAGCTATACATCTCTTCTTTGTACCATGCCCACTAGCTATACATCTCTTCTTCTTTGTACCATAGCCACTAACTATACATCTCTTCAACCCTGTACCATACCCACTAGCTATACATCTCTTCTTCTCTGTACCATACCCACTAGCTAAACATCTCTTCTTCTCTTTACCATACCCACTAGCTTTACATCTCTTCTTCCCTGTACCATACCCACTAGCTATACATCTCTTCTTCTCTGTACCATACCCACTAGCTATACATCCCTTCTTCTCTGTACCATACCCACTAGCTATACATCTCTTCTTCCCTGTACCATACCCACTAGCTATACATCTCTTCTTCTCTGTACCATACCCACTAGCTATACATCTCTTCATCCCTGTACCATGCCCACTAGTTATACATCTCTTCATCCCTGTACCATACCCACTAGCTATACATCTCTTCTTCCCTGTATCATGCCCACTAGCTATACATCTCTTCTTCTTTGTATCGTGCCCACCAGCTATACATCGCTTGTTCCCTGTACCATGTCCACTAGCTATACATTGCTTGTTCCCTGTACCATGCCCACTAGCTATACATTGCTTGTTCCCTGTACCATGTCCACTAATATACATTGCTTGTTCCCTGTACCATGCCCACTAGCTATACATTGCTTGTTCCCTGTACCATGTTCACTACCTATACATTGCTTGTTCCCTGTACCATGTTCACTAGCTATACATTGCTTGTTCCCTGTACCATGCTAGCTATTTCAACGAGGACAGTAAAGAAATAACAAATGTTGATGAGTAGGATTAGAATGATGAAACATCAGAACCATCTGGATGAGCCCTCAATGGTTGAATAAATGCATACTTGGAACCTCACCATCAATGGAAACACATCGAACATGGGAACAAACCATCAGTGGTTCTGATGTTTAATCATTCGATTTCTTACCCTAGTCTGAGGTAGAAATATTTAAGTCTGAAGTAGAAATATTTAGCATATAGGACTCACCATAAGAGACCTAACTGCAGTGCAGAGAACGTGACATAGGGGAACTGTACATACATTGTTTTCTCTCTATAAAATAAACACAGATCAACAATATTTCTTAAATATGGCTTCATATATAATAGCAAGTCTATATTAAATATTTTATTTGCACCCCTTGTATCGCATGTGCCCCCTTCAGCTGTATGTGCTCCTAACACTTGATGAGGCCCTTAGTTTTATTTTATTTTTTTAAACTGCGGACAAAACCCCAATATAAGATCACACCCCCCAAAAAGTAAAATTAAAATTAAAATATTAAATCTAATGCTCTTTGAAAATGAGCGTTGTTTCCCTTTATACATGTGATTAAACATGCATTTTGTATCCTTGCTGAGAAATGCCATGGTTATTGAATAATTTAATGTTTAAATAGTTCTGACATTATATTGTTCCTTTTTTCTCTTCTCTTTGATCAGTGGTACATTTTGCATAACAATCAATTTTAATGTATGGAATGTGTAAAGCTTAGCTCTCTCTCTTATATTGGCAAAGTTAAAGGATCTAAACGTATTTAAATGAATTAGTTACGTAACTGTGGTTGAAAAACCTCTCTTCCCCCCACATGGTAAATTTGTTCTTTTTTTGTATTATTCTTATCAATAAAGAAGCAAAAATAAAGTTTAACTAAAGCTTAGAGCTAATTGAACAGTATTTTCTCAGTCAGAATTGGTTCTGGTACATTGTTTTTATTTATTTACAATAACTGTGCTCATTCAAGTTTGTAATGACACTGCTACGGGTGAACAGAATTTGCTTTAAGTATTACTACCCAAATAAAGTCTCACAGGAGTAAATATGCGAAAAAGCATATTAAAAAAGCACTTCACTAATGACTAGGATTATAAAACTCAGTTTCTTTATGTTGTCAACCATATTGCTCATGAATTTATAGTTCATTTCTCTTTTTTTCTCTTAGACGAACACATTAAAATATGTGTGCTCATTATACAAATTTCCATCCAAATTTAAATGAATGTTAATTAAAAAAAATGTCTATTACAAAGCCGTGAACCCTTTAAAAGAAAAGGAAATACATTGTTTGACTGAAAATAAAAACAATTTCACAAGTATTTTAATATTTTACAGTTGCATAGGGAGAATCGTCCAGTGAATGAATAGTTATGGGTATTCTATTAATTAAGGGGATGGTAAACGTAGAAGATACAACAGAGAACAATGTTCAGACATGTACAATAATTAGTATACTTTTAAAATTTATTTTTGGTTTAAAGATTTTAGTAATAGTTAGAATTTTACAACCAAAAAACAGGAGAGGTGCAGAAATTACCAGTGGATGAATGCAGAAAGGGCCTGATTCAGCATGGGTCTCAAGGCTGCTTTCGATGTTTGCATTCTGCGTGTGCACGAACTAGCTGCTGCGATCGGGTAAGGGTTCGCAGTGAGTATGCAGACCCTTCCGATATCAAGTGACAGGAAGTGCTGTTTGTGGGTGGTGACGGGGGGGTGGTCGGGTGAACGCAGGCGTGCCTGTGCGTTGGGACGCCGTTACAGGGGCGTGCATAATTAAGCCCCTGCGACGGCTTACGCAGTTTGAGCAGTAGACACTGACAGGAAATTTAGCAGTTTCTGAGTGAAGTCATGGTCAACCACAACTGTGTATATGGGTCCGATGTTACTTAATGTTACCGATGTTTTCGCATACTTACGAAGGCATTGCGGATGTAAGTAAAGGGAAGTTGGCGGCTTGATCATATGGTGGGCGGCTTTGTATAGTGTTGCGATCGCATTGCCATTGCATTCAATTGAATAAATTTGCAGCGGCCAGGTGTGTGCGAACGCAGCCTTGCAATCCGTGCTGAATCAGGCCCAAAGCCAGCAAATGAACAGACAAGTCCAGAGAATTAATAATAATATGACTTACATTAATAAAACATAATCAACTGATCTAATCTAAGATTGGTGCTTTAAACCAGAAAATGTTCATTCACTGGCTGATTCACCCTAGCATCATATAGTTAAATGTAATGTAGCATGAAAAATGAATTTTAATTGTGCCTAGTACAGGGCAAAGTACCTTGGCATATCTACAATGAGTGCACGGAGTGTGTGCACATGGGCTCCTAGGTCTGAAAGGGCCCCACAGCGCACACCCTGCAGCCAAATTAATTACACTTACTTCTACCAGAGTCCCGCATCGGCTGGACTGGTGCAGCAGAAATCACCATTTTGACCGATATTTGCACATGCGCAGTAGAGAGGTCACTGGGAACATGCACGGGCGTCCTGTTCCCAGAGACCTGTGCATGTGCAGAAGACTTTAGCACAAATCCAGACTCTACTGTGCTGCCAGAGAGGAGGGGGCCTGCTGGAAGCCTGCCCCCAGGTACTCTCCTCTCTTAAACTGCCCCTGGTAAAGTATATGTAATACATTATAGCGAGACATTGGAGGGGATCTAGTCAGGAAGCCAACGGTCTAAATGCCGACTGCCGGCTTCCCGACTGTCTGATCCCGGCAAAGTACTAATGACAGGTGTCGAAATCCCGACTCCTGTCATTAGATCTACGCCGGGAGACCAACGCCCGGCATACCAAACAAGGGTAAGTCGGGCGCCGGACGCGGACAGCCACAGGGGGGGTTAGGTTTTAGGACTCCCGGGGGGACTTAGGGTTAGGCACCCTTACGGGAGGGTTAGGTTTAGGCTAGGGGAAGGGGGGGTTAGGTTTAGGCACCACCAGGGGGAAGGTTAGGGTTATGCACCCCCTGGGAGACTTAGGTTTAGGCTGCGGGGACGGGGGGTTAGGTTTAGGCACTTGGTTGGAGGTTAGGGTTAGGCACCCCTAAGGAAGGTTTAGGGTTAGGGGGGAAAATAGGGTTAGTATACTTTCCTTATTAGCGATCAGGATCTTCACCTCTGCCGGGCTTCTGCTGTCGGGATTTGAACCGCCGGCCATGCGGCTGACGGTATTACCTACTACACCCCATTGGAGATATGGACCTACTGTGCCATTAATAATTTGTGCTTGAATTCCTGGAGACCTCAGTTTTTACCATATACATCCACAAGAGATTGAAGGGGGTATTGCGCAATTTGCCTTTACACTTTCCCAGTTCAAAGTGAAGTTATCATTAGAATTATGCATGATTTAGACACTTGGGGCTAGACTTGTCATAGCTGGCAATGATCAGTGGCTTTGACCAATGGAATTAAAGCAGCAACAAAAAATATGCTGGTTTATCTGGTTTATTAAGTTTTTGGTTATGTTTGAAGTTTGTCAAGGCCATGGAGTTTTACATTCTGTCCACCAAGTAGGCCGTGGAGTCTCTGATTTTGATAAGCAAGTTCGCTCAGGATGTCTTCCAATGCCTAAAACTGCACTGATCTGAAGGCACAGGCTGATATGTACCAGTGGGGGACAGGAAGAGCTCCAACAGAACAGTGAGATGGAGGATCAACTGTCACACTGCACCTGCACTGACAGTTTCTAATTTCCTCCAAGCACATTTTCATATGCCATGGTCTCCAATGTTGGCCTGAAAGATTTCTGCTTGGCAATTATTTCTGCAAGATTGTACAGAATGTCTTCCGGTGCCTAAAACTGCACTGATCTGATGGCACAGGCTGATATGTACTAGTGATGTTTGGTGAGGTCAATGGCTGGGGAGGCACACATGAAGATGTATCTGAGTGCTGGGAACCTATATCACCTCCTACTCACTGTAACTCTCCCCTCACCACACTAAGCTTCAGTGTCCATTGATTCTCTTACCTGCATCACCGTGTCTTCTCTTGCTGCTGAGCTCCGATCTCTAAACACTGCAGTGCAGTTGCTAGTCACATGACACATCCAAGATGTCTAGCAGTGCTCAAGACATGCCCCCCATACTCAGAGGCATTCCTCTATAAGCTCTCTCTGTGCAGCTTACTGCCCATGGTGTGGCCCAACCCCCAGCTCTGCAAGCAGTGTCTGACTATACAGAAGTGAGGCTGAGCTGTTGCTGCCTCATCTCTCATCTCACTGCAATCCCAGGGAGCCTCAAAAAGCTAATTAGTGCTAACTATAAAAATTATTACAATAAACAAAGATGATATCTATAAGTCATAAATGTCTTCTTTATATTATTCTAGTTATTTTTATATCAAATGTCAGGAGTATGACAGGGGAGGCTCTGCCTTCCCTGCCTACCCTGACTGCACATCCCTGATATGTACCAGTTGGGGGCACACAGAGCTCCAACGGAACAACAATGAATCTGAGGATCAACTGTCTCACTGCACCTGCACTGAAAGTTACTAATTTCCTCCAAGGACATTTTCATATGCCATGGTCTCCAATGTTGGTCTGCAGAATATTCTGCTCACCATTGATTTCTCTTCTGCAGTGATTTTCGTTCTGCAGAGATATCTGAAACTGCAGTGATTTGGGGGTCTATTTACTAAGCCTCCACTTACCATGGAGAAAATGCTACCCCTGCTTTGCCAGGTTACACTGCGAAGCAAGAGGTGGCTACCATGATTGTTACGAAGACAGCTCATGACGAAGTGGGTTATTGGAAAGTAACCCTCTCAGCGGTGAGAAAACAGACACATAACGCTTTCTTTAAGGCTGACAGCGCATGTGTGAATTCTATCTACCAATCAAATGGGCCACAATGTAATTGGTGATCAGAATACAGTAGGAGCACGTGACCCGTCATTGCCCCGAGATCACAGAGGAATCCCATGCACAGCTTCTTCACAACTTTTTTTCAAGAACAAAGAACAACTTTATTGAACACAAACAACAACGCAGAGAAGGACGCAGCAACACAATATAAAGAGCAAGATATCGGCAGCAATATGAGGCAATGACGACGCTGGAGAAAACATCAGGCAGTAAATACACAAACACTTTAGTAACTACTGAAACACTTAGCGCACCCATAGTAGTCAATGACAGTGCTAAACAAAAATAGAAATTAATGCAGGCAACCAAACAGCAGTAAAAATCCTTTAATACATATTGAAGAGCGATATGTTCAAGGAGTTACATTGCTTTTTAGGTTTTTGCCCTTTTCTCCTTTTAGTAGATAGACCCTTTGGGAAGCTATACTGATCTCTGTCCTGTAAGTCACTCTGTTCTTCATAAACCCCATTCTAAACATCAGAGAATATACCTGCCTGCACTGTCATTTACTCCAAAAATGTACTCCAAAATTGCACTGTTATTTTCTCAAGAAATGACATAGTAAACAAAATCAATGAGACAATATTGCAGAAACTGCCAGGTGAATTTATCAATTATAGATCAATTGACATTGTCACTGAAGCAGACCAAGCTGTGCAGTGGCGGGCTGGGCCGGGGGGCAGGGTGCCATATGCCCCCCGAGCCGGTAGACTTTTGCCTCAGTGAGGGCCGGTATCACTAGTGCACAGGCATGACTGACGGCCGGGTGACAGGCAGAAAGTGCTCTCAGTCGCTCCGACTATAGCAGCATCAGAGTGGCTGGGTAGCATTCTCTGCCTGTTACCGGGCTGTCTGTCACCGTATGTAGCTTGTGGCTGCACACTGAGCAGCACTCCTTCCGAGGCCGCTCCGCTGCAGGGGCTGTGCACCTACCTCTCTGTGTCCTCTGTCCCTTCCCCGGGCTCCTTCCTCTCCCCGGCTAAGTCTCCGCCCCCTCTCCAGGAGGCCCCGCCCCCTCTATTAGCCCTTCTGACTATATTAATCTATCTCCTCCTGTCCCTGCTGAAGACCCCGCCCCCTCACCCCGAGTCCGCCCTTTCTTTAGTCTATCGCAGGGACCAGAGACAGAGCAGCCTTCCAGGCAGGTAAGTGCCAGTGGAGGACTACATGTTTACATGACATTTGAGAGGGAAGGGGGGGGGGGGGGTTGGAATTCTTATGCAATGGGAAGCTGTAGTGATTTTTATCTTTGGGGGGATGGGGTGTTTTAATACTGTCGGTGCTGGGGGTGATGTAATAATGTGTGTGAATGTGGGGGGGGTATTATTATTGTGTGTGAGGGCTACTGTATACTCAGAATACCTGTGTTATATGTGGGTCACTGATGATTTCTGCATAATCTGGTGATTACTGTGTTATCTGGCAGCCATTACAACGCTCCCTGATCAGGTGGTCACTGAGAACGTCCCTGCATTATATGGCAGTCACTGCGACGCTCCCTGATCTGATGGTCCTTGCGAACCTCTCTGCATTATATGGCAGTCACTGCGACACTCCCTGATCTGATGGTCCCCGCGAACCTCTCTGCATTATATGGCAGTCACTGCGATGCTCCCTAATCTGGCTGTCACTGCAAACCTCTCTACATTATTTAAAGCACACCCTCACCTAATTAGGCTATTATAATGTGTCTTTTCTCCATTGCAATGCGCTGGTGGAGAAATCGGGCCACTTACTTGTGTCTGCCCCCCAGGCCAAAAGTTGCCAGCCAGCCCCTGAAGCTGTGCATTATCCAACTGAATTTCTAAATTGTTAAGAACAGCATAACGGTGGGTTTCGTTCTGATCGAAATGAAATAGTAAACACGTGTGACCAATATGACTGAGTACAAATGAACACACTATATTTACAAGTAACAAACAAACAATAAACAAACAGCATACAAAGTATACAGTATACTCAACTTTTGTCTATGTATTCAGATGACACCGGTAAATCATCATCTCCAACATAAGATGTACTTCATCTTCTTCCTAACATGGGGTATGGTACCAGGGAGCCCTCATTTCTTCAACGCCTGATTCAGTCAATATACATTGGCAACACCCTACTGCAGTCTCAGGTATACCACGAGCCAAGAACCTTTGTGTACCTCTGATTTATATACCCTAGTCTTGGGTGTTGGCTATCCGGATATTAAGCCCATATTAATTACATACAGTGCTAGGTATCAAGCACTCATTGGTCCAGCATAGTATTGACCAAACTTATCTCTCTTGCACATGCTCTGTAAGGACTAAGATATACTCAAGGAGATACAGTAATGACGTATCCTAGTATCTCTGGAGATGAACTCTTTCAAAGCTCCTTTGTGTGTAGAGTATGGACATCACTAAGTTACCCATAATGCTTAGCATCTCTACACAGCTTATGATGGTCATCTCATTGGAATGTAGCTGCTACTGATAAGACATGTAAGGCATGAATAGCTCATTATACTTCTAGTTGCAGAAATGGCAGGTAGAGCTAGGCCCCTCAAATTATGGCTTATTTGACCCCAAAAGGTTATATCTAACCATTATGTCCATAGACTGCAACTATAGTACAATCTCTTTTTGCAAACCTCAAAGAGGCCTAGCAAGGGGTATATGTGTTTGTAACTTATATGGCTATGTAGAAATTAACTATTTAATCCACTGATTACAGGAACCATCAGGGAAGCCTCTGCACAAATTATTTTTGAAGGTAGGTGCTTAGAAACCTGGATGCTCCAAAGCTATGCAATGGTAGAAGACTTTGAATAAAAACGCTCTAGGCACATGTAATTGAAGCCACTATCTTAGCTGGATGTGGTACTGGAGAGGATGTGTTAATTCCTCACATCCCACTCATACCAACAGACATGTCATTTGAATTCAAGTGATTGCAATTTCCAATGCAGTTCTCCTTTGCAATGACCATCAATAAGGTCAATCTTTTAAGGTAGCAGGTGATGTGTTTTAATACTGTCTGTGGTGGAAGTGGTGTATTAATGTTGTTTGTATGTGTGTGGGGTATAATAATATTGTGTGTGTATGTGTGTGTTTGTGGTGTAATATCTTTGTTAAATGTGGGCCGTGGCGTAACTAGGGCAGGGCCGCCAGGGCTCGTGCCCTGGTCGCTGTGGGACAGGTGGCGCGCGTGGCGGGGACTCTCATTGGCTGCTGTTCCCACTGCCAGAGCCAGGCTGGAGCTCACTCATGAGCTCCGCCTTCCAGCTCCTGCAGTGGGTGATGGGAGAGACGTCATGACGTCTCTCCCACAGTACCGAGCAGGAGGACGGAAGAGTAGACAGCGACTGGTGCGGCAGGAGCGGGTATTCAGGTACGTTAGTGAGTGTTTTGTGTCTGTCTGTATGTTATGCACTACTGGCCGGGAGCACTATGGAAGGCACTGTTTAAGAGGCACAGCATAGGGGGATCACTACTGGGGGTACTGTATGAGGCACTACTGGGGGCCTTTATAAGGGAAACCACTACTGGGGGAAATGTATAAGGAGTACAGCACAGGGTGGATCACTTCTGGGGGCACTGTATAAGGGGCACTACTGGGGTCCTGTATAAGGGGGACCACTACTGGGGCCTGCATAAGGGGGACCACTGCTGGGGGTATTGTATAAGGGGCACTACTGGGGGCCTGTATAAGAGGGACCACTACTGGGGGCACTGCATACTGGGGGTACTGTATAAGGGGCACTACTGGGGGCCTGCATAAGGGGGACCACTACTGGTGGCACTGCATAGGGGGTGACTGTATAAGGGGCAGAATATAAGGGTGCACTGATGGGGGCACTATTACATGGACCACTGCTACTGGGGACATTGCATAAGGGGCGCTACTATAGTGGGCATTGCAAGAGAGGCACTACTACTTGAGGCATTAAGGTGTATATGTAATGGAAAGGAATGTTCCCAGAGTGACGAGAAAGGGGTGTGCAATGTTGACACACCCCATTTTTCAGTGTACACGCCCCTTTTGTGGCATGTGACCACGTCCAGTTTTCAGCACGCTCGTCTGTGTTGGGGGCACATGGGGGGGCTCCATTTTTTAGTTTGCCCTGGGCTCCATATACCCTAGTTACACTACTGAATGTGGCCCACTGTTTATGGTCTCTGCATTATATGGAGGTCATTGTATTGCTTTCTGCATTATATGGGGGTCACTGCAACATTATGCATTATATGGTGGGTACTGCAATGCTCTCTATATTATATGTTGGGCACTGAAACACACCCTGCACTATATGGTGGGCACTGATGGTCACTGTGTTATATGATGGGTGCTGTAAAGCTCTCTGCATTATATGGTGGTCACTGCCACATTCTCTGCATTATGTGGTGGTCACTGTGATGTTCTCTGCATTATATGGTGATCACTAAAATGCTTTCTGTATTGTCTGGTGGTCACTAAAATGCTTTCTGTGTTGTCTGGCAGTAGCTAAAATACTCTCTGTATTGTCTGGCAGTCACTAAAATGCTTTCAATATTGTCTGGTGGTCACTAAAATACTCAGTAATGTCTGGTGGTCACTAAAATGCTCTCCTATTGTCTGGCAGTCATTAAAATGCTCTCTGTATTGTCTGGTGGTCACTATAATGTTTTCTGTGTTGTCTGGTGGTTACTAAAATGCTCTCCTATTGTCTGGTTGTCACTAAAATGGTTTCTGTATTGTCTGGTGGTCACTATAATGTTCTCTGTATAGTCTGGTGGTTACTAAAATGCTCTCCTATTGTCTTGCAGTCACTAAAATGCTGTCTGTATTGTCTGGTGGTCACTAAACTGCTTTCTTTATTGTCTGGCAGTCACTAAAATGCTCTCTGTATTGCCTGGCAGTCACTGAAATGCTTTCTGTATTGTCCGGTGGTCACTAAAATGCTCTCCTATTGTCTGGCAGTCACTAAAATGCTCTCTGTATTGTCTAGTGGTCACTATAATATTCTCTGTGTTGTCTGGTGGTTACTAAAATGCTCTCCTATTGTCTGACAGTCACTAAAATGCTCTCTGTATTATCTGGTGGTCACTATAATGTTCTCTGTATAGTCTTATGGTTACTAAAATGCTCTCCTATTGTCTTGCAGTCACTAAAATGCTTTCTGTATTGTCTCACTAAAATGCTATCCTATTGTCTGGCAGACACTAAAATGTTCTCTGTATTGTCTGGCAGTCATAGAGATCTCATATTGGAGCGATTTGTACACTACTGTGTGGGCATCATTTTCTGAGATATCACTCTGTGCATAAGTCAAATTAGCAGTCCCCCAATGGGGGAACGTGAGCTGTAATAGGTTAGCGGGTAATGGGCTGTAACTGGATGGGGAGTACTGAGTCACATAATGCAACTTATTTTAGGGATGTCAAGGGCATGTTGTTTGTTTTATGAAGTTGAAAAGTCAGCATGAGGGGGTGACAACATCTGTCTTGCCTCCAGGCGACTAGGATAAAGTTACACTACTGGTCATACCAGTTCGCTGCCACAGTAACACACACGCTCTAGGATGATGTCACCTGCCGACTCCCTATTTAGGGCAATTAGCCAGAAGCCACAACACTTTGTTATTGCTGCAGCCCCAGGTGTTCCATTGCCTTGTTTCCTACGTCTTGTTCTGGAGTCTCCTGTGTAGTTTGCCAAATACTGCCTGGATATTTGACCTGCCTGTTGATTTCACTTCAACTATGTGTTGCTACTTTAGTCTAACTGCTTGTGTATTCTACCTGTTATTGGATTATCCTTTTGCTGTGCCACGTTTCCATACAGATTCTGTCTTGTCTGTGCTCTGACCCACTAAGGAGTTTCCTCTGGACTATACTCTGCAAACAGTAGTTCCACTTGTGCCTCTTTGAATTCCGCTAAACTCCATACATCTACTCCGCAGTTCTCAGCAGTGCCACCTGCTGCCAGCCCTCAGAGTCCACTTCCATATCACAAAGACAAAGGTACACTTACTTTACTTGTAACAGCTTTCATTAGATCACATTAGTTAACATGTTTACACTAAACTATTCAACTAAATTGCTGCGTTGTTGAAACTTCCTTGTTATATATTTTGACTCCTGAATGAAAGAGTGTAGGCATTCCTGCAGTATAGGGTGGGGGTCTGAGACAACAGGGCCCACTGGGGATTACCCTAGCACCCCGCTGGGCCAGTCCCTGGTAACAGACATAGGGCCTGATTATGTACCAATGCCGATATTTACACAGTTGAGCCTTTATCGGTCAACATCGCAGTCGCACTGCGCACGCATCAAGGTACTTATTTGATGGTGCTCGCAGTGAGGATTTACTCACAAAGTGATTGACACTTTCAAGGACAGTTTGAGGGCGGTTACAGGAAGTAGCGGTAATGTCATGAGCTTTTTGGGCCGTGTATCTGCCTACATCTGTGATCTCGTACACAGAAAATATGGCGCCAGCGTCTCAGTTTCCCCGGCCTTTCTGCGCGACTATAGGGCTACTCATATGGTCAATCATCAAAGGATCTGCGATTGCCGCTGTGTAACTATGCAGTTGCTTGGATCTCCAAAGCCGTCGGTGGGTGTCTCAATACATTTCCAGGCGGCTACAACATTAGCATATTTTCGCACAGCAACTGCATACAGGATCGCAGCTGCTATTACATTAGTGTCCACTTCTGAATCAGGCCCATAGTTTTATGTACAGAAGGACAAAGAGTTTGTGACTGCCTCAATTTGCTATTATATGTTTAGTCTAATGATGCTACAAATTGGATCAGGTCATTTCATTGCCTGTAGACTACACCCTCACCTAAGTTGTTGCATTGTGAAAGGATTATTAAAACTAGCTGGGATACCCGGCGTTGCCCGGGTTGAAGACATGAACCCTCAAGTATATCTGCAGCCTTTATTTGTGTACATTGTCCTCACCTATAACCCCATTCCATTGATTCTTAAAAGGACCCCACTGTTTGCTAAGGCAGCCGTGTGGCTGCTATGGTGCCTGAGCTGCCTCTGTGGCCCGCAGCTTCCCCTGCACCCAGTCACGCACACAAGGTGGGCTCGTCCAGTCAGGGCCGCCGAGGGGGCCCCGGGTGTCAGCAATGTTGATTTGGTGCTGGCCTGCAGGCAGACATGGAGCGACAGTGCCGCCGGTCGCGCAGCAATCAGAGCTTGCGGACTGGCAGCCAATTAGCAATGGCAGCTCCTGATTGGCTGATGACCAGTGCCAGATTCAAATTGCGCCAGCGCTGTCTGTCCATGTCTGCTGCTGGATGCCGATGTGCCAGCTGTAATTGGCTGGCAGCCAGGCACCAAATCCACATCTGCTGGCAGCTGATGGCACACATGGGGAGGCAAGAGGCTGCTGGAGGGGCATAATGTATAAAGGGCATTACTGTGTGGCATAATATTATAAGAGGCATTACTGTGTGGCATAATGTATAAGGGACACTACTATTGTGTGGAATAATCTGTAAAGCCCATTACTGTGTGGTGTAATGTGTATTGGACATTACTATGTAGTGTATGAAGCATTTCTGTGTGGCATCATGCCATTATGCATGGCATAATGGGTACTACTGTGTGGCATAACATGAATGGGCAAATGTATGGGGTTTTTTTTACCTCTGGGTGCGGCTTTTTCAGATCTTGCTATTTGGCCCACAAAGTTCTAGTTACACCTTGCATGCAAACACAGAGGGCTGATATATATGGTCACTTTAAAAAGGACTAACTCTGGATTTAAAATGAACTTGCATGAGCCATAAAGTTTGACACTTGCTCAGACTGTGAGCTTAAAATTATACTTTTGTAGCTTTCACACAGGTTTTTGACAGACTGCCAATTTCCACTTGATCTAGTCCCGGAACCTATGTAATTTAAGTGTCCCCATTTTTAGGGATTGTGTGACAGTGTATGGTTCTGACAAAGTTCAAACCTAGGCCAAAACCTAATCCTGGTCAAACTACACCACCCTGCCAAATTTGGTGGAGCTAGGTCCAAAACTCTGGCTGCGCATAAAGGACAGACAGACCGACATGCTTTCTTGCTCATTACATAGATAAGACTGATAGGAAGGCTTTAGGAGTATACAAGTGAATCATGGGTGCGAGACAAAAGCAATGGTCAATGGGGTCAATCCTATTAGGTGTGAATTGCGAGTAGCGAGTTTGTCTCTTGAAACTCGCACACTTCGCAGTGAAGCAGGGTCCCGATAATTCTCCAATCCAATTAAAAATGTCTATGCACACTACACAGCCCTGACAAAGCCCGCACTAATTTCAGCGGGTGAAACGCGTTGGAAACACCTTCTACAATCTGGAACTGCCGGATGGACCCCAGTAACCACCATACCGGCAGTGAGGTACAGTGTACACTCACCATCAGAGCGCCGCAAGCAGCAGCCGCCGCCACTTTCCAGGCAGGGGCAGCACCACGCACAGAGACCCGGCACACAGATGGTACAATGAGGCCTCCTTCACATCACGGCACACGTTTGTGCCACGCCAGCAGCAAACTACCAAACGGCACTACAGGATGAGGTAGCGGATGCATGCACCCATGTACAGACACTTGCAATACTGAACCATATGCAGCATCTAGTAGCCACATCTGTTAGTTTGGGTAGGTAAGGGAAAGGCCCCATTTCAGGCAGCAGACGGTTTATGCATACCGCTGGGACCACCTGGAAATAAATTGTAGTCCGTAGTAAGCACAATTTGTATGCAATAATTAGATTTTGTATTCTACAGATAAACAATGTGATAACAAAATTAAAGAAGAACCCCATTTTTAAAGGCAAAATCATTTTAAATCTTGTGGAACTAAACGTTGGAACATCAGCACTTTTGGCAACCCAGAGGCTAATACATTTACCCATGAGGTCAATTTGCTGTGATTTTCTTGTACCACGCGTGTGCTATATGTGATGTTCACCGGCCATCTCCCGATATCCATAATGGCCAGAAAACATGTTTAATAATTAATGTATGAAATATTAACTAAAATTCATGTTACAGAAATAAATATGCTAACTGTTTGGGACTTTTATATACTGTATATCTAATTGATATTTAGCTTTAGCTGCACAGAAGTAACCACAATGATTTAGAATGGTCAGGCTGTAACCTCCCCCGTTATACCACTAGAGTATGCTATAGTGTCACCAATCTGCCCTGCTTTCTTTGTATAATTAACTTCTGGGTAAGAATCCTAATCCTGGGCTCAAAAAGATCAAAGAATTTAAGGCTCCAAATATTTAAAGAAAATGCATTTAATCTGGTTCTAGACACAAGCCATTGTATTTAAAATATAATAGTGCATGTTTCAATTAACCTGGCGCAGCCCTCCATAGCAAGAGTACAATATAAGTGATAAGGATGTCAAAAGTTACTCAATAGCTTGTTTAATGTAATTACAAGGCATTGGTTTGCTCATTCTCGTATGCATACTAATACGACAACATTCTTCAGTTTTACTGCAGGTTTATTATAACGTCTCCAGATATCATTTAAATGTGAAAATTGTGTTTATCTGTAATTAGTTTTGAAGTCATCACACTTCTGGTTAACGATAATTAGCAGTTATTTATGGATGGATATTTAAATGACCCATTCATATGAGAGTATCAATGATCCATGGGTCACCTCTGTAATACCTGTTCACCACTAACAAGCTCTCCACGTCTTTATTTCTATTATAATATACTCTCTAATTTGGAACACATTATATTGACTGACTCTGTGACATTATTAGCAGCTAAACATCCAGATAAAGGCAAAGTTATTCAATGGCAGGAGTCATTTATTACTTGATTCATGAATGCTAGGGACAAAAAAAACATGCAAATGGAATCGGTATGATTCACCAGCGGCCGCATGGCAGCGGCAGCTCAACAGAGGAGGAAATCCTGATCGTCCCCAGGTAAGTATAAACTAACCTAATTTTACCCCCTAACCCTCCTATAGGGTGCCTAACCCTAACCTCCCCCCTGTGCCTAACCCTAATCCCCCCTCTAAGTGCCTAAACCTAACTCCCCCTTCCCCGCCGCCTAATCATAAGTCCTCCAGGGGGTGCCTAACCCTAACCTCCTCCCGGGAGTGCCTAACCCTAACCCTCCCTTCCCCTAGCCTAACCCTAACCTCCCAAGGGGGTGCCTAATCCTAATTCCCCCCCACCCCGGGAGCCCTAAACCTAACCCTCTCCCCCCGCGGCTGTCCGCGCCCGACATCCCTTTGATCGGGATGCCGGGCGCCGGTCTCCCGGCATCGGTAAAGGGTTAAATGACAGGTGAGGGTTAAATGACAGGCATCTAGATCTAGACGCCTGTCATTTAACCCTCCCAGGGATTAAGTAGTCTAGAAGGCGGCGGTCCGGATTCCGTCCGCCGGCTTCATAAACGTATACCCATGCACGGGCGTCCATAAATTATCCACTGCGATGCCCTATGCAGCCTGAGGCCTCATAGTGTGCAATGAAGTTAGCAATTTCTGAGTAAGTGTGCATGAGGCTGCGATGATACTCGATTGTACCGATGTTTTCTCAGTCTTGCTAAACATTACGGATGTGTGTAAGGTAAAGTTGGCGTCCTTATGTAGTGCTGCGGCAGCATAGCGATCGCAATGGATTAGCATAGTATCGCAGTTGAACTGTGTGCGTAATCGCAAGTGAGATCGCAATAGCGATCTTTGCTGAATCAGGCCCATAGAGCAGTCACAGACAGACATAGCTCTGAGAATGGGCGTCACTGATTGATGTACACTACAGGCATAATCATGATTCATGCATATCCTCAACAGGGTTGCTGACCAAGGCAAATCATAGATCTCTTATTTCATTATCCAAAAAGTTCCAAAGACCAGAAAGAAAATGAGTCAATATTTAGTGTTTTCATACATGCAGATATGAACACAAAATGCCTCACATGTAAATACATTGTGTGGTGCACTGCTAAACAACTGAATGGTATTTAACTTTTTCAGGTTAGTCAACATCATCTTAACCAGACAATGGTGCGCATATAATAGAATACAAATTTGTTCAGATTTTTTACCGATTGTGCAGCAAGATTTAAAGCAGTCATTTTTTTTCAAGGTAAAACCAAGCTGGTTTTGAGTTTAAAATATTGCCATGTAAATTCTCACGAAAAAAAAAACCCTTTCCGAAAAATGGACAAATTTGTATCCTATTACATTCCCCCATGCATTTAATATTGATTGCATCCAGTTACAGTAGTGTGTACTGCAAAGATGGTGATTACTGTATGGATTTCATTATTTTCAACCCAAAATCCCTGTTTTAGCCACTTTTGTCCTATTAACCAATTGCTGAGTTTTCCTATTTTATTAAGTTGCCCGTTTGCTTAAACAGAAACATAAATAGATCTCTTTGTAGGGGTGTACAATAGTTGGGATGGAGTGCATTTTTAGGAGCCTTGTATGCACCTAGGACATCAAATACGTTGAGTTTCCCGAAACAGGGGATGTCGGCGCTTAGAATACCGGGCCGGAATCCCGACACCTGTCAGAATCCCGGCACCGATATCCTGACCGCTGGCATCCCGAAGGTAAGTAGTGGGGTTGGGGGGGAGGGTTAGTGTGAGGCACTAGGGGGAGGGTTAGGCACTAGGGGGGAGGTTTAGGGTGCGGGGAGGTTATATTTAGGCACGGGGGGGAGGTTAGGCTCAGACACCAGAGAGGGAGCGTTAAGGTTAAGGTAGGGACAGGGGGAGGGTTAGGATACCTACCAACAGGTGTTGGTATCCTAACGCTGTTGGGATGCCGGCGTCTGGATTTTGACCGCTGGGATCCCGAGTGTCGGTATCCCGTACCCATCCCGTCTTAACCTATACTATACAAATACTGTATGC
Source organism: Taudactylus pleione (assembly GCA_031769625.1). NCBI lineage: Eukaryota > Metazoa > Chordata > Amphibia > Anura > Myobatrachidae > Taudactylus > Taudactylus pleione. Next base: position 832,040 of record JAUIMM010001073.1, read on the forward strand.
TGTATATGGTAACATTTGGATAGGTAATAATTTCAAAAACATTAAAAATATACTATTAGCTTGAGAATTGGTCATGTGTTGCTGGGGCTTGCAGAGTCATATATCTGCATTTAGAGCACCGGTTATACTCATCAATACCACATCCCCTGCAGATACAATTATTAGCAACAATGCAGGCATGTGGGCTGATAAACACAGACATGAAAAGAAATGGGCTTCCATAGGTTTTAAAAAGAAAACACCTCTTTAATAGAAGTCTAGTAAGTCAATAAAATAAATCTCATTGTGTTTCATAGACAGTAAAACAGTTACAAGAAACTATGCCCACTAAATCTGATCACTTAGATACATTAGTTTGAATTCTATAAATATATGCACTGAAGAATTAATATCTGTATATGAATCTAGTTAGGAAGCATGGACGTATATTAACAAGTACAAGACAAAAAAAAAGAAACAAAAGTATAAGTAAACTCAATCACTGTACGGTAATTAACACTGCAACGTCTAATTAGGAAACGTATGAACACAAACATGAGGCCATTAAGGCACAATTAGCACAAAGCTCTGTTGTCTTTCCCCCCCCCCCTAATCTACATATTCCCAAATTGTGGGCATTAATGAGCAGGGTGCAGAAGCTGCATTTGAATATAGAGGGGTTTTTTTTGTTTTATAGAGAATTTTTTTTTTTTTAACTTATGTACCATCTGGTTCCTAATGTTGTTTTAGTCTCTACAAAAGGACAATTCTTTCAAATCTAAACTGAGGAGGTGACACAAAGATATACAGTTGAAACAGCAGGACTTCTAGGTAGAAGACAAATGATTCAACCCCTCCCCCACATAGCTTATCCCACCCCCTACTTACCCAAGTGTTGCAACCTTATAAGTGAGGATATGGCAAACAAAGCTGGCTAGTATAGATGCTTATTGAGCCTTTCCCGGGAAGCAAGATTACCTCCTCAGCAGTGTACCTGCTTCCAGCTGTTCCTGATATGAAAGTCACAAGTACTTTTTATGCTACAATTTAGAATTCCTGGATATAGGATCTCTCAGTGAACTTAACTATGAGCACTTTAGAAAGTGCCATGCTGTGTGTGTGGTATTCTTTGTCCCAAATAAACACTAATAAAGTTATCTAAGAAACTTTCTGCAGAGTCTTGTATGAAATGACATAGTTCAGAGACGACGCCATAAATAGTATTATAATAATGAGGAGAATTTGTGAATTAAAATAAATCTAACTCATCTAACATTTATAAAGCCTCTGATGGGAAGAGGAATACTAATAGGAATTTACAAACACTTCTTTCTTTGGTTTCACAATTTATTGATTACAAATCTATGTAAAGAAGTATAATTTTATCTCCATAAAAACGATAATCGTTCATCGTTTGACTCAGAAAGTGAACGATTTTTTAAAACTGATTAATAGCCTTGCAATTAAAATAACTAGCTTTATAGGTCGTAGATAATTAATTATCCCATAACAAAATATAATATGTGCACGCGCATACAGCAAGGCATATATTCTGCTGATGTGTGTAATTAATAGCTATGATGCATGGAATGTGATTGTTTTACAGTGCACATATGGGGACCAGTGCCATACATTGCCACAGGACTGGCAGAGCCAATTGCGCCAGCAAGTTCAGAGCGACATAGAGAAATCCCAAGACTGTCCCAATAGGAAACATTTACTCTGATACTGAGCCACAGTCTAGAAATAATCATAATAATCAAATATGATTTTAGCACAGCACTCGATTTAATGAACATGTAACCCAGCTGTGAATTTCCCTATGATGTTAAGCTGCATACACACACAACGATTTTGTTACCAACGATTTTATGAACGATTTTCTGTCAGATTTTTTTTAAGTGTAATGAACGATTTTTTTTTAACTACAAACGATTTTTGCATATTCCCTTAGTGAAAATCGTTGAGTTGACAAGTCTGACTGAACTACAAACGTGAACGCGCATGAACGATAATCGTTCATCGTTTGACTCAGAAAGTGAACGATTTTTTCAAACGATTATTGTTAAATTATATCGTTTAACGATAATCATTCAAAAATCATTGTGTGTGTATGCAGTTTAAGACAGCACGCCACATGCATAATATATCTATATGAATCATGGTGGTAGAAGTCAGCATGTTACCCCTTCAATCATACAGGTTTCTCTGTGTATGAATGAAAGTAGGAAAGGAGGGGGGGTGGTTGCTTCTGTAGGAGATGGTTTGCAAAGGGTGGATATTTCATTGCAGTAAGGCCCTGATTCAAAGCCGGACGCTCTGACAGAGTGCTCGCTCTGAATCAGGGCCGTCCTTCTTCATTTGTAGAGCGGCCCCCTGGCCGCTCGTATAGCTGTGGGTGACCACCCACAGCTATAGCGAGTGGCCAGGAAGATGGTCGCGATGGTCAAGACCATCTGGCTTGCGACGAGACCCTTGTGGTAGAGTCTCGTTGCCGCAAGCCCTGGAGTGCTTTTGGCTCTATCAGAGCCGAAAGCGCTCCCACTGACATCACAAGTGTACCAACCCATGGGAACGCCTCCATCTGGCCAGCCATGCGCCCGGCATGCCCACCAAAGGGGGCGTGCTGTCACTCACCATCGATACCAGGCCCCTTTGTAGCGAGACCCATAGCGACGGCTTGCCCGTCGCTAACTGGGTCTCGCGCATGCGCACGACGGAGCCGGGTCCATCGTGCGCATGCGCACTGGGCCAACATCGACCCACTTACGAGCGCTCGGCGCTCGCGAGCTGGTCTGAATTAGTCCCTAAGTTTGCAATGGAGGGTTATTTCTCTGCAATGGTTATTTAGCAATAGGTGGTTTGGAATGGGGTGGACTTCTAGGCTATTAGTGTTTTGCAATGGGGGATACTTTTCGACAATAGGTGTTTTGCAGTGGCGAGGCATATCTATAATACGTAGTTTGAATTGAGGGAAATTTATTGGTAATTTGTGGTTTGCAATGGTGGAAACTTCTCTGCAATATGTGGATTACTGGGGGGGTAGTGACATCTTGGCAAGGGGCCTGATTAATAGTTGTACAGTATTACACAGCCGCTGCGTCTTTGTATGCAGCGGCTGCACAATACTGCACAGCTAATATGCTAAGAAGGAGTCTAAGGACAAAGGATGCCTCCTAAGTGCTGCATCTGATTACCATCGCAACCATCGGTCGCAGCCATCGGCCATCTGAGTAAGCTTACTCAGCCTGGCAACCGGAACTGCTCAGCCGGGGCCAGGAAATCAGCATCGGAATACGCAGGCCCTCACCTCGGCCTTTGTTTTGTAAAACGGACCAAGTCGAAGCCCCCTCCCCACCCCCAAATGGCTGCTGCATGTCAGTCAGTACTGACATCCTGCACATGCACTGATCATTAAACATCGGAGTTGTACGCAAACCATCAGGTTGTGTACAACTCTGAATCAGGCCCTATATATGTGGTTTGCAGGTATGGCGATGCAATACGTGGATGACAATTACTAAATATCCATGTGCAATATAAGCTGCCTGGTGGTGGAGACCTATTTGCATTATCTTATGTGCTGTATTTCTATTACAGGGGTTCCAAAATGGTGGATCATGGCCCACAGCATATTTTCCAGTGGTCCATAGAGACTACCCAATTCTTCCCCCTCCACCTCTCTGCTCTGCTTGCTCACCTCCTCTTTGCTCTGCCCGCTCCCTCCAACTCTGCTCTACCACCATCCCACAACCTCTCTGCTCGCACCCATGGCCTATCCCTTCTGAATCAGACTTCCGCCCATGCTGAACTGCAGTGACAGTTCTCTAGTGCCTTTGCATCTTCACAACAGCTGCAATCTTCTTGGCCATAAGGTAATTAACTGAAGCCAAAGGTAAGTGCCTGGGCAACATATGGCCTCGCAGTGCAGCATAGACTGGTATAAGACATGACATAGTCAGGGCCGAAACTAAGGGTGTGTAACCAGTGCCGCCGCACAGAGTGCAGAGCTCTGTGGGTGTCACCGTTTCCACCTCACGGCCCTTGTTTCTGGCCTACATCAGGGGGGGTCGCACGTGCCCTGGACGCTGTTTCAGATCCAGCATGGGGGGGGGGGGTACTCCGCTGTCCACATAAGTGTGGTTCAGTGTAGTGTACAAAAAGTCCATCGTGATCTACCGGTTGACCACGGACACGCGACCGGTCGATCACGGTGGACGTCCGTAAGCAGCCAGCAGCAGCCAATAAGAGTTCGACAGATTCTTATTGGCTGCTGCAACCTGGGCCAGCACCAGGCTGAGAGGCGCTGCCGCTGCCTACTCCATTTTTCGGGTGCCCGCTGAGATTTTGCTACCAGCGGGCACCCAACAGCTCCTTCCTTGCAGCCAGGGGCTGGAGCTCTCTCCTGAGCTCCGCCTTCCGGCCCCCAGTGATTAAGGGAGAGAAGTCATGATATCTCTCCCATAGTGCAGAGCGGGAGGAGCAGTAGGATGGCGGCGGGCGCAGGGATTAAGGTAAGTATAGTGTTGTGTGTGTTGTCTTTTATGTGTAACGGGCACTATTACTGGGGGCACTGTATAAGGGGTACTACATAATGGACACTACTACTGGGGACAATGCATAATGGGCACTACTAATTAGGGCACTATATAAGGGGAACTGCATAATGGGTACTACTACTGGGGGTACTACTACTGGGGACACTGCATAAGGGGCACTACTATAGGGTGCCTTGCATATGGGGCACTTCTACAATGGGCATTTCATAAGGGAAACTTCTACTAGGGGCACTGCATAAGGGGCATTACTACTGGTGGCATTGCATAAGGGGCATTACTACTGGGGGGCATTAAGGTGCATATGAAATGGAAAAGAATGCTCTCAGAGTAATGAGAAACGGTGTCGTGTCCTGTTGACACACCCCCATTTTTCAGTGACCATGCCAATTGTGGCATGTGGCCCATTTTTTTGGTACACACTTGGGGGGACACGCCATTTTTCATCGTGCCCTGGGCGCCAAAGACCCTAGTTATGGCACTGCCTACATCACAAAAGAAAGACTGAAAGATCTTAATATGTATAGTTTGGAGCTGGGGGACATGATAGAAACTTTCAAATATATGAAGTACTAGAACATGAGGACATGCACTGAGACTGGAGGGAGGTAGGTTCAAAGCAAATCTGAGGAAAAATTACTTCACGGAAAGGGCAGTAGATAAGTGGAATAGCCTCCCATCAGAGGTGGCAGAGGCTAAGACAGTAGAGCAATTTAAACATGCTTGGGTTAGGCACAAGAATATCCTTACAAAGAACTTAGGATCACAAAGGGGTTGAGGTTACCAAAAGGTACAAAAGGCTGACTAGATGGGCTAAGTGGTTCTTATCTGCCATCAAATTCTATATTTCTATGTGCTAGCAGTGGTTAGTTATACTGTATTATTGTGAGGTAATAGGGAGGTGGATATTCAACTGTTCTATTTTTTTATTTTTTATTTAGTAAATGTCGCCAATGTTTCACAAAATTATTCAAATGAGAAATATTGTTCCATTACAGTCTTTTAAATGTAACTAATGTGTGGTTGCTACTGACATTTTTATTTATATTTTCCAAAAGAATGCTCAGCTATGATCCCCACTAGGCTATAATATTCCAGACCAAAAGCCAGCCGGGCTACATGGCAAAATAGTTGGGAACCCCTGTACTATTCCATACATCAGTGATGGCAGCCTGATATTTCTAGGGCTGCACCTGTAATCTTCAAATGATACAAAGAAAAAAGAGCCATCTATCTGTAATAAAGAGAATGCTTGTATAAGTGGCAACAAAAATAGACAACTCTGCAGCATAAGGATGCACACGGTCAGTGCGGCAATTAGGCGTACCTAGGCGGTTTCCTAGAACGTGCCTAAAAACCCAGTGAATTACATAATGTCACTCCAGAGTTTTTAATGCCCCCACACAAACCACCAGCCGCTTAAACAAAGGAGAATCTTCAGGCAGGCTCTAATCTGTGACGCTGTTGGCGGCTGTTCCTCTATGTCATTGTCAAACTGGGAGTGTAGTGCTTCCATATCTAGTCGCAGCTGAAGAGGTTGCCCTCCCCATCCACCAAGGTAAGTGTGGCCGCTACTTCTAAGGGAAGACTGGAGGGGCACCACCAAGGTTTTCACTGGCTCTGCTGGTACATGGCAGGCACTACCTACAAATTCTTTACATTAGCTTAATGACTCAGCTCTTACCCACGATGGAAGGAGGGAAACCATGTAGTGCAGACAGCACGACTCTGCCCCAGCCATCTCAGGTGTGCTGCTGGCACTGTGTGCCTCATTCAGAGGTACAAATCCTGTTTCATATTCTGAGAAAATATACAAATGCCGCAGCCCCCAGGATTTGTACAGAGACGCCCACTGGCAGCGTTTCTGATGCATTGCTTGTGTAATCACACCATTGATCTTTTGCGCAACCCTATGGTTGCTCAGCATGTCCATCAGACCGCCAGAGCCATTGTAACACATACAGATGAAACGATCATGATAAGCCTGACCCGCCACCCCTCCATTACCTGCCACAAGCTCTCACTGACTGTCAATCACTCTGCATCCAAATCCTCACTGCGACTGCCGTTGGTAATCCATCGGGATGTATGTGCAGTGCAAAAATAATCGCTCAACCCTGCAAACAACGACATTGAATTCACCTCTGAATCAGGCCCTGTGTCACGAAGAGGTGGTCACGCCTTATGGCATCTACATGATCAATTTATATATTTTCACCAAAACAAAAAAATATATATGCTTTGTACAGTGTCAGTAGACATATTGATTGTTGCCAACTGTAGACATATGCCTTTAGTGAAGATGATCCATAAACTCTGCCCAGACTGCAAATAGTGTCTCTTTTTATGTTTACTTCTTTAAAAAATCCCTAGTAGTAGTATAACATTTAATCAAATAGTTTCATGGATACACAAGGCCACTTCATCAGAAGAATGTATCAAAAACCTATTGTAAAATAAATATAAGGATTGGAGGAATTTGGTCTGGGTACTTGAGTCTGTCTGGAGTCTGGGTACTTAATCACTTCCAGAGTACAAAGACAGTGTAATCTTCTGGTCTTAACTGAAACACCAATGAAGACAGAGATATCATACTGGTGTTTGCCTGCAGTAATTCGAGTCTATGGATCTACCACAGTGCCTCCCTAGTGTTGGAGCATGTTTGGTGTATAACCTTGGATATCAGGAACAGCCAATCAGCCAAAACATTAAAATCACCTGCATAATAATGTGTAGGTCCACCTTGTGCCCACAAAGCAGCTCTGATCCATCGAGACATGGACCTCTGAAGGTGTCCTTTGGTATCTGGCACCAAGACGTTAGCAACAGATCCTTTAAGTCCTGTAAGTTGCGAGGTGGAGCCTCCATGGCTAAGAATTGTTTTTCCAGCACATCCTATAGATACTCAAGCAGATTGTGATCTGGGGAATTTAGAGGCCAAGTCAACACCTTGAATTGTTTGTCATGTTCCTCAGACCCAATGTTTCCCAGCAGTACATTGCCCAGAGTATAACGTTGACTCCGCCGGTTTGTCTTCTTCCCCCAATGCAGAGGTTTTCAACCACTGTGCCGCGGGCAGTTTTGAAGTGTGCCGCAGAGCTGCCAGTCACATTAAAGAAGTGCGAACCGGGCAGCGCTGCTGCTGAGCTCCTCTGGGAGGCTCAGGCACGCTTGGACTGTGACCTGTCTAAATGCGGCGGCGTGACATCACAGGTCACGCACGCCGTGTTGCCTGGCCTGCACGCCTGCCCCAACAGAGACTCAACTAGCCCTTGCCTCCCGCCCGTGGCCTGCCAGTCACCCAGCCAGCCCTTCTCTGCCACCAGCCGGTGGCCAGCCAGTGCTTCCCTCCCACTGGCAGCTAGTTACCCAGCCAGCCATTCTCTTGCACCAGCCGGCGGCCAGCCAGTGCTTCCCTCCCGCTGGTAGCCAGTCACCCAGCCAGCCCTTCTCTCCCACCCGTCCGCGGCCAGCCACGCCTTCCCTCCCATCCGTGGCCAGTCACCAAGCCAGCCCACGGCCAGACAGCCACTGTAGACAGCTCTGCACTGTGGGAAGCCACAGCCGATGACTGATAGGTAGGCAGTATGATTTAATTTTGGGGGAAGCAATGTGTTGTTTTTTTTGTCTCTGTGGGGGCAATGTTATTTTTATTCTATGGGGGCCAACTGTTATTTTTTTTCTATGGGGGCCAATGTTATTTTTTTTCTGTGGGGGCCAATGTAGTGTGTTTTATTCCTGCGGAGGCCAATGAATATGTTTTTTTTATGTGGGAGCCAATATGTATGTGCTTTTATGGGTCGTGCACGCTGCATCGCCGGATGGTGTGCCTTGGCACTTAAAAAATTTTACGTAGTGTGCCTCGAGTTGAAAAAGGTTGTAAATCACTGCCCTAATGCATCCTGATGCCATCTCTTCCTCAAGTAAATGAAGCATAAGCATCAGGCCATCCACATGATTTAAAAGAAAAACGTAATTCATCAGACCAGGCCACCTGCTTCCATTGCTCCATGGTCCAGTCCTGACACTCATGTGCCCATTGTAGAAACGGGGCAGGGGTTAGCATGGACACTCTGACCGGTCTGTGACTATGCAGCAAGCTGCTATGCACTGTGTGTTCTGACACCTTTCTTTCACAGCCAGCATTAACTTTTTCATCAATGTGTGCTACAGTAACTCTTCTGTGGGATAGGACCAGACAGGCTAGCCTTTGCTCCCTCTTCGAGTTTAGGACGCCCACAACCCTGTCGCCGGTTCACTGTTTGTCCTTCCTTAGACCACTTTTGGTAGGTACACTACTAACCACTGCACACCGGAAACACCCCACAAGACCTGCCGTTTTGAAGATGCTCTGATCCAGTCGTCTAGCTATCACAATTTGGCACTTGTCAAAGTCGCTGAGATCCTTACACTTGTTAATTTTTCCTGCTTGCAACACATCAACTTCAAGAACTGATCGTTCACTTGCTACCTATATCCCACCCCTTAACAAGTGCCATTGTACCGAGATAATCAATGTTATTCACTTCATCTGTCAGTGGTTTTCATGTTATGGCTTATCATGTATTTTTTTTTTATACATGCTATTTTAAATAAACGCTCAGTGGGCACTTTATCAGATACACCTGTAGTCCTGCTGGTTAATGCAATACCTAATCAGACACTAATGTGGCAGCACCTCAATGTATACAATAATGCAGACATGGTTAAGAGGTTCAGTTGTCGTGCAGACCAAACACTACAATGGGGAAGAAAGTAATCTTAGTGAATTTGAATTTTGGACGATTCTTGTTACCAGAGCACCATTGTGATGCAGTGGAATGGTGCATCCACTGAATAAAGCCGACAAATCTGGTACAATTGTGTTATGCTATCATGACAACATGGACTGGAATCTCTAAGGAATTGTTACAAACCTTGTTGAAGCCTTGCCATTAAGAATGTAGGCTCTTCTCAGGGCAAATGGGGAAAGAAAGATGAGTATAAGATGGTCACTGAGGGTATATTTTTCATCATAGGGGTTAAAAGAAAAAAACAATTGGAAAAACAAATACTTTACACACATTTGGTAGAAATAGGAAAAAGTTACAGTATATCTTATGGGATAAATTTAATGTGTAAAACTCGAAATCTTTTTACATTTCTGATGATTTTTTGTAAAGCCCCAAAAAGAAGAAGATATTTACTCAACTAAGGGCCTGATTTAGAGTTGTACGGTATTGCACAGTAGCAGGTAAGCGGCAATGCAATACGGTACAATATGCTTCTGCCGCAGGATGCGTCTGAGGGGAAAAAACGCCTTCTGTTGGCATCACAGATCTGAGTGCTGCGTCTTATGACGCATCATCGGATCATCTGCGAGACCTTCGCCCATCTGAGTAACCCTAAGTTTACTCAGATTGGCCCTCGCAGCTCCGTAGCTGAGGCCATGAAGTCTGCGTCGGAAGAAAACGGGGGGGACATGCCCTCGTTTTCAGGAACGGAGGCTGGCACCTATCCCACCCTGTCCCCAAACAGCAGCAGCCTGTCAATCAGGCTGCGGCTCAAGGGGCACTGCGTGCGAGGGTGCAGGACCCATTCTGAATGGGTCCTGCACATGTACAGGCGTCCAACCAACTAAGTTGTACGCAACCCATCAGATTTGAGTACAACTCTAGAAGAAAGACAGATAAAGTAAACTTCACTTGGGTGGAGAGAAACAAATAAACAAGCAAATTATTTCTGATGGCAATGATACAGCCCCAACTCCTGAAAATGTGCCTGGCCTACAGAATGGGCACTTCAGCCCAAACCTCTGGTTGCCTAAATGTAGCCAGCTATGTTGTGTGCTTAACCAAAACCCATCTCACTAGGTGCTAGTGAAATAACTAAAGTGAGATGCAAAGACATGGCTATGCCTTACTTGTCTACTATTTATACCGAGATCCAAGTAAATACCCCTTTTCCACCAAAATTCCGGGTCTGACCCGGAGTTGGAACAGAGTTCCTATCCGGATCAGAACCGGAATTTAGCCGGCGCCGACTCGACATATTCCCGAGTCAGCGCCTCTCACACCGGAGTCGGGTCTGCCTAGACCCGGCTTTCCCGGCGTGAAAGTGGACGCTTGGAGATGACATCATCTCCAAGCGCCACTTAAGCCGGACCAATCGGCCGGCTAGCAGCGCACTCCAGGTCATCGTGACCCGGAGTGCGCTGTTCTCACAGCAGGGTTTCACGGGCTACACCTGTGTTAAACCCTATTTACCTGGGTTGGATTGCCGGGTCATTTGACCCGGCGATCCAACCCTCTACCTTTTTACACCAGGGAGCTGCCCGGGTTAACCCTGCAATAACCCGGGTTTTAGCTCCGGTGTAAAAGGGGTATTAGAGATGCGGCAGAGTGCTGATGCAATATGCCACAATCTATGCCATGATGGCGTGATTTGCTTCAAATCGCGACAGCAAGCCCTCGTTCACTTCATTGGGAAGTGAACGGTATCCGGGATGGTGGTCTACAGACATTAAGGGAGTGGAGCTTTTTTAATTATTCACTAATTTGACCCTGATCTATTCCCAATGTGTGCCCTGTCCACAGATATAAATACATTATGTAAATGTAGGAAGCACCTGTGCAAAGGAAATTCTGTAGCTCAGCAACCAATCAGATTAAGTCTTTTTTTCTTGTACAGTGTAGAAATGAAAACAGCCATCTGATTTGTTGCTATGGGATTCAATGCTCTTTTGCAAACTTACCATCAATTTTCAAAAGTGTTATCGAAATTCTGTCTCTGTATATTTAATTAGAATTTAGAACCAAGGTGTATTACTTTTGAATCTTCTCCACATTTTATAATACATAATGACCCCGCTTGAACATGCTATACATGTTTATAGTTGTATACACACCTGTGTTCTGTTACAATCAGGTGACAAATGGTCTTAATCATTACAAATAAATACAAATTACAGTGTCTACATTACTAGTTTGAAAGCTGCTAATTAGGTGGAGAAATTGATTTTACAATAGGATGTAGGGCCTGTTCCTCCGGGAAATCCCAGTCTGTTTTCTGTAGCTAGAAATAACATTCCTTAGGGAAGCAATATTGCAGTAATAAGCATAGGCAGGAAGTCAACATCAAACCACACCTGAGGCAAAGAGACAGGTACAGTGAATTCATTTCCAGCCACAAAAGTGACTAATGCAATAAATTAATTAAAGGAAACATTATGTGAGTAGTTGTACAAAAATATTCTATAATGTTTAAGAGTTTATAACACAAAGAGGACATTTCTATACGGAATGGGTATGAAATACCCATTCCCGTCAGCGGCAGCCCGACAGGAGCAGAGTGCGACGCAGCGGAAGCCCAACAGCGTTGGAAATCCCGATCGTGGATAGGTAAGTATCCACTAACCTAACCTAATCCCCCTAACCCTCCTTAGGAGTGCCTAACCCTAACTTCCCCCCCAAGTGCCTAACCCTAATCCCCCCTCTAAGTGCCTAACCCTAACCACCCCCTTCCCCGCTACCTAAACCTAAGTCCCCCGGGGGGGTACCTAACCCTAAGTCCCCCCCGGGAGCCCTAAACCTAACCCTCCCCCCCGTGGCTGTCCACTCGCAGCGCTTGGCATCACTACGATCGTGATGTCGGGCGCCGGTCTCCCGGCGTCAGGGAAATGCGTGCGTCTACATCTAAGCGCCCGGCATTTCACCCTTGCCGGGATAAGACAGTCGGGAAGCCGACTGTCGGTATATAGGCAGTCGGCTTCCCGATTGCTTCCCTTTCTATTAGGGGTGTGCACCGGCCACTTTTCGCGTTTTGTGTTTTGGTTTTGGATCTGGATCTTTCTTCGGGTTTTGGATCTGGATTGGTTTTGCCAAAACCACCCTTCCGTGTTTTGGGTTCTGGGTTTTGTGTTTTGGATCTGGATTTTTTCTTAAAAAATAAAAAAAAACGCTAAAATCACATAAAATGGGCCTTTTTTTGTTCCTACGCTATTAATAACCCCAATAACATTAATTTCCACTCATTTCCACTCTATTCTTAACACCTCACAATATTGTTTTTAGGGCAAAAGGTTGCACCGAGGTAGCTGGATGACTATGCTAAGCGACACAAGTGGGCGGCACAAACACGTGGCCCATCTAGGAGTGGCACTGCAGTGGCAGACAGGAAGCCAATCAGCGTTATGGTGCCCATTTGCATGTAGCACGAACCCGGGAGATCCGTGCTACATGCATCTGTGTGATTGGCACAGAGCAATGACAGGTCCGTGAGACCCGTCTGTGCTGCTGTGGTAAAAAAAAAAAAAAAAACCTGTGTAAAAAAAGAAAAAAATGGCGTGCACCCCCCCCAAAAAAGAGCAACCAGCCCCGGGCATTAGTAACCCAGTGCTGGGTGTGCTTAAATACAGGGGACAAACGACGTAGGGGTCCCCTGTACTTAAGCACAACCAGCACCGGGCTAGTCAGAACTAGCGCTGGTTGCCAAAATAAGGGGGACAAACGACGTAGGGGTCCCCCGTATTCTGCGCAACCAGCTCTGGGCTCTGATCCGGTCCTGGTTCTGGAAATACAGGGGAAAAAAATTAGTAGGGTTCCCCTGTATGTTCCAGAACCAGCACTGGACTTTTTCTAGCGGGGGGCTGATGCCACAGCCAGGGGAGCCCTTTCACCGGGCCCCCCAGCCACAGCATCAGCCCTGACCGCTAGTCAGCCCAGGCCGGGGATCCCTGGAGAGCTGGGGACCCCCCCAATAAAGGGGTCACCCTCTCCAGGGCACCCCAGGCCCAGGCTGATAGCCCGGGGCTATCCCCGCCACCCCTGATGGCGGTGGGTGGCGGGTTGATTGTGTGGTGTGGTGTAAATAAAGAATATCAAACATTATCTTTACAGATAGAACTGCAAGTCCCAGCAAGCCTGCCCCCCATGCTGGTACTTGGAGAACCACAAGTACCAGCATGCAGGGCATTAAGGGCCCACTAGTATCTGTAGTTCACCTGTAAAAAAAACACAGGACACACACACCGTGACAGTATAAGTTTATTAAACATACATACACACACACATGTACACATACTCACCTATGTAACCCTGTAGCATCGGTCCACTTGTCCGGTAAAGTATCCATAGGGGACCTGTGAAAAAAAACATACTCACCATCTCCTATGCGAGGTTCTGTCCTCTTCGTTCCAAAGTAGGCATCCCCGGACTTGGCAAAAAAACAAAACGAAAACGCGATCCACGAACTGCCTCGGGAGAGGGATCCGGGGCAGACAGGGAGATCCGAGCTTGGGCTCGGATCGCCCCGGATCCCCGAAATTCGGGTGGGTTCGGTTCTCAGGGAACCGAACCCGCTCATCCCTACTTTCTATACAACTGGAACGAGCCAAACAGGTTCTTAAAAATTGTTTTTAATGAATGTACATTAACTTTTATATCGTATTCTATTCAAAAGTCTTTTTTTTTTATTCATCTGCAATTATAAAAATTAAGTATTCGACCATTCATCAAGAAGGTAAAGCAGGAGATATCACAGATACAGTATCTCCTACTTACCTTCCTTTTGCGGAATGGCCCGCTGTCCCCATACAATAGTATAGGGACAGAATTCATCAAGCAACTGCGGTAGCATTCGCCATCTTCAGATGGCGAATGTTCCTGTCCCAGGCTCGCAACCCACTCCTTCCCTGTGGGAAGGAGGCCCGGTTGCTAAGAGGGATCCTTTCGGATCTCTCCGTCCGTCTGGACGTCAGGGCTCTTGTGCGCATGCGTGACCTGTAGGTCATGCATGCGCACTCCCGTCACTACTCCGAAAAGGAGCAGTGAAGCCACTTGCGGGGACAGCTGATTTCGCATCAGCTGTCAGGATTCCTCCGCAAGTTAGAATGTTAATCATCGTGGTCCGTTTGGCCCCCGATAATTAACATCTGGAATAGGACCCTTAATCTTCAGAAAGGATAATTTCCATTTTTTTCTTATGTGGAGTCCTGATGCCTTATTCATATAATGTTAAAGTGACAATTTATGGTGCTAATGAAACCAGACCGAGGCAGGGACGTGCAGTCAGGGTAAGGCATACTCTTGAGTTTTGATATAAAAATGATTAGAATAACACAAAGAAGATTTTTATAATTTATAAACATCCTGTTTGTTTACTGTAATCATTTTTATAGTTAACACTCAGCTTTGTGGAACTCCCTGGGACTGCAGGGACACGAGAGATAAGACAGCATCAGCTCAGCCTCACTTCTGTATAGGCAGACACTGCTTGCAGAGCTGGGGACGGGGCCACACCACGGTCAGTAAGCTGCACAGAAAAAGAGCTAATAGAGGCATGCCTCTGAGTATGGGGGGCATACCTTGAGCACTGATAGACACCTTGGATGTGTCATGTGACCAGGAAGTGCACTGCAGTGTTTAGAGATCACAGATTAGTCAGCAGCAGCAAGAGAAAACAGTGATGCAGGTAGGAGAATCAATGGACACTGAAGCTTAGTGTAGTGAGGGGAGAGTTACAGTGAGTAGAGGGTGAGACAGGCTCTCAGCACTCAGACCCATCTCCATGTGTGCCTCCCCAGCCATTGACCTCACTGCATGTCACTGCACCCAGTGGTATATTTACTAAGGTGCTGGTTTTTAGAAGTGGAGATGTTGACCCTAGCAACCAATTCAATTTTAGCTATTGTCTTCTAGAATGTGCTAGATAAATGTTAAGTAGAATCTGATCGGATGCTATGGGCAACATCTCCACTTCTATAAACCAGCACTTTAGTAAATATACCCCCACCCCTACTGATTTCTCTCCTTTAAGAGATGGAATTAGCGCTAAAACATTATGCAGTACAATGGAGGATGATACTAAAGACAATAAAACATTTCCATTCCTCTTTCGTAAAATAGCCTGCACACAAATAATACCTAGGAGCACAGACGTAGCAGAATAGACTGCAACCCTTTATATGCGGATAAAAAGAACATTCTATTATCAGTTACAATTCTTTATCAATACGTTATGGTCTGGAAAATGGTACACTGGCTCTGGTGTAAATGGGGTATAAGTAAGCTAATTAATTGGAAACCTCCAATTGCTTAATTGGTCATTAGGTTGTTGGGGTGTGTGTGTGTGTGTGTGTGTGGGGGGGGGGGGGTGCAGGGGACCCAGAGCAGCTCCCGACCATTTGTTCTAAAATGATGGATTTTAGGAAAAATTGCTCGCGCTCTGTAGGTGCGCAACAAGAAAGCCCCCGGCGCTCAAATTATGAAAAACCCTGGTGTGGGATTTTTTATATTCTCGCACCTAATTGACTACCACCCAAAGTCAGCAAGCCTGGGTAGATGTACTTAGCCTTGGAGAGAGAAAAAGTGGAGACAGATAAAGTACCAACCAATCAGCTCCTAGCTGTAATTTTTCAAACACAGCCTGTAAAGTGACAGGAGATGATTAGTTGGTACTTTTATCTCTCTCCACTTTACCTCTCTCCAAGGATTAGTACATATCCCCTATAATATTAATAAAAATAAGAAATATGGTAAGACCCTACCTTTGTTATCTCTATTTCTACGAAGTCCATAGGGATCCACATGGGGGGTATAGGCTGATGACCTCAGTCGTCGAGCACCTCAATAGTTAAAATTGTTCTCCCAGGATGCACCAGGTCCCTCTCCTATACCCCGCCCCCATGCCAAGGCACCTCTGTTTCGTTACAAGCCAATGGCCAGAGGAGGAGAAGAAAGAACTTCTGGAACACACAAGTATCACATTCTCACAAACAGAAGGAGACGGAAAAACTGGTGACCAGTATATAGCCCATCTGCAGCACAGCTGCGACAGGGTGTCCTGTGGATCCCTATGGACTTCGTAGAAATAGAGATAACAAAGGTAAGGTCTTATATCTCTTATTTTCTACTGCAGGGTCCATAGGGCTCCACAGGAGACCTTGGGGATGTCCCAAAGCAGTCTCCTTAAGGGTGGGGACGCTCCTGTGCAGAGAAGAGAATCCGCCGCCCGAAGGAGGCATCTTGAGAGGCAAAGGTATAGAATGCATAATACCTTAGGAATGTATGGAGAGTAGACCAAGAGGCTGCCTTACACAGCTGAACAGCTGAGGTGTCACGACGAGCTGCCCACAAGGGACCTACAGACCGAGTAGAGTGGGCTTTAACAGAGGACGGAACAGAAAGGCCCTCATGAATGTAAGCCTCTGATATTGCCAGATGAATCCAGCCTGCCAACGTCTGCTTAGTAGCAGGCCATCCTTTCTTTCGGAAACCAAAAAGGACAAACAATGAGTCCGACTTCCGAAATGAGTTGGTACGGTCCACATAGGTCTTTAGGGCCCGTACCACATCGAAGGAGGCCTAACCAGCTTTTTGGCAGCTGAAAGGTCTGGGGAGTTAAAGGCTGGCAATACAATTTCCTCATTAATGTGGAAGCTGGATACCACAGGCAGGAAACCAGGGCGAGTACGAAGAATCAACCTGTCCCTATGAAAAATCAGAAAGGGAAGACAACATGAAAGAGCCCCCAAATCTGAAACCCTTCTGCCCGAAGCAATGGCCATTAGAAATACAGTTTTAATAGTATGCCATTTTAAATCCACAGAGCCCAGTGGTTCAAATGGCGATCCTTGTAGAGCCCTAAGGACCACAGTCAAATCCCACGGAGCCACCGGTGGGATAAAAGGAGGTTGGATGCGAAGCACCCCTCGCATAAAGGTGTGTATATCCGGAAGGATAGCAGTCCTACAGTGAAACAGTACTGACAGGGCAGAAACCTGCACCTGCAGAGAAGCAAGGCGAAGACCATGATCTAAGCCCGCCTGCAGAAATGCTAAAATCTTGGAAAATCCAAATGTGTGAGGATTATAACCTCTGGGGTGATACCATTCAAAGAATGTGTGCTACGCTCTATGATAAATTATCGTCGAAGCAGGTGTCACGTCTGAGACTGAAATAGGAGACGTGGTGGGTCTAGGTTGTGGGAGGAAGCGGAGACGAGGGGCCTGGATATATGTTCTCCTCATCCACAGGTCTTGAGTGTTGGCGAGACCTGGGCAAAGGTGCTGAATCTAACCCACAGGATGGTGTTCGCCAGTGACCCCTCCAATTGGGATTTGGGCTTAGCTGCACCCCGTGAGCAGGTCGCGGTCCTTTGACCAGGTACCCAAGCCCTGCGGGAATAGAGACACAACACCCGTGGCCCAGAGAGGTTATGCCTGGATAGGCACTAAGCAATACCCTAACCGTACAGTAACTATACCTTGACACGTAGATCAAATATCAAGAAGAAATTCAAGTGGAGAGAGACTCACGGTTACTTGAGAAATCACCAGAGATAGAAGGCACACAGGTAGGGATGGTGTACACTGCTGCACGGATATTCACCAGAGACGGGAGGCATACAGGTAGAGATGGTATATACTGCTGCACGGATATTCACCAGAGACGGGAGGCACACAGGTAGAGATGGTATACACTGCTGCACAGATATTCACCAGAGACGGGAGGCACACAGGTAGAAATGGTAACACTGCTGCTGTAAGGAAGGTTAGGAACCTGGACCGGAAACTCACTAAGGCACGCTAGGAGACAACCGTTGTTCAGGCAACTTCCTGTAACCTGTGGAACAGTTATATACCCAGGGGAACCTTTTGATAGATGCACAGCGTCAGCTGATCACTCACCTATCCTGGGAAGAAGATACTGTCACATGGGCCGACTGTCATGGCGGCGCCCATGTCCGGAATTGCATTGCCAGACACCAGCCCACCAGGAAGCCACTGCATGTGGGGAGAATGCTCAGCTTCTTCCCCACTGCCGCGCCAGCTGCCCGACCATCCAGGATGACAGGGGAAGCCGGCGGTGCGGTAAGCGGGAGCCATTCCCCAGCTGAGCCCTGACAGCAGGCTTGTGAGCTCTGAGCATGGTGTTTACCACCGAGCTTTAAAAAACCCTGGAACTCAAAAGGGCAGCCTCAAGGGCCATGCCGTCAAAGACAGACAACTCAGGTCCGGGTAGAGGCAAGGACCTTGGAACACCAGGTCCGGATGCTGAGGCAACAGCATCGGGGTGTCTATGGACAGACCCTGAAGATCTGCGTACCAGTGATGTCTGGGCCAAGATCTGCGTACCTCTTTCCTGCTTGAACTTCCGAATCACCCGAGGCAGAAGGGAGAACGGAGGGAACAGGTAAGCAAACTGGAAGGTCCACTTGACCGCCAGAGCGTCTACCAACAGAGCCCCCATGTATCGGGTCCTTGAGCCGTACCTTGGCAACTTGTGGTTGTGCTGAGATGCCATCAGATCTACTTCGGGAAGGACCCATTTGTCCACCAGAAGCTCAAATACTTCCTCGTGAAGTGACCATTCCCCTGGATGTACGTTGTGACGGCTTAGGAAGTCCGCTTCTCAGTTCAGGACTCTCGGGATAAACACCGCCGATATGGTTGGGATATTTTCCTCCGCCCATGTCAGAATGTGGGACATTTCCCTTAGTGCCGCCTGACTTTGAGTGCCTCCTTGGCGGTTTATGTAGGCCACTGTGGTGGCGTTGTCTGACTGAACTTGCACGGGTTTTCCATGAAGTATGAGCCTTGTTTGCTGAAGAGCCCATAGAACCGCCCTGAGTTCCAATATGTTTATTGGAAGCACGGACTCCTCTATTGTCCACCTTCCTTGGAAGAGGTGTGAACCTATCACTGCACCCCAACCCTAGGGACAGGCGTCCGTTGTCAACAGGGCCCACTCCGGGATCCAAAAAGGGCGGCCCTTGGTGAGGTGACCTGTGTGTAGCCACCAAGTCAGAGACAGACGTATCTCTTGAGACAGTACCAATGTCTGGTTTCGTATCCGGCATGGAGATCTGTCCCATCTGGAAAGGATCAGTGTCTGTAGAGGCCGGGAATGAAACTGGCCATACTCCACCATGTCGAATGTCGACACCATGGAGCCCAGTAACTGCATTGCCGAGTGAATCGACACCTGGCGACTGTGTAAGCAGCTGCGAACCCGCTGCTGTAGTGTGGTTATCTTGTCCCTGGTTAAGAAAATCCTCTGTTGTTGAGAATCCAACAACGCCCCAAGATGTAGCATCCTCTGTGAGGGCGTAAGCGAGGACTTCTTCAAGTTGATCAACCAACCGTGGCTTTGTAGTACTGTTATCGTCAGCTGTAGATGCTGAAGAAGCAAATCCGGAGACCTTGCTAACAGCAGCAGGTCGTCCAGGTAGGGTAATAGACGGATCCGCTGCTGCCGCAGTTGGGCCGCCATTACTGCCATAAGTTTTGTGAATTCCCTGGGTGCCGTAGACAGTCCGAACGGCAAGGCCTGAAACTGGAAGTGTTGTTGTAACACTGCGAACCTGATGTACCTCTGGTGAGCTGAGGCTATCGGGACATGTAGGTATGCATCCTGAATGTCCAGAGACACCATAAAATCCCCGGGTTCCATAGCCAGTATAAGCAACCGCAGGGCTTCCATCTTGAACCGAGGCACTCGGAGAAACTTGTTCAGGGACTTCAGGTTTAGGATAGGCCTGTATGTACCATTCGGTTTTGGAACCAAAAAGAGAGTGGAATAATACCCCATTCCCCTCTGGGGAGTAGGTACCGGAACTATATCTCCCTGCAGGAGCATAGATCGTATAACTTTCTGCAGTTCCAATGCCTTTTCCTGATCCCTCTGAAGTCCCGTAGGGAAGAATTGATGAGGAGGTCTGTTCTGGAAGGAAAGGGCGTACCCTTGAGAGATCACTTCCCTTACCCAAGTATCTGTAGTGGTTTGACACCAACACTGGGCGAACTGAAGAAGTCGGCCACCCACCTAGGGGTCTCCCAAGGAGAGGCCCGCCCCATCAGGCTGCAGGTTTAGCGTCGGGCTTGGCAGCTGGGCGCCTGGCACTCCAAGCCTGTTTCTTGGGCTTCGTGGCCTTCTTAGTTCCTGATGGTCTGGGAAAGGATTGAACCTTGGCCTTACTCTGAGAACGGAAAGTCCGAAAGGACTGAGTTCCTGATCCCAACGGCATTGGGGCCGAGGGCAAGCAGGCTGACTTGGCGGCAGCCAAAGTGTCCATGATTTTGTCTAAATCTGGTCCAAATAAGACATGGCCATTAAAGGGTAAACCTTCTAATCCTTTCTTGGACTCAGCATCTACTCTCCAAGATCGCAACCAAAGAGAGCGTCTAGCTGATACTACAGCCGATGAAATGCGAGATGTCAGGAGACTAATGGTGGGTACACACTGGGCGATATTACTGAGCGACTGCATGATTACGACATCGTAATTGTGCAGTCGCTCAGTAATCATGCACAAATCGTGTACATTTATGTCGGAAACGACCAGCAATGCTCACTCCCGCTGGTCGTTTCCGACATTGTCCATCGCCTGAACATGCAGCACAATCTGACGATAACGACAGATTGGCATGTTCAGGAATGATGGACTGTGCCTGCACTGAACGACTGATCGTTCAGTGCAGACACTACAGGGGATCAGGAACGACAGTACGATTACGATGTCGTAATCGTACTGTCTTTCCTGATCGCCTAGTGTGTACGCACCTTTACATCCAAAGCAGCTTCATTCACATATGTAGCTGAGGGCCTGATTCAGAGCCGGACGCTATTTGCGCTCGCTCGTTCAGGAAAAAGGGGCTGGATATTTAAATAGAGCGCTCGCTCTTTGCTGTCTGTTGACGCCTCTATGTCTGAATGAGCGAACGAAACATGCGCTCGCTATTTTTTAAAAAACGTCCCCTGGCCGCTCGCATCCTGCGTCATCTCCGCTATTTATTAGATTAATCGAGTACATCGAAAGGCATATGAACTGCTCGCAGTGCTTGTGGTAGGATTTTCCTACCGCAATCATGCGAGCTGTTCAGGTTACAAGACAACCGTTTTGACCGTTTGGCACGCCTGCGTTCGGATCTCCACTCCCCGTTTTCAAGCACCTTCCCCTGTTACCACCCACAAACGCCTCATCCTGTCACTCAAAATAGCAGGCATTCGCTATTTTGCGAGCACACAATTTCCAACCGCAATGACTCGTTCGCGCATGCGTATTACAACCCATACACATGCGCAGTTGTGCGAACATCGCTCGGAGCGAACGAGCGGCCGCTTACGAGCGGCTCTGAATCAGGCCCTGAGTCTCTGAGGAAAACTACCAGTTCAATTTGTTCACTGGCAGCCTCTACAGGTAAGGATGCCTCCAAGGCATTAGCTCAACGTTCCATGGCCCTGGCCACCCAGCATATAGCCATAGCCGACCTAACGACCCCCCCCCCTCGAGAGGGAATAAATGGACTTTAGGCATACCTCCACTTTTCTGTCCGTAACATCATGATGACATGGACGGCATAGGAAATGTCGCACTTTTGACAAGACGCGTAATATGAGAATCCTCCTGAGGAGGAGTTACCCATTTAGAGAAATACTTTTCCTCAAACGGCTAAGTGGCCTCCAACAGTCTCTGTTGTTGAAATCTCCTGCTTGGAGTTTTCCAGGCTTCCTCCAGGTGCTCAACTAGCTGATCCGACAAAAGAAAAGCTGTCACTGAGCTTTTGACTTCCTTAAAGAAAGCATGCCTGGATTTGGCTGCTGGGGTATCCTCGTCCCCAATATACATTGCCACACGGACTGCACGAATGAGGCCATGTACATAAATTTTGGACTTTGGTTCCGCCTCTTTTTGAGGTGGCTCTGAATCAGATAAGTCCTGAATTTCCACATCATCAGTCGACACGTCATCATGATAGTGGACTAAGATGACAGTACCTCCTTCCCAGCGGTACGCTGGAAGGACTCCCCCTGTAACACCTCCGTCAGGTTTTGCACCGTATTGGAGAAAGTATTAACCCATACAGGTTCAGGTGATGCCTGGTAGGGAGAAGGTTGTAAAGGCATATTATGAGCCACAACCAACTGTCGGGGAATTCCCTGTGACATAGATGGCGTAGCAACCTGCGGAGTGTACCCCAATTGTGGGGCCACTTGAGGTGTAGCAAGCCGACCCATCAGGGTAGTTAGTGCTTTTGCAAAACAAGCCCAGGGTGGCTCTTGAGAAGAGCTGGGCCCAGCAAGTAATCCTGCATTTCTGGTACACAGGGTAGACAATCCTCCCACTATAATCTCTCCCTCCTTTATTCCAGCCAAACATCTGTTGCAGGACTGTGCGAGGGGAATATCAGCTTGTCCAGAATCACTGCCAGACATGATGAATGCATACCTCCCAACATTTGTTGGGAGGGAGACGGGACCTAGGCGCGCGTCCGAAAAGGGGCATGGCATAAACGTAAATGGGGCATGGTCTGATGACATGCCCCCATTTACATCACTAATGGGGCGTGCCAAGCATCTCAGAGATGCTGGGCAGCACCGGGCTTCCCCCCGTACTCCGAATAGATGCTGTAGCTCTGCATACACGCTGTTCTGCAGAGCAGCGTGTATGCTTCCCCCAACTTCCCCCCACCGCGGGACACTGCGGCCCGCGGGCGGGACAGCGGGAGAGTCCCAGAAAAATGGGACTGTCCCGCTAAATGCGGGACAGTTGTGTTGAAGCTGGAATCAGCATAAAAATTAGCGTGTGCGACGCCATCTTGCGAATGGCAGCTAGACTCCATTTTAGAAACAAGAATCTGCAAGACGCCATTTTGCGACCAGCGCCATTTTAAGTTACAACTCACGAGCTAAGTACAGATGGCAATGTTTTTTGATAATCTACCAAAAACAACTAGAAATACAGCCCCTGAGAAAAGTAAATAGAATAGACAATGCACCAGAATACTGTGAGTGTTTTACATGCAAATTGTGAATCCCTGTATGTAGACAAGTATAGTTGTAGCAATTGTAATATAACCCAGACATTGATCTACACAATTGAATTTGTCTGAATCCTAAACAAGTTTTAGTCCCACACCCAGACAGAATGGCCTCGGCTTCACAGCTGGGGGTAACACATTTGCATTGCAGTTTGAAACTGTGAGGAATGAGATCTGTGTGTGTATGTATGTATGTGTGTGTGTGTATATATATATATATACAGCCAGGTGCATAAATATTGGGACATTGACAGAATTTTCATATTTTGGCCTCTATTCACCACCACAATGGCTTTGAAATGAAACAAACAAGATGTGCTTTAACTGCAGACTTTCAGATTTAATTTGAGGGTAATTACATCCAAATCAGGTGAACGGTGTAGGAATTACAACGGTTTCTATATGTGCCTCCCACTTTTTAAGGGGCAAAAAGTAATGAGACTATCAACTCAAAAGCTATTTAATGGACAGGTGTGGACTATTCCCTCATTATTATTATTATTATTATTCCCTCAACAGCGAATGCTGTTTATTAGCCTCATGCGCACGCATCTGCCCCAAGTTAACTAGCGTCTTTCTATCAAACCCCACATACTTACACATTTACATGCAAGGTTCCATAAGCTTTAAAGTATAAGATTCAAGTTTGTTCATTTATTATAATTGCTGTGAAATAAAGGTTATTTAGTAGCTCAGGTTTAATACATGATAAGTATGCCGTGCTTGGTATTATACTGATCTGCACCCTCTCCACAGCTTCCCGGTATCATCGGTGGGGAGATCGCAACATGCACTCGCAACTTATGGGCCGCAGAGACTTCAAGCACCGAAATGTACATTATAAACCAACTGTTAGGATTTGCATGAGGCGGGAAACATAGGCAACCAGCTGTCGGAGGCTGGACTGTGTCTATTTGAATCAACCTGTTAAATCAACCTGTTAAATGCTCTGTAACAGATGCGTCCCCCTTGGGAACCAATGGCATCAGCAACAAGCCTTTCTATTGTGTTGTCTATTTCTGGGGGAGTATAAATATGTGTGCTCTGACCCTGGGTTGCTAGTCTTCTTGCTGATTGCTGATTGACGGAGGTTATCTTGCTGATGCCGGGATCTGGTCCAGAGCGCCTGCATATGTATAACTGTACTTGGGTCTGTATAATTTCTTTGTGCTAAATTGTACTTAGATCATAGCGTTTAACTGACTGTACTTTTACTTGAATAATACTTTGTGCTTCGGAACCACAGGTTCAAGGTCTGGAGTCTTTATTTACTGTATGACTGCGTACGCAAAATAGCGTCAGCCTTAGAGGTTTATAGGAAGGATATTAGAAGGTATAGGCAGGAGTGTATAGAGGTTAGAATCCAGAATCCTTAGTTGGGGGCTCACAGTGAAGTCACTTACCTGTTCACAACATAAAATACGGTTATCGATATCTCACCAAAGGGTGGATAGTGGCCACACGCAGTTTTCCCTGCAACCACTCTATGCTGAGAGATCGCTATCCGTTATCGTGTGAGTCAAGGTATGTTGACAAGAATCCAGGGACATGAAAGGAAAAAGTTTGTTTTCCTTTGTTGATAGTATTTTGCGTTTAAAAGGGGTGTCGCAGTATTGCGCACGCGGCTAAGTCGCATTTTTGCGCGCAATAAAGACGCACTTTTGCGTACGCAGCTAAGGGTAAGTCATACGGTTGTGTAGTAGTCGCATTATTGTGTATGCGACTGGTCGCACAATAGCGTATACGTATTTCCGGTTGTGCTGCCACATGTTTAAACAAAGCCGTTGAGGTTTACATTTTTCAATTGTTGCCAATAACTGAGTTAACGTGTATTTTTCTGCGCAGGAAAAAAGTGTGTAACTGTGTTTGTTTAGGGTGTAACACGGGACCTAAATGTTAAGGGTATCGTAGGACCCTTAAGTGCTAGGCGCAGGAAGGTGGCCTAGTGACTCGGTAGCAGCATACCGTTTTACACAGAGCAGGTGTATGGATTGTTATTTTTGTTAGGGTTCGGCCCCCAACGTGATTATAGCGTTCAGTAATCAATGTGTGTGATCTGTTAGGCTTATTTGAACACTGTAATTGAACTGCATAATCTTGGCTAGATTGTGATTGTGAGCTGGTGGGAGGGTGGACGAAATCAACTGGAACACAAAGGGTACTTTGCTGCCCCCTAGCAGTTGAAACGTAGTCAAAAAGGGATTTTATTGTATGGGAGCATCTTCCTTCCATAGGTGAGTGAAGGCATCTAGAGGTCCTTCATAGGGTTTGGTGGATACACCCTTTTTCAAAGGTGTCCGCAGGTAAGTGAAAGTATCTTGACTGTCTTTCACCAGTTTAAATCTTTATTGAAAAACGTAGGAGTTGTCTCAAGATGGGAGCCACGCAAACAACAGAGATGTACTGCTAATGGAGGCGCCGCTTGGATCGGCCCGTCGTATTATACATACTAAGTACGGTACTTATGCAATAAGGTATTGTGACGTATGGTTTAAAATAACGATGAAGAGTGTTAGACCGTTTCCCAGAATTGGTAGTTTTGATAAAGATGTATTGGATAATGTCCGGGACCACATCAGTCTGATGAGGTCTCGAGGTAAGAAGGTAAAATATTATGAATGTTTAAAATTGTGGCAGCATGAAGGGGATGCGTGGCTTAAAAATGTGCAAGCGACACAAACTAGCATTGCGAGCGCATAGCCAGCAAATACACCAGCGGCGCTGGATTGCAATGCGTGCGAGCCGCAAAATGGCATGCACGTGCGGCAAGGTAGCGTTGCGGCAGATATTGCCAGCAGTTCACGCGCACCACCGCCACCTTATGTGGATGGGGGTGCAAGTACAGTTATAAAAAAAAAAAAAAATGTAACAAGCAATTTGTACCCTCTCTTAAACAACAATAAAGAAAATGTTCATGATGTGGATGATGAGCCTATTGTAATGGAGTGGTGCCGCCATCTCCATCGGTAACAGCAAGGGAAGTGCTAACACCTTCTGCACCCGTAGAGGAAGTTGTTAATACCATACGTAGCAGCAACAGATTAAACCCCCAGCCAGGTAGCAAGGTCAAAGGTAGCAGCGCTGCCGGTCTGCATCCCATTCTGACAATAATTGTTCCGAATAGAAATGCAGATGCGAACGGTGTAGTGCCCACGAGGGAAGTGGTAATGCATTGTCCTTGGACAAGGGCAGAACTAAACTCCATCATAAATGATTTCCACGATCCCAAAAAGGAACTAGCCAAATGTCAAAGATTTTTGAGGAATTTGAGTAGTTCTCATGAGCCAACTAATAAAGATTGGCGAGTGGTGTTAAGGGCCTGTCTACCACGCAATATCGACGTGACAAAATTTATCATGGATTGTGTATTGGATGGTGACGTTCCCTTAACAGACCAAGTAAACCAAGGTAACATTTCCCGCATTGTAACTCAATTGGGTATATATTTTCCAGTAGTAGTTAACTGGAACAAAATTTTCACCATAAAGCAAAAGGAGAGTGAATCTGCAGAAGATTATTGCGACCGGGCTCTGCAGGCTATCACCCAGTACACTGGGTTAGAGAATATTAAAGATAGCATTCACCACAGGGGAATGATTGTCACCATACTCATGGATGGCCTTAAAGAGAACCTAAAAACACCCGGGTTCAGACCTCACAGCCTGGCTGGAGGGGAGTCACAATACATACCCTCATAGAATCTGCCATAGAACATGATAAAAACATCTCAAAGAAGAGAGAGACCCAGAGCGAAAAACTAATGGCTGTCAGTATCCAAGCTCTGGAAGGAATGACGGTAACATCACAGCCAACAGACACACTTGCACCCACACACACACTTTCACCTGAACAGTTATATGCCCTCACTAATCCTACACCACAGCAAACACAGCCTTATCCCACTTATCCTACACAACCACAAGTCCCATACTACCCACAAGCTCCATACCTCCCACAATATCCTTTTCCTCAATATCCTTACCCATACCCACCACCTTCCTCTCCTGCTCAACCCACAGAACAATCCTTCCCACGAAAGTGTTTTAATTGCAACCAGCTAGGACACATAAGTAAGAGCTGCATGGCAAAGAGGATAGGACCCCCAAACCAGGGAGTACCTGGATATCCCCATAAGGGTTATGCACAGAGACTAGCAAATGTCCAACAGGCACCAGCTCCAATTGTGACCGTTAATGCTTTATTGGAGAGTGAGAGCCAACGCTAGGAGTCGGGTCATACTTGTGGTCTGCAAATAGAAAGGTTGACGGTAAGTACTAGGAAAATACTGGTAATGGTAATTGATGTAACTGATACCCAATCTCTGTTCTGCTTTCTTCCCTGTGCCTAACACCCTGACTGTCAGTATTTTTCTTTTCCCACCTAGGGGGAGGTGTACACTACACATGGACACGAGTGACCCATGGGTTCATAGACAACCCCAGTATCTTAACACAGGCCTTATATGACTGTTTACAATCTTTTCAACCTGCCAATGGATCTGTTCTAATGTAAAATGTGGATGATTTATTGTTGTATTTAGGTCATGTTTAAATTATATTAAACTGTTGTGCTTTATCTCTCACACACAGGATACAAGGTCGCTAAGGACAAACGGCAGCCATACTAGGCTAAGGTCAAATACTCGGAATACTGTCCAACCCAGGGGCCCAGGCAATATTTACAGCAGTAGATATTTATAACAGAATTTAAATTGCAGGAATTTGTGTACAAATACAGTATCCTTAGAATATTTGAATATAGGAGGGATACTCATTTCACAAGTAATGTCTTTTATAACCTGTGTAAGGTGATGGGTATTAATATCAAGATCATCCCAGACCATCTGTCTACCTGTCCCCCTTTGAGATACTGTTTAACAGGCAGCCTCATGTGAAAATATGATAATGAGGTTACTGTGCAGTGTCTCATGAAGATGAGTAAGAACAACTGAAATTTAAAATTTTATTTTCCAACATATCTGATGCAAACTGTCATGATGTCAAACCTGGGGAATTTGTTATGATCCAAATTTTTTTTAGCTCAGGTAGTTTGACTGATCGGTGGAAAGGTCCATATCTGACGTTGTTGACAAAGTACCACATCCTCAAAGGGTGGCCGGGGAAGATACGTGGGTCCATTCCACTCACTATAGGGAGGTTAACCAACCGGTGGAGATACAAGGCGGAGACGAGGCCGATAACATGGACCTGTCGATTGCAAGCTTGTGACGGGAGGACTAAAAAGGTGGCAGTGAGAAACCTGAGCTAAAAGAAAACTGTAGATCAGTGTCGCAGCAAGGAATTGTTCTGCTGTGGTCATTTTTGTATTCTTCCAGAGTTTCCGTCATCTTGGTTTGTTTGAGGATACCCAGTTTCTGTGATGGAGGACCGATAGAGGAGATGGGAGCTGATGGCAGTGCTAATGGAGTGGAGCCAGGAGGAGTGCAATGCCAATCAGGGGAGTGTTTGACCAATCTTTGTACTGATATTGTTGAGAGCTATAATTCCGGATACTCTGGGACGATGTGGAGGTTTATCGTCTGAAGATTCCTGTATTTGTGAGCTTTGTGGGTCCTTAGTTGATGAGAACTGTATTCAACGGTGCCAGCCTAAATATAACCCGTACTGGGGTGGATATGCTTTAGAGTATTATCATAGCATGGTAGGCAAAGTGTTAAATCAAACTGATTGCTGGGTGTGTTCACATGTGTCACAGGGACAGCATAACGTAGGGTTGGTACAATTTCCGCTGATATCACGGAAATTTTAGAATTACAAAAAGGGAAAACATTGGATGGAAAATTCCACTCATCCAAACCACCTCATTTCAAACTCTATCAATTCCAAGTAGATAGGTCACTTTTGTGTTTAAACATAACCAACCCCAATAAACCCGGGAGTTGAGAAGTGACGGGGAATAATCAGACGATGACCTTCTCACAGAGAGCTGATAATGAGTCCATAAACCATGATCTGTTACGTTCAATTAAATCTAGTGGGAAACATTTTAGGTACTGGTACACATTGAGTTCCACCAAAGAAATTATTGGTAAGGTACCAGATGGTTATTGTGCAAAAATTAATACAACCAGAGACTTGCATGTGCCAGATGGAAGACCCTGAGATAGGATTGTTTGCAAGGGAAATGTTTTTAATGATAATGATGCATACTATTCCTTATGTTCTCCCCGATAATGTGTATTTTATATGTGGAAGAAAGGCGTATAAGTGGCTCTCCCCGAGTTCCGAAGGTTTGTGTTACCTGGGAAGAGTAGTCCCAGAAGTTATGACCCTCACACATGTTGAAATGCTCGGTATCCATAAAAACACACCATCACCATATCTTCACACGCAGTATGAACACAGAGGCAAACAAAATAAGATACCTGGTGACGTGCATAAAGCCACTCAGTTAATTAGTGAGACAACTGGCTTCCAAGTTTTAGTCGCACTGAATCCCACCAGAATCGCTTGGGGTACATTAAACTTTAGATATATTCAGGAACTTGCTAAATTGATAGATAATATCACCGAGATGTATGATGACTCATTCAGGTATACAGGGAGAGAATTGCAAGCATACAAGAAAGAACTGGTGCAACACAGACTAGTGTTAAATTATTTAACTGCTGTTACTGGAGGGTATTGCGTAACTTTGGCCACCCAATTTGGAGTGGTGTTGCACCTATATCACCAATGATACCAGCGACCCCAATGAGGTGATAGACCGGAAGATGGATGAAATTCTGCAGCTAAAATGGGAGTTTCGTAAGAACCATAACGCTTCAGTGGCTGAAGTAGGGGAGAAAATAGAAGGATGGGTCTCATGGTTGAACCCAGTGAAATGGTTCTCAGGCCTAGGGGAATGGGTCCAGGAAGTGATCGCCAGCATAGGCAAATTCTTGATCCTTATACTGATTGTCATCATAGTAATTGGCCTATGTGTCTGGTATGTTCCTATTGTGTTGAAGTGTGGAAAATTTAAAAATAGAGTAAGAAGAACGAAATTATGATGGTGGTCAGTAATGGCAATATGAATACTGAGGTAAATATAGAACTGCATTACAACCCTGAACTAGGAAATACCATCATCAAATGTATTATATTTAGATGTGCATAGAATGTATTATTGAAATGTTACTTTTGAAACACCTCAGATAATGTAAAGTCTCAATTTCCCTTCAAGACTGCCTTTATAGGACTGGTGCATCCCCACATCTTTCACATGATCTCCCAAGGTCCGCGGTGTGCATATAATGGTAGTTTTATGTCCCCTCCTAGAGATATATTATTGATGGATAAGAACCACCTTGTGCCATCCCCTAATAACATTAAGTAATATACGTATGTATGCCTAAAATTAATTTTAACATCAGGATGTGATAGCATGTTTTTTGCTATCAAAAGGTGGACTGTCGACGCTGGATTAGTGGCTGAGACGGAATCAGCGTAAAAATTAGCGTGCGCGACGCCATCTTGCGAATGGCAGCTAGACTCCATTTTAGAAACAAGAATCTGCACGATGCCATTTTGCGACCAGCGCCATTTTAAGTTACAGCTCATGAGCTAAGTACAGATGGCAATGTTTTTTGATAATCTACCAAAAACAACTAGAAATACAGCCCCTGAGAAAAGTAAATACAATAGACAATGCACCAGAATACTGTGAGTGTTTTACATACAAATTGGGAATCCCTGTATGTAGACAAGTATAGTTGTGGCAATTGTAATATAACCCAGACATTGATCTACACAATTGAATTTGTCTGAATCCTAAACAGGTTTTAGTCCCACACCCAGACAGAATGACCCTGGCTTCACAGCTGGGGGTAACACATTTGCATTGCAGTTTGAAACTGTGAGTGAGGAATGAGATGTGTGTGTGTGTATGTATGTATATATATATATATGTGTGTATGTACATGTATATATATATGTATATGTTAAGTCCATCATAGATGGAATCTCATGCATAAACACCGCACATTATGCACAATTGAGCTGCTAACATGACGCTCAGTAGCGAATGCACAATATCCTGCATGCAATGCTGTTTATTAGCCTCATGCGCACACATCTGCCCCAAGTTAACTAGCGTCTTTCTATCAAACCACACATACTTACACATTACAT
Source organism: Taudactylus pleione (assembly GCA_031769625.1). Taxonomy (NCBI): domain Eukaryota; kingdom Metazoa; phylum Chordata; class Amphibia; order Anura; family Myobatrachidae; genus Taudactylus; species Taudactylus pleione. Next base: position 863,506 of record JAUIMM010001073.1, read on the forward strand.
ATGTACATACAAGGTTCCATAAGCTTTAAAGTATAAGATTCAAGTTTGTTCATTTATTATAATTGCTGTGAAATAAAGGTTATTTAGTAGCTCAGGTTTAATACATGATAAGTATGCCGTGCTTGGTATTATACTGATCTGCACCCTCTCCACAGCTTCCCGGTATCGTCGGTGGGGAGATCACAACATGTACTCGCAACTTATGGGCCGCAGAGACTTCAAGCACCGAAATGTACATTATAAAACCAACTGTTAGGATTTGCATGAGGCGGGAAACAGGCAACCAGCTGTCGGAGGCTGGACTGTGTCTATTTGAATCAACCTGTTAAATGCTCTGTAACAGATGCGTCCCCCTTGGGAACCAATGGCATCAGCAACAAGCCTATCTATTGTGTTGTCTATTTCTGGGGGGGTATAAATATGTGTGCTCTGACCCTGGGTTTCTAGTCTTCTTCCAATTGACGGAGGTTATCTTGCTGATGCCGGGATCTGGTCCAGAGCGCCTGCGTAGGTATAACTGTACTTGGGTCTGTATAATTTCTTTGCGCTAAATTGTACTTAGATCATAGCGTGTAACTGACTGTACTTTTACTTGAATAATACTTTGTGCTTTGGAACCACAGGTTCAAGGTCTGGAGTCTTTATTTACTGTATGACTGCGTACGCAAAATAGAGTCATCCTAAAGCTGGCCACACATCTAAAGATTATCTGTCCAACCAGCCAACTAGTTGGTTGGTTGGAATGAAAATCTGGTAAGGTATGAAAGCAAATGACAATGAGCAATTTGCTCCCAAACGCCGGAAAATGGACAAAAACTGTTGTTTGAACAAATTGTTTAGATCAAACATTTAACAAACTTGTCTGACCGACCATTTTCATCTGTTTTCTGGCATTAGGAGCAAATTGCTGATCATCATTTATTTCCATACGTTACCAGATTTTCATTCCAACCAATCAACTAGTTGGCTGGTTGGACAGATTATCTTTAGATGTGTGGCCAGCTTTAGAGGTTTATAGGAAGGATATTAGAAGGTATAGGCAGGAGTGTATAGAGGTTACAATCCAGAATCCTTAAGGTGCCCACACATATAGCGACATTTCGACGAATCGTGACGATGAATCGGGTAAAAAAAGTACAAATCGTGAGTTTATACTCACGAGCATGATGCCGATGCGCGTCCCCGCTCGTCGTACATCGCATGTTCTGATCTGCCGTGCTGCAGGACAGATTAGCCAATCTGGGATACAATGCATTGGCTGCAAGATAGAGCTTTAGTCAGATTGGACACTTTTAACTCCAAATCGTGATCACGACGGCAAGGGAGCTCCCGTGAAAGTTCATGAGGAAATTGGCCATAAAATCGTATCGTGAGGACATCGTTATGTGTGTGGGCACCTTTAGTTGGGAGGTATGTGAATGCATGTGTCAACTCCTCAGCTCAATAACAACTGAACTGTGAAGTAATTTGATCCCTCAGCAGCGCTGTCACCGCAAGGGCTAGTGAGATAGAAGTACAGGGATAGTTAAAATGGCTGACAGAGAAAAGAATACAGTCAGACAGCTCCAGCAACAGACACATACAATGCCAGGAAAAACCTGCACTATACTGTACTATCATCAACTAACTAGACCTTGTGTCTAGTAGGAATAGTGCTACATAAACTGACCTACGTGGAGGAGAGGTATGCAGGGGGAGCCAGGCTCCGCAGCTCCCGGTGAGACCAGCATTTCTAGCACATAAAATGGCCGCTGGAGGACTCACAGGGGGCGTGCCTGAGGGAGGAGAGCTGCCTGCAACCGCCAGACCGCAGTGGAAAGGTGCGCAGAGCAGCGGGGGAGGGGCCGGTTGTGCCTTACAGGGAAGGCCCGCTCCCCTGACATGCTGTTAACCCCAGGGATGCCACAGCATCCACACGCTGTGGCCCCCTTTCCCTGGTGGTCTAGTGTCAGAGCATGCGCTGTGCCTGTTGACACGCGCAGCCCAACCCAGGGACCCCCACCCTGGGAAGTAAATTGGAACTGTGTATCATTGGGCGCCCTCCGCGGACGCCCGCTGCTTACCTGAATGTTCCCTGTGCAGTCAGGCCACAGTTCTTGGCATCTGGGGGCTTTTGCTAGCCAAAACCCCCAGACACCCGCCGCGATCCCTGGCACCGTGCCAGCGTCTCGGTGCCGGCGGGGTGTCGGAGTAGCAGCATAGGCGTCCTCCGGACAGCCTATGCTGACAACTCTTGAAGAAAAAACTATTTTCAGAGGGTGTCCACGCAGCCCCTCTTGAAGTGACTCGACTACGTGCCGAGCACATATGAAACTGAGGTGCCTTGGCATGGAAGCGGGGTATAGGAGAGGGACCTGGTGCATCCTGGGAGCACAATTTTAACTATTGAGGTGCTCGACGAGTGACGTCATCAGCCTATACCCCCAAGGTCTCCTGTGGAGCCCTATGGACCCTGCAGTAGAAAATAAATGTAATACAAAGCTCAGCTATCTTGACATGAAAGAGACTGCAGTATACAAAAGTGTGGGTGATGTGCATAGATGAGCACTGGATACATTCTGGCAGATGTTAGGAATGTGAAATATTGTACTTTAAAACATGCGAGCCAGGCAACAATTCTTAGACATGGGCGCACAAAGTAATTACAAACCAGCCAGCACACTGATTACTGCCCATGGCCCACGTTAAGACCTTACATGTCAGCCTGTGCGCCACTGCTCAGATATTAATCATCAACTCGTGTGCCCACCACTTAGGCCTGACCTGCAACGAGTATGCGTGCTACCCAAGGCTTTACACCACCTCACATGCCACTACAGAAAAGCACATTACACAAGATTGGGTGTCCCTACGAAGGGAAAATGTCACCATCCTGTTCCCCATAAAATGCTTCCCTAGCCCTGTGTACTTGATTCTCAGCATGTTAGCACTTTCAGACATAGCATTGTCAGCCTTTGTTATTATCATTACTATGGACTAAGCCACTGTCACTCCCCTAAAACACCCAGACTGTCATACCAGATTTCTGACAAGACGCATCTGTGACTGCTAAATGCCAGAGCCATTAGCACTAGGAATTTAGCACTGATGCTGCGGAAATGGGGCTGCTGTTAGGAGTCTCCCTATAGTGTAAAGGGGCATGCAGAGAATGGGCACTTCCTCCAGCCACCAGGATGCCTTTCTTTACTTGCCAAGGTATCCGGGATTTGTCCAACCCTGTCTTAGACACCTGCTCAGCAACAAAGTGCCCTTAGAAATCATTTCAAAACTTTTGCTGTGAATAAGTCCTGAACAATGAATTCTATTTGTGAGAAGTTGTCATTATACAGTATATAAAGGAGCATTTTTACAGAGCTTCCATCAGACAACATATTTTACTACTTTCTGCTAAAAGTAGAAACTAGATGTGTACAGACTAAAAACTAAGCCAAAAAAACAACACATTCTAAAAGACACTATTGAAAAGGGTGCTAAGAAGTGCAACAAATGCTGGAAACTGATGTTTTTCCATTTTGTGACTTAATAGGAGCTGTAACACTTTATTGGCAACAGGAAAATTTACATAATTTAGATACAAATCATACGATGTTTATTTACTTGGGGCCTGATCCAGAGATGGATGGATTTGCAGAGCTGCACACAAGCTGCTGAGCAAATCCGTCCATCTCAGATGCAAATGCAGAAGGTATCAGATACCTCCTTGCTGCATTTGCGATCCCAGCACTACGACCGATATCGCAGGCAAACTACAAGTCCCAGCAAGCCCTGTCATACCCAATTTTAATGGTTGCCAGGCAGGGCCGCAGTGGGACTCAAAATAGGTCCTGGCATTTTAAGCAAACAAGCCCACCCATTTAATGGGTTGCCAGGCAGGGAACATTGAGAATGCATGTTCCATGCCTAGAAATCCATTCCCTCCCTCCATAGAGGACACAAGACTTGCTCCATCAGGTGCCGTGACACCATACTTACGGACATTTATGATCTACTCCGCGGGAGATGCCCGGAGAGCAGATACAGCTGGCCACTTTGGGAGGCGGGCCCGGGTTTTAAGGCATTAGGTCCGCTCTGTCACACTGTCATGAATAGTGGGGGCGGGTTGAAGGGGCATGGCTAAATTTGGCCCCACCCCCTCTATACAGAGCCACGATTCACTGCAATCATGCCATGGTTCCTGGCAATTATCTCCCCATCCCCTCAGTGGGCAGCACTAAGTTGTTCCCGGATACCTGTGCATGAGCGGTAAACACTGGCGCTGCCAAAGAGGAGGGGGCCCACACAGAGCCTGCACACGAGCCCCCTCCTCTCTTAGGCGGGCCATACACGGGGCAATTTGAAAACGTACGACACCTCGGTACGTTTTCAAATTCAGCCCGATGCATCGCATGCTGCTGTGAATGGTAAATGATGCATCTTACAAGAGGCTTTGTTTACCTATCTAACAGCATGATGGATCGTAGTATGGTTTTTCCATAAGATCTACGATGCCGATGTACGACGGCGGGGACGCGCATCACAGTCGTACAGCATGCCAAACCACACACGATATGCACGATTGATCAATCTAAATCGTGCACATCGTGTAAAAAATCTTACCGTGTATGGGCCGCATTAAACCTCCTCTGCAGGATGCTGCTGCAGTACTAAAAAAAAAAACACCTGTTTGTGGTGCATAAATAATAAACTTAAATAATTCATGGGGAGGGCGAATGTCAAGGGCGTTCCCTATCTTGGATAGGGATTCACAGATATTTTTAAGCAAACAAGCCCACCCATTTAATGGGTTGCCAGGCAGGGAACATTGAGAATGCATGTTCCATGCCTAGAAATCCATTCCCTCCCTCCATAGAGGACACAAGACTTGCTCCATCAGGTGCCGTGACACCATACTAACGGACATTTATGATCTACTCCGCGGAGATGCCCGGAGAGCAGATACAGCTGGCCACTTTGGGAGGCGGGCCTGGGTTTTAAGGCATTAGGTCCGCTCTGTCACACCGCCATGAATAGTGGGGGCGGGTTGAAGGGGCATGGCTAAATTTGGCCCCACCCCCTCTATACAGAGCCACGATTCACTGCAATCATGCCATGGTTCCTGGCAATTATCTCCCCATCCTGCCCACTTCACTAGGAAGTGGGTGGGATGCAGGAGATCCAGATACTCTTCCAGGGGCGCAGGGGGCTCCCTGAAAATTTGTGAGCCTCCCGCAACTTCCAGGGGAGTACGTAAGTATGCATGACACAATTGACAGGTTAAGCAGGACACTGTTTATAAATACATTGGCTTCGCTCTGACTGGTTAGAAGCAATGTCTTTCTTTTACATCCTGGCTCCAGTGTTAACCAGACATATTACTGCAGCTGTGTTACAAAGCAATGAGGCCTATCCACTAGGCGATATTAATGAGCGATTGTATGTACCTCTGTGGCTGTTCCGCACAGTTCATACTGGCCCACCCTCCTGGAACGGCAGGGAGGCTCCTGAAAATCTGGTGGTGTTTCCGGCCAGCCGGAAAGGTGGGCAAGTCTCCCAGGTTTGAGGCCACCAGCTGCGGGAACGGACGCCCACTTCTCCAGTTAAGTGGGTGGCACAGGAAGCCGATGACACGATTTGCGTTGAATCGCATCATTGTGGCTCTGCCTCCCACTTCACAAAGCCGGTAATCTCAGCATTGCATAGCGGGGGTTGGGGCTGCGATGATGCGATCTCCTCATCACACCCCCAGACCAGCCTACCTCCGCCCACCCAGATTCTCCTACCCCTGTTGAGCCCCACCCCTCAGTGGGCAGCACTAAGTTGTTCCCGGATACCTGTGCATGAGCGGTAAACACTGGCGCTGCCAAAGAGGAGGGGGCCCACACAGAGCCTGCACACGAGCCCCCTCCTCTTTTAGGCGGGCCATACATGGGGCAATTTGAAAACGTACGACACCTCGGTACGTTTTCAAATTCAGCCCGATGCATCGCATGCTGCTGTGAATGGTAAACGATACATCTTACAAGATGCTTCGTTTACCTATCTAACAGCATGATGGATCGCAGTATGGTTTTTCCATAAGATCTACGATGCCGAAGTACGACGGCGGGGACGCGCATCACAGTCGTACAGCATGCCAAACCACACACGATATGCACGATTGATCGATCTAAATCGTGCACATTGTGTAAAAAATCTTACCGTGTATGGGCCGCATTAAACCTCCTCTGCAGGATGCTGCTGCAGTACTAAAAAAAACCACACGTTTGTGGTGCATAAATAATAAACTTAAATAATTCATGGGGAGGGCGAATATTAAGGGCGTTCCCTATCTTGGATAGGGATTCACAGATATTTTTACTCCACAAAATCACATTTTTGCACCAGACCAGATCGGAGCAGGCGATAGAGACTAGTCCTCAGACGCTCAATCACAGCTATTCATTTTATCAATATCTAAAATGTTCAAGCTTAGCCCTCTCATCTAGCTGCAGGTAGAAGTTTGGTCCTCGCAGGACGCTATAGAAGTCGGAAGTATCTGCTAACCACATGGAGAAAAAGACGCTGCAACCCTGGCAACTGGTCACCTGACCGGAAAAGAAAAAGCCGCCCTGCCAGGTCCATATGCAGCATTGGAAAGGTATATTTCTCTACGGAAGGGGATCTAGCTGCTTCCATGCAGCATGTAACAGATCGCAGGCAGTCTCAGTGCGAGATGTAGGTGGGCAATGTATGCTAACCGCTGCCTGCAAGCTAAGGGCGTGCTGAGAGTTGTAGTTCTACCGCTTTACTTTTACAGATTGTTCTCAGTCGTAGACAATGTGTTTGTTTATGCCTTCCTTTTACAGTGACATGAGGAGGGTACCTGAGCTGCCTGCTTCCAGCTGAGTGACTAGGCACAGACCGGTAGTTGACTGCAGCCAGTGCAGTGGGGAAGATGAAGGTGGTGAAATCTGGAAGTACAGCTTTTGATAGACAGGGAGGGTGCTTTGATGGCACCTGCAGCCTGGCAGTGTTCGCCTGCGTGTTTGCAGTGTACATGAAAACCTTACACCCATCAGTCCCTGGAGGGGATTCAGGTACGGTCACCATGCTGGGTATATTAGTAACAGCAGTGTAACAATGCTGTGTATAGCAGAAGCTGTAGCTCATAAATAGCAAAGTAATTTAATGTTTTACCTGCTTGATGTTTTGTATCCCTAAGCAATAGGCTAGTACATGCATATATAATACATACTTTGCACATTCAATAAATTATTATTATTATTATTATCCTTTATTTATATGGCGCCACAAAGGTTCCGCAGCGCCTTACACAGTACATAAATGAGCACACAAGAAAAACAGTTAATAGTAATACAAAACAATGCAGGACAAGGACAAGGTTATAAACTCAGCTGCAAAACACAAGCAGCAGGACATGAGCAACCAGGTGGTAGGTGCCATTGTAGGGAGTTAGGAGTAAATTATACTATAAGTAGGGGGAGGAGAAGCACGTGAGGATGAGGGCCCTGCTCGTGAGAGCTTACATTCTAAAGGGGAAGGGCAGACAGACAGGGGCGACACAGAGGGGTAGATAGTGAAGAAGGAGCATGGAGCAGTGGGTTAGGATATGTGCTGCGGAATGTGTGTGTATAAGACGACCTGATGTTATGTAAAAATTAAGTCCTTCATACATCTATCTCTATGATAGAAAATAGATTGTTTGTGTTATTTACATGAGAGATGTACAAAGTAAAGTAGAAGCATTTTAATTTGTGTGTTACATTTTAGCATCTATATACAGCCTGACAAGAAATGCAGCTATTATGGGACTGTCCCGCCATCCTAATACAGTAGTGACTACTTTAGTTCCAGCTGCTGGGTGCTATGCCATGCTCCTGTGAGTGGGTGCATCTCACATGCTAGACCCACTCACAAATGGGTGCAGCCATACATGATGTGGTCCCACAGGATGTTGCAGTACCCGGGCCCAGAATTTCTCTTGGCAGCCCTGGAGGTGACAGACAGAACGAGGAGGGAATGGGGCTTAGTAGTGGGGTAACAAGACCATGGAGGGAGGTGGTTGAGAGTGGAGGTATAGGAGAAGTGGGGGAAAGAAGCAGAGGGTTGGAAGCAGACTGATGAGAGAAAAAAAGGAAGAACAGCAAGTGGAGGAAACAGGAGGGGGAAGAGAGGGACGGATAAAGTAGAGGATTATGTGGACATAGAATATGGGGGTTGTGTGAAGTAAGGGTGTTCATGCTGTGGACAAGGTAATAATTGAGATGTAAACTGGAGTGGAGGCTGTGAGATATAGAGTCAGTGTGATATAGAGACAGTGTAATGTGGAGGCTGTGTGATGTAGAGACAGTGAGATATAGAGTCAGTGTGGATTAAAGTTGTTAAATGTTCAAAAATACATGTAAAGAACAGTGCTGCTAATGTATGAGTGCAGCTCCAAAAGTGATATATAAAGGAGAGGTATGTGAGTAGTGGGTGCAGGAATTAGTTTATAAACAAATGATTAATGTGGATAGATGTGACACAATTGGAAAAGGCAATACAAAATGAATGTGGACAAATAAATAAATATTTAGTTATACATTCTTTTTTTTTTTTTATCTTAATACATGAGTATCTCGAATACATTTTCAGTGTCCTCTTCTTTCTTTCCTCATTTATCCTGCATATGTCTGTCTACTTGTTTTCTGCCGTCAAATTCTATGTTTCTATGTGAGTGGAAATTTATGAAAATATTGACCAACCTCACAGTAATAATAATAATAATATTAGCTTTTATAGTGTGAGTATAGTATGCATAAAATATTTTTATTTTCAACTACTTCAGTCAGTCCCTGCCCTAGTAGAGTGTCCAATTTCCCTACAATGTGCACAAAATAGCAATTATCTCCTTCCCATCTGCTCTATAACAGATCTACCACTGTTGTGTTGAGCCTAAGTGATTGGGTGTAGAGGCCTTCGCTTTGTATATTTAGCAGGGTTTTCTTTTTTTTTTTTTTTTGCTACCTCTGAGCTGCTGGGGCTTTCCTGAACCAGCCTGCAGTTCCAGAAGTGTGACCAGAGGGTATGGAGGTAATGGTAATAAAAATAGATTTGTAACACTTTTGTCTTTGGTGTACTACAAGTCCCAGCATGGCTGCCAGGGCAAGCTGTCACTTAGAGGACTGCAAGTGCCAGCTTTCCCTGGCACTAGGGCCAGCCAGGACATGTAGTTCAGCAAAGAAAATGTAAAGAAAGCCAAACGTAGCTTAAGAAATAAATACTTTAATAAATAGAGACACCGTTTAGTTATAAAACATCAATTATTGAGTACTTACCCAATCCAAAGGGCCTAGAGTAGTCCAAAGGAAAGTGGTGTACATAAAGGGATTATGGGATATTTTTGATAAAGTGACAAAATCCCTGGATCTGGTGAAAATGGATGTTTTAGAAATTCTCCCTATTTCTGAAGACCAGCAATATGCTATGGTCATCGCTGGGTATCACACGTGCTGCCATTGCATGGCTAGTGGGGAAGCAACTTCATATTTAAGAAGGTTGTCTATCATATGCAATCACCACAGGTTTCCAGGTGCAGTGCTTAGCCTCCACCAATGTGGGACACCTACACTATGGAATTGAAAGTGTAGGGTTATCGCCAACAACAATATCCTTTCTAGTGTCACTGATCTGTGGTTCATATTATAGCAGCCCTCATGTCCTGAGTGCAATCATGTGTGAAGCAAACTTAAGGATGGGAGATATTTGGTTGGTTAGACAATGAAGATGGCTTTGCAATGTGCAGAGGTTTGCTAATTCATTTTATAGGTTAGTATCTCCATTCCTAATCTAGGTGTATCACTCGCTGTTTCTTGATGAAGATATAGCTGTCTCCTTTCAATTACTTCTCTTATCACCTGGTGTATGGAGACCTATAATTAACAGTTATGGAAGGAAGGTGACTTTCTGGAATGAAGACTGGTAAGGTCACTAAAGGGTAACTTGACCAATGAAAAAAGATGTCAGCTAGTGCCGAGAGGTTGGGAAACAGGTGATATTTATCCGGGCCGGCCACCCTCCAACCCCTTCTTACCTGTCAGTGGTAGCAGCTTCTCTCCTCTGCCTACACTAAACTCTCTACCCGCCCGGATCTGCCCCTGTAATGAGGGGCAGCATTGTAGTTTTTTTTCATATTTTTTGTAGGGGGCCAGGACCAGGCCTCCAAAGTTAGGCAACACCCCCTACAGGCTTTCTCCAGCCCTCTTGATTAGCCTGCACTGATCGCTCAACCCCTCCTCCCCCGCCGTATAGGGAGAGTTCTAAGAAATGCAATCGGTGCAATATAACAAGATTAAAACAGACAGTACAAGGGCAAAATTTAAAGTGAGAAATAAAGACAACTAAAGGTGCCTACACACTTGGCGATGTGCTCACGATCCGACAGTGTGTCCGATTTCCCGCTAAACTCTCCCCAGCAGCTCCCCGACAGTCGTGGACACGATCTGGTGTTAAAAACTGTCCAATGTGACAAACGGTCTATCGTGCCTCCTATTTCAGTGCATCCTGACTGAGATTGTCAGATCTGCCCTACAGCACGGCAGATCTGAAGATGCGATGTGCGACCTGCGGGAACATGCATCATGATCGTGAGTGGACACTCACGAATTTGGGCATATTTTACACGATTTGTCATCACGATGTGTCGGAATCGGGCAAATCATGTAAAATATCGCTAAGTGTGTAGGCACCTTAAGTGCAACACTTAATAACAATAGCATTCAATTACCCAATTCCCTTGGAGGGCAGACTAAAAGGATTAAAATTGTACACTGTGATTGGGAGAACACTGAAGACAAGGACATTGCAAAGTGAAAACTTTCAAGATTCTACTGTCTACATGAGTGGGGGGTATAACTGAGAATTAGGGGCATATCCATTTAGCCCTGTAGTCGGCCTGATGACGGCACTTATCAGGGTTTTTTTGTTTTGGGACCTGATGTGTCCCGAAAAATAATCCACTATAAGTGCTGTTTTTTCGCCCAAAAAAGGTGAGAACACATAGGGCCGCTAGCTTATCACGCTCCTATGTGTTAACGGCGAATTATCCTATTATTTAGTCTAAATTAATAGGATAGGGCGTAGCAAAATATCGGCGAAAATCCCAGTTTTTTCCGCCAATCGTGGGGAACAAATAGTGGCCGAACAGTATTCGGGGCTAATTGGATATGGCCCTTAGAAAGAGATGGGAAAGGGCATGAGTTCAGAGTGTGGGTGAGCTGGTAGGCTGGAATGAACAGGTGAGTTTTCAGAGCATGTTTGAAAAGAATGCAGATTGGTGTACTGTAGAGGTTTTTTTAGGGTAGGGGTGTGAATGTCAGTGGAGGGAAGCAGCATGGGAAAAGCTTTGAATGCGGGAGTGGGAGGAAGTAACTAGCGGGCATTCCACGTGACAATTGGAGGAAAAGCAAAGCGATCGAGATGGAGTGTTCACTGAAATGGAGGAGAGGGCGGGGCAAGTGAGTGCTTTGAAAGTGAGCGTGAGGATCTTAAACTGTATTATCTATGGCAGTGGTTCTCAACCCCAGTCCTCAAGTTCTCCCAGCAGGCCATGTTATGTGGATTTCTTTAATCATGCACAGGTGAGTTAATCTATTTTGCTGGGTTAGTAATTATCCCACTTGCTTCCAAAGACAGAGATCCTTAAAACATGACCTGTTTTGAAACTTAAATGTTGAGGTTGAGAACCACTGCTGTAGGAGAAGGGGAGTCAGAAATTGTTGAGATGGGGTTGAGTATGAAATACCGGCACTTGAGTAGCCATCTATCAATAGACCGACAGCGGCATCCCAATGCTGACAATCCCGACAGGCGAACAGTAAGTACTGTAACCCTGCCCTGTTCACCCAATCCTCCTTTCTCCTTCATCCACCAGGGGACACTGGAGACCATAGACAGTGGGGATATAGACGATGCTAATTAGGAGCTGGCACTTTAAATTTTAAGAAGTGTGACTAGCTCCTCCCCCTCTATATCCACCTACAAGCCCAGTCTCTGTTCGTCCCTGAGGGGAGCTGGATATGTATGCACACTCCTCAGGGTTTTGTAATTAGTTAGAAAGCACTTTTGTGCTGAAGTTAGAATACATTGAGGACAGACAGACAGGCAGCTGCTGCACTTCCTGTCTGCAATCATGGGTGCTGCCAGGGGGACGCACGTCGCCTGGGATCCCCAACTGCTGAAACCACCTTCTCCATTACGGGTGGTTCCAAATGCCACAGCTTGCAGTGCACATACCAGCCCCCTTCAGTCACTACCGCCGCTGGCAGCACAGCAGCTTCTGTAAGTATTCCCTGGCTTCCCGAGTAGCGGGGTAGCCAGGTTATTATTAAAACAGGTGGTATAGCAGACAGCAGGCTGCTCCGACTAACGGAGCAGCAAAACGGCAGATAGCTGTGGCTCAACACATAGCTTTATTGTAAGAGGGTATAACAGTTAACCCCTTCCCCGCTGCAGGCCTGGTATTGCTGCTAATTCAGCCAGCCTCATACCCAGGCTCATTATTAACATTGCCACTTACTGCGCTTCTCTGGAGGCTGCTGGCGGCCATTACACGGAGGGACTCTGCCTGGTATGTGTGTGTATGTGTGTGTGTCTGTATATGTGTTTGTGTGTGTATTGCGGACACTTTTTGAAATTTTAATGTTTTTCAACTTCAAATGCTTATATGAATCATTGCACTGCATGAAGTGTAAGAGTTTTTATATCAAATGAAAGGAAATGTAATGCTGAATTCAACACAATAAACAGAGGTCAAATATTTGCATTACAAGGGAAGTTATGCAGTGAAATCAACACTTAGGGTGAATATCCCTGTGTACTTATGATGTTACTGTCCTATCAGTATTTTGTTGGGTATCCTTTATTTTTCAAGACAGCAGCACAGCGATGTGTCATTGAGCCAACCAATATTTGGAGCTCTTCCTTCTTTATTATGTGGTGCCATGAGACAATTATAGCCTCAATTAATTGAAAAACTGATACATCTGAGGCGTCCATCCAATAAAAGACAAACAGAACCACAAATGTTCTATGGGGTTCAGGTCTGGGCTGTTTCCTGGCCATCCCAGCACCTGTATGTCATTCTCCGTGAACCCCTTTTAGCATGTCTGTTGAGTGTGGCAGTGAGCTGAATCCTGCTGGAAAAAAATGGGGCATTATCTGGGACAAGATCCCTGATAGAAGGTAGAAGTTTTGGTTGTAGGATGGTGTCACTTTCTGCTGTTCAGTGTGCCATCTATAACATAAAGGCGGCCTACAGCATCTGCTGTCATACATGCCCAGATCATAACACTTGTAGGATTCTTTGTTGTCGCTTGAATAAAATCTGGATGTACCTCTTCCCCGATGCGACGTCTCACAAATGTTCTCCCATCACTACCAAATATCGATATCTTAGTTTCGTCACTCCATATCACTTATTTCCACTGACCTTCTATCCATGCAATGTGTTCTTTTGCCCACTGTATTCGTTTCTGCTGCTACTTTTTATTCAGCAATGGCTTTTTTCGGGGAATCCTACCTTTTTAGGCCAACCTCCGTTAGTCTTCTCCGTTCCGTTCTTGCACTGACAAAAACACCAGTTGCACTCAGTTTACTGCTAATGGCCACAGATGATATCCATCTGTCCCTGACGCAAATTCGTTTTATTCTCCTATCATCAACTGCTGTTGTGCACTTTTTCCAGCCTTTCCCTTCTTTGTTTTGTATAGATTGTGTTTCCTGATAGCGTAAACAAAACATTCGGACTCCTGATGTCACATTCCCAGCAATTTCTCTCGCAATTGCTGCATACAAAAGACCATTTTCACTTACCACCACAATCCTGGATCACGTTGCTGTGCTGCGGTCTTGAAAAATAAAGGATACACAACGAAATACTGATAGGACAGTAACATCATAACTACACAGGGATTTTCACTTTGTGTTGTTTTCACGGCATAACTTCCCTTGTAATGCAAACATTTGACCTCTGTTTATTGTGTTGAATTCAGCATTACATTTCCTTTCATTAGATATATGAATCATTGCACTGCGTGAAGTGAAACAGTTTTTATAAGCATTCGAAGTTGACAAACATTCAAATTTCAAAAAGTGTCCGCAATTTTGGCCACCTGTGTGTGTGTGTGTGTGTGTGTGTGTGTGTGTGTGTATATGTGTGTTCTCTCTATCTGCTGCTGCAGTGAAACTGGTAGGTTAAACGGAACTGTAAGTACACAGTGGGGTTTAGGCTGGTCAGGAGAGCATTTAAGTATCTGTGATTACTTCCTTCTATGCCTAGCGTTTTCTGGCACTGCTAGGAGCGCTATTAGGGCAGGTGTGGTTCTCTCCTGTCTCTCTGTATATCAGTTTCTTCTGTTGACCTTTTTCATTACACTTTAATGTTGTGTGTGTGGGGTCTGTATGTATCATGAGGCTCTAAGGCGTCTCCTACATACCTGCAAATATTGTGCAGATTAGTTTACACAGGACATCTAACGCGCTATTGTGTAGCGCAGATGGTGTGGCGGTTGGCGTTGCCGCGTCGCAGCACTGGGCTTCATTAACCCACTGCGGCTCTGGCTGTGTGGAGCTTGTGTGTTCTCCCTGTAAAGAGAAAAAAAAAAAATTGTATCCTAAACCATAAACTTCAGGGATGTCAGATTCGCCGTCTTGGATGGCGCAGGTTACACTAACAAAGCAAATGAGCTTTGGGTAATTGGCTGACGGGATAGGAAATAAACTGCCGTTAAGGAGCTTATTCCGTCAACATAATATACAATGAGCAATGGCTTCGCTTTGCTGAGCTGGAGGCTTCTCGGTAATAGGGGGGCTTCCAGGTCGGGGGTTCTAGAAGCATGACGGCCTCGGAATCTAAAAACCAGGGCTATTTCCCGTACCACTGATCAGTGTCAGATACCCTGGTATGCAGGGGTAATTACATTTCCTTTATATATAGGAGACTATATAGAATAAATTTATTTTCTGCAATCCGCCAGGTGTGGCAGATACAGGAGGAGGACACTAGTCCTGCTCCACAGTTTTCTTTCTAAAGAAATAACAGACATGCTATTGCATTTCCAGTTTCAATAAAGTTGGATTATGTTCTGTTGTCAGCTTTGGAACATCCGGATAAACAAATTTCAGATGTCCCGGCGGTTTTTTATCTTTCTCTGTTTTTTGTTAAGCATAGCAGTATATCTTGTGAGAATCCCACTACAGTAGATCATTGGTTTAGCGGCTGTTTAAGATCCTGGGGACATGTCTTTTAAAGACATCGGACAGGAGTTTGAAGTATACTCTCAAGTTCATTTGTACAGCTGCAAGTGTGATACTGCGTCCTGTCATTTGTAATTAATGTACATGAAGGTAAGTGCAGAATCGAAGAAAGCTGTGAAAACATTTCCATTCGTGGATAATGTTATTTTCCTTGCTGTGAATCTAGATGGGGGTAAATCCTCTTATATTCCGTCTGTGGCTCCTCCCCCTAGAAGCTCTTATACAGGACCATCGTTTCGGTCCTTTAGTGCTCTGGGTTGTTCACGGGACCATCAACTCCCCGTGGTTCCAGAGGTCGGGGTAGAGTCGCAATAACTCAACATGAGGTTAAGTCCACTACTGAGACTAGTGCAGGCGGTCCCCAGATTGGAAGCAAGTCTTCAGGACTTCAGAGTAGTATGGACGGAATCTTGTACGGACGTTTGGATCACGGATCTCATCACTGGAGGATACAGCTTGACTTTTTAGTCTCCTCCTCTACCTTGTATTTTTACCACAGGTTTGTCAGTTTCCAACGATAGGAGTATCATTTTACAGCAAACTATACACTAGCTTCTATCCACAAGAGTGATTGTCCAGGTTCCCGGACATCAGACCGGACAAGTTTTTTTTACTCCAGTCTTTTCGTGATTCTGAGGACTTACGGCTCGGTCAGACCAACTCTGAACTTGTAGAATCTCATTATATTCCAAAGGATTTTCAAGTTCAACATAGAGTCCCTTCAATTGGGGATTGCGTGACTAGAGAACGGCGAATCATGGTATCTCTGGATATCAAGGATGACTTTCTTCACATCCCTTTATGGTCGCCTCACCAGGCGTTTCTGAGAATCGTTTTTCAGAACTATCATTTCCACAGAGATCATGGCTATCATGACGACTTTCCTTCAGAAACAGGGGATCACTATTATCCCTTACCTAGACGATCTTCTGCTGAAGGCCCATTACAGGGTCCAATTACTGCAGAACGTCAGTGACTCTCAGCCGTCTCATAGTCAGGGGTGGTTTCTGTATTTTACCAAGTCTCATGCCTTCATCAGGAAAAAGCAACTTCCATTCTGGAGATGGTGAGGACGTTCCTTCGACATCGTCTGGTATGGTGCATGTTTGCCCTCGACTCCTGGATAAGATGGTCAAGGCATTAGAGGCCCTTTCCTTATGGGGGATTTCACTCCAGGATTTTTCAGCTAGTTCTTTTCTCTCAGTGAACAGGATCCTATCTTTTCCTTCACCAACGGGTAAAGTTAAGTCCCAGAACTCTGATACCCCTTCTCTGGTGGTTGAACTCGATTATTCCTACTGAAGGGAAGGAGATTTGGATTGGGTGATGGGACTCTTCTCACCACAGACGCGAGTCTGGGAGGATGTGAAGTGGTGTTTCAGGAACAGCACTTCCAAGGCTGCTGGGTATCACTGGAAGCGAGTCTATTGGTAAATATATTGGAATTGCAGGTAGTTTTCTACGCTATTCGGACAGCAGATCACCTGTTGAGGAGCCATGCAGACTGGGTCCAGACGGGGCCCGGAGAAAGACAGATAAGTGCCGTTCTATGCATTATTGTCAGGAATAGACATACCTACGGGGGCCCCATTATACTTTGACACTCTATTACTCTAGTGTCACACAAGCAAACGTAGAGTTAGAGGACTGTACTTATCACTAGCAGTGCACGGCATCCCATAATCACCTCTTACTGCACAACATACACTGCTGGACTGTGGACTGAGCTTTTTAATATTTATCACTCGGACAGAGCAAAGATAGATATATATATAGATATATATATATATATAATATAATATGTGTGTGTATATGTGATACTTGGTGTAATTAGCTTGGTAGACTAGTGTCAGTGGTGCAGAGTCAGACTCCACACATGGCATTCCAGTAAAACAAATGAACGTGGTGTAGTGTTCACTCTAGCTCCGGCGGCAGGCAGGGCAACCTTGTGCGCGCGCCCAAAAAGGAGGCGTGGTCATGAAAAGGGGGCGTGTCTATAAGTGGTGCTTTACTTCCAGCATAATCAGGAACAAACAGAAAATTGTAAACGCCTAGCCCTTTCTTAGGGCACTAGCTTGCTTCTTGGACCCTCTCTACAGAAGCTGCATGAAAGTCTCTCACAGTCTGAGATTGGTAATCCTTCCTGCCACATGCAGGACTGGACACTGGCCTCCTGCCCTGGTATAGCTTCCTTAGCTTGTTGGCTGCCGCCTCTCACAGTCTGGCCTGCTTCCTTGCAGGTACCATAGCTCAGTCCCAAAGTTTGATAGCCTTCCCTGTATCTCACAGGTCTAGGCTTAGGCCTCCTGGCCCTCACTGGCTCGCTAGCATAGCACAATGAGCTCTGTCTGACTGGTCTGCCTCAGTCCTCCCTGGACTGACTTCACTAGTGTCATATTTTCATTATTGTATATACGTGATCTATTAAACTGTAGTTAATATATGTGGCCAGCACTCATATTTATTCCTTTGTTAGGTTATCACTGGAAGCGAGTCTGCTGATAAACATATTGGAATTGTGGGCAGTTTTCTACGCTATTCAGACAGTAGATCACCTATTGAGGAGCCGTGCAGTCAGGGTCAAGTCGGACAATGCCATGACAGTGGTGTACATTAATCATGGTGGATCCAGATGTCCGGCGATATTAAAAGTCCAATTCTAACCTGGGCAGAAAAGTTTGCAATGGCAATCTTCATTCCAGGTGTAGCAAATTGAGAAACTGAATACCTCAGCCGGTAGGACGTGCATCCAGGGGAATGGGCACTACACTGGCAGGTTTTTTAATCAAGGGTGGGGCCTTCCTCAGGCCGACCTCATGACATCCAGAAAAATCATCAGCTGACTTTCTACTGCTCTAGGACGAGAGACCCGGAGGCAGTGACAGTGGATGCATTGTCAAAACCGTGGCAGTTCGAATTTGTTCCCTCCATTTCCTCTTCTCCCTCAGATTCTACAACACATCAAAAGGAAGAAGGCCAAGGTTCTCTTGGTAGCTCCGGATTGACCTTGCAGATCTTTGGTATTTCATCCTTCAACTTCTGCTGATCGACGATCCGTGGCCTATACCTCTGAGAGAAGTTTTCTTACTGCAGGTTCCTTTAGTCTATCCACACTTAAAACGTCTAAGTTTGATAGCATGGCTCTTAAAAGGGCCATTTTCAGAAGTACAGGAATGCCATCCAGGGTAAGCCCTACAATGCTTAGAGCTAGGAAGGAAGGTACTTCTAAACATTACCACCGTAATTTTAATTTGAAGACTTATGTTTCATGGTGTGAATGTGGAGGGGCCCCTCTTACAAAATTCAACCTAGCCAGATTTTTATTTTTTTTCTGCAAGCAAGTTTCTCGACCGGTCTGCGGTTGGGTTCACTGAAGGTTCAAATTTCAGCTCTGACGGTTTTCTTCCAGAAGAAGTGAGTCTCGAATACCAGAGGTTCAGACTTTTCTGCAGGGTGTGATTCGGTTGCATGCACCCTTTGTTCCTGCTGCGGCTACATGGGATTTGGATCTCGTACTTTATTTCTTACAGTCTCCTCTGTTCGACCTTTTTCAGTTGGTGGAGTTAAAATACCTTTCATGGAAGGTAACACTTCTTCTCACACTGGCATCAGCCAGGAGGGAGTCGAATCTGGCAACTCTATCCTGTCGTCCTCCATACTTGATATTTTATGAGGATAGAGCGGAACTCTGTACAAGCATGGATTTTCTATCAAAACTGGTTTCGGATTACCACATCAACCAACCTATTGTGGTACCGGTTCTTCCACGACACTCTCCTTCATCAGGATCCTTGGATGTTGGGGCTCTTCTTATTTATGTGGTAGGGACTGCAGCCATATGTAAAACAAACTCTATCTGTTTTGTATGATGCTGCTAGTCGTGGTTGGCCAGCTTCCAAACAGTCACTGGTCTTCTGGATTCGTCTGACTAACAGTCAGGCGTATATGGCTTCATCTAGGGAGCCTCCGTTGTCTATTACAGATCCACTCGCTCCGTAGGTTCCTGGTGGGCATCTGCTCGCGGGGTTTTTCCATGGAGTTACTTTGCCGAGCGACTACTTGGTCTGGCCGACATTTCTTTATTCTATATTTATAGATTTGACATGTTTGCATACTCTGCAGTGCAGTATGGCTGGCCTGTTTTGCAGGGTTCTCGTCCATAATAGGAGCTCTGGGATGTCCCCACTGTCTATGGTCTCCAGTGTCCCTAGTGGATGAAGGAGAAAACAGGATTTTGGTACTTCCCGATAAATCCCTTTCTCCGATTCCATAGAGAACACTGGATGCCCACCCTGCGCTGTTCCTTCCTGTCAGGGTTGGGGTCATTTTATGTTATGACTGTTAGACAACTGTTTTGATGTCTCTGGTTGTGTTAATATTTCAACCTTTTCCTAGTTTTTGTGTACTTGCTTCTCCTCCTCCTCTTCTGTTTGCTTTTTCTCAGCTCCCCTCGGGCACAGTTTTCTAAGACTGGGCTTGTAGGGGGAAATAGAGGGGGAGGAGTTAGTCACACTTCTTAAAATTTAAAGTGCCAGCTCCCACTTAGCACCATCTATATCCCCACTGTATATGGTCTGCAGTGTCCCCTATGGAATCGGAGAAAGGGATTTACCAAAATCCTGTTTTCCTGTATCCTAACACTAACCCTCCCTACCCCGCACCATAACACTCCCGGTTAGTGCCCAGCCTAACCCTCCCCCTTACTGCCTAGCCCTAACCTCCCCTGGTGGTGCCTAACCCTAACACCACCCTCCCCCCTCCCACAGCCTAACCCTAACTCCCCCCCCCATTGTGCCTAAACCTAACCCCCCCCCCCACGACTAACTGTTAACGCACCTTGCTATGCTTATGATAGGGATGCCGGCTGTCGGGATTTCGGTGTCTGCATCTCCACTTGTCGGGATTCTGGCACCGGCTTTCTGGCCGCAGTTCGGGAATTCGGCGCCGGGATTTCAGAAGCCGGCTGTAGGTTTATTAATTACATCATGTTGAGATGAGCAGCAGTATGGTTATAGATTTAAGATTAGGGAGGTGGGAAAAAAGACCAGTGTGTAGAAAGTTGCAGTAGTTTGGGCATGAACAAAACAGGAAGGGTCGAATTCTGGAAGTGTTGCTGAGATGTAATTGCTGGGTGAAGAGCGAACATAAATGTGGGGGGGTGGAGGAGTTGAGGATGATACCCAGACAATAGGCATGAGGGACAGGAGAGATGATAATGTTAGAAACTGGAAGCGTGTGGGAAAACAATAAGCTTAGTCTTAGACATGTTGAGTTTAAGGAAGCGCTGGGAGAATTGGGAAAAGTTGGAATGAAGAAATTAGGATATGCGAGAGAGAGTGAAGTAGGTGAGGTCAGGGGACGAGTGGTAGACTTGTATATCATTAGCATAAAAGTGGTCTTATAGACCAGAGGAGCTCACAAAGGAAGTAGGTGTAGAGAGAAAAGAAGGGGGACCAGGGACAGAGCCTGGGGTCACCAACTGGAAGGGCAAGAGTGGTTAAGAGTTGGAGGTAGAGACAGAGAGGGAACAGTTATAAAAGTAGGAAAGCCATGAGAGGGCAGTGTCACTCAGCCCAAGAGGATGTAGTGTTTGATGGAGGAGTTATGGTCAACTGTGTCAAAGGCAGCCAACAGGTACATGAGGTGGAGGAGGAGATTGCAAAAATTACCCTTTTGTTTTAGAGGTAAGGTCATTAGTAATCTTGGTGAGGGCAGTTTCCGTGGAATGTAACCCTTAAGCTGTATTTGCTCCTACCTAAATGGAGGTTCTTTGGTCTAGATATTTGTATGGCACAAACAAACTGTTCCTTTCCCTAAACTAATAATGTTAAAAGGGAAAAAAAAAACTTCTGGAAGAACAAAACTCCATTAAATGATTTCCTGCCTGTTTTGTGCTGTTTGATTTATTTAGAGGGAGCTTTTTATTGTTATTGGGGTAAATGTGCAACTGATTTACTGGGAATAATTGTAGATATAACAACCACTTTCTGCTATTGAAAAATATTATTGTATGTCAATATTCACAGTGTACAATACAGCAAGCCACTTTTGTGTGTTCAGCGGTAATGATTAACATTATGTTTATTTAAATAATGCATAATTACCATGGGTTAGAGAGATGTTACCTGCAAAGAGCCTTGCAGAAAATTGTTGCTAGTGTATTGTTTATGTACATTAAGTCTAGAGTTTCTTCATCCACTTCCCAGGCTGGCTGATAATTACTGCCTGCAGCACTATGCTGTCCTTACTACAAGTTCACCACAAGCTTTGTTTCCTTTTCAACGGATTGCATTGAGGTTATAGTACTGTATTCCTTTTTACAGAAAAGTTAAATGCAAAGTGTAATGTACAAGCTAAAGATTCAATCTGCCGAGATGGCTCCCTGCTCTTCTGAGACCCCACTTGCACCAATCAAATTAAATAGCTACTGTATGTTTGTTATAATTGCTATAATATTATTCTGTGCTCTCTTCTACCCCCTGCTTTCTTTAACATATTGTTTATCAGCCCCCTACCCATCAATGTTACCGGCTGGTGTTATTTTATAAAGAGCAGGTGCTTTGCGTTAAGAAAACTACTACTTAATAGTGGAGAGGGGGATGTGAATAAAACAGAGAATGCCTACTATAAGTATATTGTGTCCTTTATTAATACATTATTTTCATGTCGACCTTTTGACCCTGTCGACCATTTGTGTCTGTCGACCTTCTTACATGTCGACCTTTAGTGTGTCGACCTTTTGTACCTGTCGATCTATTGACTGTCTAACAACTGGGGTTGATCTAGACATTGTCTAACTAATTACTGTCTATCTACAGTCCGGCACCCGTTTGGGTTAGTCAACCACAGTAGAATAAATTGTTATACTAACAATCTCAACACCTCTCAACTAAAATAAACTGCATCCAATCAGACGCTTTCACAAACTTATCTTATAATCTTCACCAATACATGCATCTGTTGCATGTATTGGGCAGGGGTGAAAGTCTCCTCTGCCACAGGGAGGGAATCGAAGAGGAACTCCCAAATGCGTCTAGTTTGGAAATTGGTAGGTTAAGAATTGGCACACTTGGGTACTTATGCAGAGTGTAACAAATGCATGTGTATGGAGCATGTGTGACAGATTTTGGCACTGCTCTGGAACTAAGGGTTTGCAAGTTACAGGTGAGTAGGGGAACATGGTAAGGGTTGTTGAGTTATATCTGGAATTATTTATCTTTGTAGATAGTCTACCCTTTAGCTTTAGTATACCGTAAGGGTATAAAAATAACTTTCAGCAAGTAGTTCCTGTACAGATAGGAGACGGTGATGTGATTGCTGATACAGAAGGTATAGTCATTTCGATAATTGTTATCTGTTAAGGCAGGGCTCGACAAATTTTTGTAAAATCTAGCAGCCTATTTAAAAGATTAGGAGCCAGACCATCGTCCATTACCAAAATATAACAAAAGCTTGTAAAGACCACCACACCTGCCCTTTCAGTGCCCCTCAACCTAGTAGTAAGCCCCTTGTAAAAGTGCCCCCAGTAGTAAGCCCCTTAAATAGTGCCCCCTGTATTAGTGCACCCCTGTAGTAAGCCCCTCTAAGTGTGCCGCGCACACACACACAAATAAACAAAAAAAACCCAATACTTGCCTTGGCCAGGATCCTGCGTCCGCTGCCGTCTGCTGCTCCTCGGAACTATGGAAGAGACGTCATGACGTCTCTCCCATAATGCCTGTGGGGAGAGCTGTACATCGGAGCTCAGAAGTGCCATTGCGGGGAGTCGGGCGTCCGTCGGTAACATTTCAGCGGGCGCCCGGCATGAGCTTCCCTGCGGTGGAGGGAAGGGGCGGGGCTTGGAAATCCCAGTCGCCAGGACTAAAATCTTAGTCGCCATGGCGACCTGGCGCTCGGGTTGTCGAGCCCTGTGTTAAGGGGTCTGTGTAATAAAGCAAATATGGTGGAAGGTGTTGCTCGTTTCCACTATTTCCTCCAGTGCGATTGCAATGCTAACTCACACACGCGCACTGTGGTGCAGGTGTAGTACGCACCATAGGCCTATCTGTGTACGCAGTTGCGATCCGCAATGAATCGGGCTCATAAAGCCCTGTATCTGAATGTGATTGATTTTTATTTTTTTTTCTCGTTCATGGAAATTTGTGCAGGGTTGTTAGCTTTGTGCAACTCTTGTCTGTTACCTACCAGAGTTTGTAGACCTCAACAGGAGGCCCTACAGTATATAAAGTGACTTTGTCAGTGTACCCAAGCTCACAAGCCGCTGTAAGTGCAGTCTCCAGCATCTACTCCAGGAATTACCCAAAGCGGACATCCGTGCAAAGCGACAGAGAATGCAAATATGGAGGAAGGTAGTCTGCTGGTGCAGGCAAGCAGGAGTGCAATTAGCAGGGTTATGCATTGGGTCTCTGCTTCAGACAGTGATGATTCTGGTCCGGAGCACCTGCTCACCTCTTTGCCAAGACCCCCACATGGCATGCTGTTACTAGTGTCTGCATGGTCCTGCCTGGAGGGAAGGCCTGTAACTGGCTGCAGAAATTTAATATTAACAAGTAATAAAGGACGGGCGCTGCTTGAGTCTAGCTGTTCCAAAAAATAGGAGCTGTGGTTTACATAGGAGATAGTCAGTCAGTCAGTCAGTCAGTCAGTCTCCTTAACAAAGATATAAATATAAAACATGGGAAACAGCGCTATGGATACCTGTATACTCTATTAAAATGTAATAATCATGATATAACAGCTTTTAAAAACATATATAAAAAATATAATAGATAAATATGAAAAAATAATTGACCTCAGGTTAGTTGGTGAAAAATTGCACACAAATAAAATTCATATGTCCACAGGTTTTAAGTCAATGTCTAGCTATGCAGACTTGTTACCGGCTTTGTAAGACAGTTGAAAGGAGTTCTTTATTAGCGGGGGGTCCAAGTTGAATTACTTCCCAGCGCAAATGTACAGGCTCCCAGTCCTCGGTCCTCCAAGTCATATGCTGGTAATCTCCAATTTGGACAATAGCAAAGTTAATATGGCGAGGCTTCTCCAGTTACAATCCAGCGTCTGGGTCACAGAATCGAACGCATTTAGCTGCTATGTGGCAGCTTTTTCAATGGTGTCTAACATTCAGAATGGCCTTCATATAGGGGCCTTCATTATTCATAGCCCAATCAGCTGTTCACATCATTAATTGATCCCTGATCATAAGCATAATAATGTACAATAATATACAAATATATATAGGAGGCAAACGATATTCACATATTCCTAAAAATAAGAACCCAAATTTTTTTTATTATATATAAAACTTACTCTTAGAGCATATATACATCTCGAATCCCGATGTATGTGGGCACTTCCGTTAGTTACACTTATTAAATCTTAATGAGTATAATTTATCCATAGCACTGTAACTGGCTGCACTCTGCCTCAGTGGGAGTGTCCAGAATAGCGCTGATTATCAAAGCAGTATGGCGGTCCCTAAAAAACATTCACAAACAGGTGAGAGAGCCTAACTCGTTTCTCGGCCTCAAGTAAACTGGATGTTTACCTTTTGAGGAAACGGCTAGTTTACTTGAGGCTGAGAAACGCGTTAGCTCTCTCACCAGTTACTGCCTGTATTTTAGAACTGTTTATTGGCAACCAGCCCGCAACATTTAGTTGGACTTTTCAATTCCGGAGCACCACACGGTGACATACTGCATGAACAGTATTGACAGCAATACCACTGCAGTCGTGCCATACCCGGAGCTCATTAGAGCGAAATTAATTTTACAGCTATACACCTCTTTCCCGGCCAGGATCAATCTCCTAAGACACAGTATTGTGTTCTCAGCTACACCGCTCAAAAACACCGGCATCGAGTGGGTAAGCTAACAGGATCATTACGGATTCCCCCACAGAGGGGACACGTATAGATATACGGATACTGCAGTAAATATCTTTGTTGCAATAAGAACTCCAGCTCCATTACAATAACACATCTCTTAATGTAGAGACTTCAACTTATATAGTGTTCACTCTACGTCCGGCGGGAGGCAGGGCGCGCCGGACCCATAGATAGGGCACTATTGTGCGCGTGCGCCCGAAAAGGGGCTGTGGCCAATGAAAAGGGGGCGTGTGTGACGCGTTCCCTTTTTGTCACTCCTGGGGGCGTGCCCGGCACTAACGGACATGCCGGGCAGCCCCCAAGCGCTGCGGTCACTGTGAATGGATGCCGGGCACATGCGCCCGGCGTCCATTCACCGGCTGTGATCGCTGTGCCGCCGTTTTGACCACCCACGGGACACAGCGACCCGCGGGTGGAGGCAGAACCCGCAGGCTGTCTCAGCGGGCCGCCGCGCTGGAGGCCAGGGCACGTTCTGCACTTCAGAAATCGGGGAAGGGCGCGGCGCCCCGCTAAAACAGCCTAGCGGGAACACTATTATTTTCTGCGCTGTGGAATTTCCATTCTGTTTGTGGACATTGTAACACAGAAAAAGTATTTATTTATTTATTTATTTATTTATTTTTTCAATTCTTTTATATAGAAAGGAAAAAAAACGAAAACATGGAAAAAAAAAGTTTGATAAACATTACAAATGAGCCATCTTTTTAAATAAGAGAATTAGCAATAGGCATATGGGGGGGGGGGGTGTTGGTGTCAGTAGAGGGGATGGGAGGGTGTTTTTTACAGGACTACCAAGGGAAGCAAGATACTATAGAGAATATCAAATGCTAGACAAGAAGCATTATAAGGAACAAAGAAACGTGCCATTTGGAGAGCAGCAGAGGTGAGGATTCAGTTAGTTAGGGGGGTTTGTCACAGAGGAGTCGGTTTGGGTGGAGCAGACTCAGCCATCACGCATGGATCACATATGGATAGTGAGCGCGGGGAGTAGAGGTAGAGAAGTGCTGTCGTGTGAGAGCCACGGAGCCCAAACCTGAGAAAACATATGACCTCTATCATGAAGATAGTAGGTAATCTTTTCCATTTCCACTATTTGCCGGATTTGTGACTTTAGGGCAGAGAGGGTTAGTGGAAGAGGGTTTTTTCAGTTACGAGCAATCAAACTTCTAGCAGCAACTAAAATGTGGGACAACAATTTAACAGAGCGTTTGCTAAGATCAGGTGGGGGTTAACTTAAAAGGAAGGTCCATGGGTCTTTCGGAATCGGGTTTTCAAAGACCGTGTTCAGAAGAGCATGAAACGAGGTCCAGAAAGGTTCAAGAGTCGGGCAGGTCCACCAGATATGGGTGAGGGTACCTTGGAGGCCACAGTTTCTCCAACAGAGTGATGAAGCAGAAGGGAACATATGGGGGAGCCGTACTGGGGTATAGTTCCAACGGTAGTACAATTTGTAAGAGGTTTCTTTAAGGCGGGTAGAAATAGAGGTTTTAGCAATTGCAAGTCTTATGTCGTTCCAAGCCTCTTCGTTAGGTGGAGGGCCAAGGTCTATCTCCAAGGAGAATTCATGGGGATTATTAGTAGGCAGAGCAGCATCAATGAGAATGCTGTATATTTTGAGAGATCCTCCCTTTAGACATGGGGCAATATTTACAGATTTGTTCAAAACGAGTGAGGTCGCAAAGAAGTGGGGCCTGTGGCAAGGAGCCTAAAAAGTGTCGTATTTGGAAATATTCAAAGGGATTTAGGGATTTGATTGGACATTGCAGTTGTAGGTCTGAGCGAGAAAGCCAGTGAACTAATGAGCTAAAATCAGCAGGAAATATAAGGGACGCTGTTATCCATGACCGTATGCGGGCCGTATGCAAGCCTGGGGGGAAATTGTGATTACACCATATGGGGGTAAGAGGAGATATAGGAGTGGTAATGGCACATTTAAGTGAGTATAAAACCCATATGTGTAAGAGGAATTTAAGTGTTGGAGGAAGGTTAGAGGGAGGAGGACGGTGTTTCTTTTGTAGACCCCATAGGGAAGATAGGTCTGGGGAATTGATATAGCTGGATTCAATATCAAGCCAAGAGGACGTTCCGTGGGGGGAGTAGGAGGAGACCATTTGGCAATAGTGTGAAGCCAAATAGTAGAGCTTAAAATCCGGGAGACCTTTACCCCCCTTGGAAATAGGTTTTTTTTAAGGATGGTCGAAGATAGCCGAGGGGGTTTACCATTCCAAATAAAACGGTTGAAAAATTTTTGAAGGAGGGTAAGGGGAACCGCCACTGGGAGGGTTTAGAAAAGGTAGAGCAATTTAGGGAGAATATTAATTTTCACTGCGATGATTCTGCCCAGCCACGAGAGTATAAGCCGTTTCCAGGAAGTCAGATCCGCTAGTAGTTTCGTAAAAAGCTGGGGAATATATTCCTGATATGAAAGCTCATAACGGGATGTCAGAAAGACACCAAGGTATATGATTTTTCTATGTTGCCATTTAAAGCTGTAGGAGGATTTAAGGGCCTCAGCATCTTGGTGGGGGATATGGAGGAGCATGGCCTCAGATTTAGAAAAATGTATTTTATATACGGAGAGCAGACCAGAACGGTCTAATAAACTGTAAAGGTTGGGTAAAGATATCAGGGGTTGAGTAAGGGTAAGTAAAATGTCTTTGGCAAAAAGGGCGATTTTGGAAGACGAATTCCCAACCTGCACTCCATGAATGTTGGGGTTTTGTCGGACGAGGGAGGCCAGAGGTTCTATCAAGAGGGCGGAGATCAAAAGGGACAGAGGGCAGCCCTGCCTGGTGCCATTTGAGATAAGGAAACGGTTGGAAGGGACACCGTTGATAGAAACCGTAGCAGAGGGAGTGGAATAGACGGCCATGACACCAGTCAGGAAGTCTCCTTACATCCCAAATGATCGTAGGGTTGGGACATAAAGGTCCAGGAGATCCTTTTGAATGCTTTTTCAGCATCGAGAGAAAGAATAACAGCCGGGGACTTCTTAGAATTTATAATATGGATTAAATCTATTGTCCTATGGGTATTGTCCAGAGCTTGACGTCCCGGCACAAAGCCGACCTGATCATAATGGACCAAGGAGGACTTTAAGTCTATTGGCTAAAATTTTAGCATATATTTTATCATTAGGTTGAGGAGGGAGATAGGCCTCTGACTAGCACAATTGTGCGGATTCTTACTCTCTTTAGGCACCACGACTCTGGCTTCTAGCATATCTGTAGGGAAGGAGCCCCCCTGTAGAACATCATTAAAAAGGGATTGCAGTTGGGGAACCAGATGCCCCATACATTTTTTTTTTTATTTATAGTATGCAGCTGTAAAGCCGTCAGGTCCAGGGGACTTACCGGACTTCTGCTGTTTAATGGAAATTATGACTTCCTCCTCCGATATCTCCTCACACAAACCCTGGATCGCCTCATGAGATAACTGAGGAAGGTTGGCAGTAGAAACAAATTCTTGAATTGCTGTCTCAGTGGGTGGGACAGAAGTAGAGTGTGAGGCAGACTGCAGGTTGTACAAGTTACTGTAGAAGCTCTGAAATTCATAACGTATAGCTGCTGGGTCATGAAGAAGGTGATTTTTGGAATTTTTAATCATGAGGATATTTTTATGGGTTCGTTCTGCACAGAGCCTAGATGCCAAAATCTTACCAGCCTTATCTCCCTTTTCATAAAAGGTTTGGCGTAACCATTTTAAGACATTTAGCAGTGTGTTAGGGGAAAAGGACAGCAAGAGAATGTCGAACAGTGTGAAGTTCTTGTTGTAGGGAAAGGCTAGGGTACTGTTTATGTTGTGACTCCAGTTGTTGGAGCCGAATGGAAAGGGAGTTAGTACGAGATAGAAAGTCTTTTTTATTTTATTTTATTTATTTTTAGAGGCCATACTAATCTAATGCCCCCGTAGAACAGCTTTATGAGCCAACCAGAGGGTGGAGGGAGAGGTGTCTGGGAGAGCATTTAATTAAAAGCAATCTGTAAGAAGGGTGTTGAGATAGGTGTTCGCATCTTGAGAATGAAAAATAGTATACTTTAAACGCCATGTCATTGGACTAGGACGTTCAGTGATACAGGAGAGGTCAGCTGAAACAGGAGCATGGTCAGACCAGATCAAAAGATAGACCCTAACATCTAAGTCATAGGGCTAGGTCGTGGCTGAGCAGGATCATGTCTATATGGGAATAAGAGTTGTGCACAGAGGAGAAGAAGGTCCCGAGTGAGGGGCTCTCGAACCCACCAGGAATCATAGAGAAGCTGGGACTTCATGAGATTAAGAAGCGCCTTGGAATTACGGAGATCTGCCTCGTTGGAGTCAGTGGCCCCAGAGGTAGACCTATCCAATGAAGGGTTCAAAACTGCATTAAAATCAGCAGGTACAATAAGGGAGCCCTGTCGTTTACGAGAGAGAAGGGTATCTAGTCTAGTGAAAAAGGCAGGATGGGATTGGTTAGGGGCATATACGTTAACAATAGTACAGAGAGTATGGTCAAGGGTACCCACAAGGATAAGGAAGCAGCCCTCCTTATCTTCATAAGAGTCGATCAAATGTGAGGTGACGGGCACAGAGGATAGCAACGCCTCATTTTTTCTGCCTAGAGTCGCAGGCGTGGTGGGGTAGGCTTTAGAGCGAAGCTCTGGATTGAGATTTCGCAAAAAAATTGTTTCTTGGAGAAATACGAATTCTCCTTTTGTATAAATTTAAAGGTGGTAAAAAGCTTGCTATACTTTTGGGGGCTATTAAGGCCTTTCACATTAAAGGAGAGTACCCTAAGACCCATGCGCATTGGTCGAGAGGAAAGCCAGAAAAGAAAACAATTTAAGATGGGTAGGTAAGCAAAGGCAGCACGTCAGGTATATAGAATGGAGAGGATTGTACTGTTTGAGAAGGAAGGGGAGGTAGGTCGGACAAATGGCACAAGAGTCCAAGGCCATGGGTGCTGACAAAGGGGAGGGGAACTAAGCACTAAGAAAGCACATAGGTCAGCAAATGGGTACAAAACTCTGGAGGGGCGTGGCAAAGGCAAGCTGCATGTCCATAGTAATGTCATAGGGAAAAAGTAGGGCCCTCCCATAAGCCCTAAATTTAGTAAAAATACAATTATAACAAAAATGCAATATTATACAGGTGGAGTATAGGAAGAGAAATAAATGGATAAAAAAATGAAAATAAAAAGGGGAAGGAGAGCACAGAGGGTAGGAGAAGGTGGTTGATCTAAAATTATATAAATAATAATAAAAAACCCCATAAAGAACAATAAACAGCAAATGGCAATGAATCGAGGGTTAAATCATCCCAAACAAGACCTAGTTACAAACTGAGACAGGATCTGCACATATATGGACATATACACACAAACGGTTTAACATAGTCTCGATAAGGCATTAGCGAACAGTCAGGATATGCACAGATATAGATACATACTATTATCATTCTACCGTATCTTTACCAGGGTGTAACTGAATAAACCCCTGTAAATACATGAAAAATAAGCTAAAGGAAGTCCAAAAACAAGTAGTGAGACAACATTATAGATCATACATAGTGGGGGGTATCCTCACAAGTGGAGGGGCCCCACCATGAAACAATAAAAACAGTGCAACTGTAAGCCTTTAGAGGGTCTGAACAGACTTTTTGACATCTTTGAGTTCCTTGAACAAGATAAGGAAGTCTTTACGAGTAATAGGTCCTTTTCCTCTGATTCTGAGTTAGTGGTCAGGAGCCGAATCCAGCGCGACATCATTAGGGTCAGACAAATGCTTAGGTTTTGTGAGATATGGTGTGAGGTCACCTGCAGAAGATTTCTTCCCTCTAGGCATTATCGGAAAAGTGTGTGTGTATGTATATATGTGTGTGTGTGACTGTATATATACACAGTCAGGTCCATAAATATTGGGACATTGATAGAATTTTTAGATTTTGGCCTCTATTCACCACCACAATGGTTTTGAAATGAAACGAACAAGATGTGCTTTAACTGCAGACTTTCAGATTTAATTTGAGGGTAATCGGGTGAACGGTGTAGGAATTACAACAGTTTCAATATGTGCCTCCCACTTTTTAAGGGACCAAAAGTAATGGGACTATCAACTCAAAAGCTATTTCATGGACAGGTGTGAGCTATTCCCTCGTTATTTCATTATCAATTAAGCAGGTAAAAGGTCGAGTTGATTCTAGGTGTGACATTTGCATTTGGAATCAGTTGCTATCAACTCTCAATATGAGATCCAAAGAGCTGTCACTATCAGTGAAGCAAGCCATCATTAGGCTGAAAAATCAAAACAAACCCATCAGAGAGATAGCAAAAACATTAGGTGTGGCCAAATCAACTGTTTGGAACGTTCTTAAAAAGAAAGAACACACCGGAGAGCTCAGCAACACCAAAATACCCGGAAGACCACGGAAAACAACTGGGGTGGATGACAAAAGAATTATTTCCCTGGTGAAGAAAATCCCCTTCACAACAGTTGGCCAAATCAAGAACACTCTCCAGGAGGTAGGTGTATATGTGTCAAAGTCAACAATCAAGAGAAGACTTAACAAGAGTGAATATAGAGGGTTCACCACAAGATGCAAACCATTGGTGAGCCACAAAAACAGGAAGACCAGATTAGAGTTTGCCAAACAACATATAAAAAAGCCATTACAGTTCTGGAACAACATCCTATGGACAGATGAGACAAAGATCAACTTGTACCAGAGTGATGGGAAGAGAAGGAAAGGAACTGCTCATGATCCTCATCAGTGAAGCATGGTGATGGTAGTGTCATGGCGTGGGCATATATGGCTGCCAATGGAACTGGTTCCCTTGTATTTATTGATGATGTGACTGCTGACAAAAGCAGCAGAATGAATTCTGAAGTGTTTTGGCCAATATTATATGCTCATATTCAGTCAAATACTTCAGAACTCATTGGACGGCGCTTCACAGTGCAGATGGACAATGACCCGAAGCATACTGCATAAGCAACCAAGGAGTTTTTTAAGGCTAAAAAGTGGAATGTTATGCAATGGCCAAGTCAATCCCCTGACCTGAATCCGATTGAGCATGCATTTCACTTGATGAAGACAAAACTGAAGGGAAAATGCCCCAAGAACAAGCAGGAACTGAAGACATTTGCAGTAGAGGCCTGGCAGAGCATCACCAGGTATGAAACCCAGCGTCTGGTGATGTCTATGCGTTCCAGACTTCAGGCTGTAATTGCCTGCAAAGGATTTGAAACAAAGTATTAAAAAGTGAAAGTTAGATTTAGGATTGTTTAGTTTGTCCCGTTACTTTTGGCCCCTTAAAAAGTGGGAGGCACATATAGAAACCGTTGTAATTCCTACACCGTTCACCTGATTTGGATGTAATTACCCTCAAATTAAATCTGAAAGTCTGCAGTTAAATCACATCTTGTTTGTTTCATTTCAAAGCCATTGTGGTGGTGAATAGAGGCCAAAATTTGAAAATTCTGTCAATGTCCCAATATTTATGGACCTGACTGTATATATTATAAAAAACTCCACGTGTACTAATTAGGGGTGAGAGGGAGCGAGGTTTCAGTTAGTACATGTTATAGCCGTCAGAGTGGGAATGTAAGCTATATATCGGACTTCAGTAGGCGCCAAAATATGTATGGAAAGGTCCAGAGACTGGGCTGGTGACGAGAGCAGCAGAGAAATAGGGAAAAAGGTCCAGCCGTCCAGAGAGACACTCAGGAAATATAAATGCAGGTGCTGTGCTGGGGTCAGAGACCATTCCAGTGTAGGTTCAGGTAGGACTGACAGGGTGGAGTATACAGGGCAGGGGCACACAGTCAGCACAGGGAGAGGTAATAGAATTGTGGCACCATAAGTTCCAGGAGCAACTGGAGAGGGAGTGTGTATCAGGAACCGCACAAAGGAGCTCCCTAAGAAATTCTGCCATCAGAATTCAGTGGATGTTCCAAAGGCTGCAGGAGGGACTCCTGTTATAATTAAAGTCGCAGGGAAGTCAGGGACCCCAGCCGCCGGTGTTCTGCAGCAGTCCAAGGTGACCAGCACACAAGGGGAGAGGGCAGCAGGATAGACTGGGGCCCAGCAGGAGAGAAGAGGTGCCCGCATGCCTGTACACAATAGAACAGGTCAGCAGCTCATGAGGCAGCCAGCGGCAGAGGCAGAGGATCAGGTCTGGCAGGAGAGAGGTGGCCAGAGCAGACAGCAGAGGGCCCAACGCGTCAGAGTGCAGACGGGGCTCACAAGATGGCGACCTCCTGCGGCTCTGGTCGTGAGTGGGTCAGCGAGGGTGCGGAAGGGCAGGAGTGGAGAGAGGGTCCACCAGGACAGCGGGGCTCAGCTGAAACAGGGTATCCAGAGAGGTAGGTTCCGGAGCTGCAGGAAAAAGCGCCCACTCTGTTTGGCAGCCAGGCCACGCCCCCCAGAAAAAGTATCTTTCATGAACAAGTCATATGCTCCCAGCCTATTTGCATTTTACTCCATTTTTTTCAATGCTTATGCTTTTCTCCTATAATTGCTAATTTTTTTCTTTGCTCTGCTGTTCGTTTTTATGTGCATTTTATATATTGACATTTATACGATTATGAGTACTATATAAGTGGTTTACATCTTAAGATTCATTAAATTAAGGGTTAATATTTACCCTATTTTTACAATTCGATTCTGTATTTCCTATGTCTAATTAGTGCTCCCACATCTGTTTTTTTAGGTATATGTTTTAGGGGCAAGCCATTCCCCTCAGTGGTGAGCTGCTTTTAGATTCATTCATCAGTCACAGTTGTCTGTAGCGCCTAACTTTTGGTTTGTCTTTTCTGTGAATTTTTCTCTTTCGAGGTTGGGATGGGTCTGGGTATTATGGGCATGGGACTGATAAACTTTATTGGCACATGGCTTTAATGGTGGCTGCTAACCTGGGCACAACATAAGGCAGAGCTATAATGTAGGCATAGAACTGTGGATTTCATGTACTACAGGTATTGTTTTATATGTGTTACAGATTGCATTCTTTCCTTTTACTTTACTTACTCATGTAATTTGTTACTTTTACCACCTATTATTTCTACATCAGGGTCCATAGGGTATCCACAGGATACCTTGGGGTATAGGTGATGACGTCAGGCATCGGGCACCATAGAGTTAAGTTTTCAGCCTCCCAGGATGCACTAGGGTCCCCCTCCTATACCCCGCCCCAGAGCCAAGGCATCTGTTTCGTTGGTGCCCGGCTTGGAGTCGGAGCACCTGTTTAGAAGGGGGCTAAGGATAGCCCCTGAAGTATTCTTCAAGGCAGCTGTGGCTGCCCATCTGGAAGTACAGCATGGACAGTCACTACTGACGTCCATGCTGTCTTCCCTACACCCCCCCGCCGGTACCAGAACGCCGGTACTGATCCGGGGATGCTGGTAAGCATCTGGGGTCACAGCTAGCGGTGACCCCAGATGTTTGGGACCATGGCCGGATTGAAGGGGGCAGCAGGTAAGCAGCGGGGTCCCACGGTGGGTCCCCGCTGACACATGGTCCAGAGTACCCAGGCAGGGGGCTCCCTGGGGACTGGCTGCAGAGTGGTGCCAGGTTTCGGACCTGCGCTTCCACTACCCCCCTGGGACAGCGGACCGCAGCTGAGCGGTAGCGCTGCGGCATCCCAGGGGTTAATTGCATGCCAGGGGAGCGCGCCTTCCCTGTACACAGCCAGCGCCTCCCCCGCTCCACACAGCCCTCTCTGCACCTGCCGATTTGCCCTGTGGCAGCGCTCCTCCCCCAGGCCGGCCTCCTCTCTGCTCCTCGGTGGCCATTTTTATGGAAGCATGGTGAACGTTGCTGGAAGCTGCTGATCGGTGGCATCGTGGTCTGGGTCCCCCGGCATACCTCTCCTCCGTTGGAACAGGTCTGTGTATGCAGCGCTGTGTCCTACCAGGCCCTGTGTCTGCGTAGTTGAGGATCAGCGCTGATAGTGCAGGGATTGATTTCTTTGCATTGTATGTGACTGCTGCTAGCGTCTGCTGCCTGTACTTTCACTTTCTACTGTCAGCCATTTCACTCTCCCTGCTCCTCTTCTGCTAAAGCCCTTGCGGTGCGGTGATTGCAGGGTGGTTCTCCCACTATACTAAGAGTATCAGTGAGAGGGGTCACATACTTACCATCATGTCGGAGAGTGATTTTCCTCTCCAGCTTTTGTGTACTACGTGCAAGGTACCTATAGCGGAGGGGGAAGGTAACGCGGAGGGGTGTTTTTTATTGGCGCGACCAATTACTGTCACGGCTCCGGTACAGGAACCGCCCTGGGCCTGTTTCGCCAAAGCGCTTACAACCCTAGTGGGCCAGTTAGCTCCGCAACCTGCATTCTCACAGATGGGATTGTCCCAGCAGTCAGTGGTGTCGTCACCCATGCAGGGTTTCCCGAGACAACTCCACCGTCTCCCTATTTCCCCTCCTCAGGTCTCTCAGGAGCCTGCGTGGGTTAATTCACTAACAAGTTCTGTACAGCATTTGTCGGACATGTTACAAGGCGAGTCTGTGTTGTGGCCTCACAAGCGGCCGGTGGCGTCTCTGTCCTCTCCTTATGAGGATGACGACGTGACGTCTGATGATGGGGAGATTCTGGAT
Source organism: Taudactylus pleione (assembly GCA_031769625.1). Taxonomy (NCBI): domain Eukaryota; kingdom Metazoa; phylum Chordata; class Amphibia; order Anura; family Myobatrachidae; genus Taudactylus; species Taudactylus pleione. Next base: position 899,243 of record JAUIMM010001073.1, read on the forward strand.
CTTTCTGACCAAGAACCTCTCCGTACTAAAGAGTCGGACGCTAAGTCTAAGGTTTATATTCCTGGCCTTATTCGTGCAGTCCGCACAGCTTTAGTTATTGAGGATGATGATCCTCCGGTGTCAAAGTCCAAATATGCCTTTTTCAAGGATATTAAGGGTGACGCCACAGTGTTTCCTCTTTCGGGTCAGTTAGTAGACCATTTAGAGGAGGCATGGAAACATCCTGGTAAACTGTATCAGCCTCAAAGACGTTTAGCGGTGGCTTATCTGTTTGCGGACAATTATTTTTCGAAGTGGGAATCCCCTCCTCAGGTGGATTCTCATGTGACACGCCTAGTCCGAAGTGCCACATTGCCCATGTCCTCCTTGAAGGATGCCACGGACCGTAAGGTGTAAATCTGCCTGAAGTCCATTTATTCCCTCGCGGGGGGGGGGCATCGAGACCGGCTATGGCCGTATGTTGGGTAGCCAGAGCTATGGAGCGCTGGGCGGATAGTTTTGGAGGCGTCTTTGGATTCCGACTGTTCGGCTGAACAGTCCGAGTTGGTAGGCAACCTTCGAGATTCGGCCACTTACATCAATGAAGTGGCCTTGGATATTAGTACCCTCACATCTCGGATTTCTTCGGCAGCTATTGCTGCTCGTCGCATCTTTTGGTTGCGATCCTGGAAGGCGGACGCTGATTCCAAAAAGGGATTGGAAGCTTTGCCCTTTAATGGAGAGGTCCTCTTTGGTCCGGATCTGGACAAAATTGTGGCAACGCTGGCGGCAGCCAAGTCTGCATGTCTCCCGTCTGCTGCCGTCCCTTCCAGTTCAGGTACGTTGTCCTTTCGGCCTTATAGGGCTCAGGGTAGGCCTAAAGCACAGTCCTTCGCTCCGACAGGTTGGCCCCAAGAAATCGGCCAAGCCCAGGAAACAGGCCTGGAGTACCAGACGTCCGACCCCTAAGGCTGATGACAAGCCTGCGGCCTGACGGTCCGGGCCTCCCTTTGGGGGATCCCAAAGTGGGAGGCTGCCTACTGCAGTTCGCCCAGTATTGGTTGGCAACTACGACAGACACTTGGGTTCACTAGGTGGTTTCTCACGGGTATGCCCTCTCCTTTCGGCACAGGCCCCCATCCCGATTCTTCACCACGGGTCTTCCCTTAGACCAGAACAAAGCCATGGAACTGCGGAATGTTTTGCACACTATGCTCCAGGCTGGAGTTATAGTGCCTGTTCCATTCTCCCAGAGGGGCCAGGGTTTCTATTCCAATCTATATTTGGTGCAGAAACCCAATGGGTAGTACTGTCCGATTCTCAACCTCAAGGCACTCAAGTCCTTGCGGGTGCCGCGGTTTCGGATGGAAACCCTACGGTCCATCATTCTGGCGCTGGAACCTGGGGATTACATGGTGTCGTTGGACATACAGGACGCTTACCTGCATGACCCTATTCTTTTGCGTCACCAATAGTTCCTCAGGTTTGCAATCCGCAATGATCACTTTCAGTTCCGGGCGTTACCTTTTGGCCTGGCGACAGCACCACGGGTGTTCACCAAGGTTATAGCGGTCATGGCGGCGTTCCTGCAGCTGCAGGGAGTCCGCATGTTGCCGTACCTAGATGACCTTTTGTTGGTAGCAGGGTCTCCAGAGCTCCTTCTACTCCACTTGGATCTGACGATTGCAGTACTGCAACGGCACGGCTGGTTGATAAACTGTAAAAAGTCCACCCTGATCCCGTCACAGAGGATTCTGCACCTCGGAGCCTTATTGGTCTCCAGTCAGCAGCGGATGTTTGTGATGGGAGAAAAGATCTCTGCCTTGCAGTTGAGGGTGCGCAGTTGTCTGCAGAGTCGCCGTCTGTCTGTACACTCGGCGATGAGGTTACTGGGCTCCATGGTGTCAGTATTCGACATGGTGGAATATGCCCAGTTTCACTCCAGACCTCTACAGCAATTGATCCTGTCCAAATGGAATGGACTGCCTCAGAGTCTATAGTCCCAGACGATGGTGCTCACTCCGGAGGTTCGCCTGTCCCTTGCCTGGTGGTTGCAGACGACCCATCTCAACAAGGGTCGTCCGTTTTGGGCGGCGAACTGGGTCCTATTAACAACGGACGCCAGACTTCGGGGCTGGGGAGCGGTCATGGGTCCACACTTGTTCCAGGGCAGATGGACTCGGGCAAAAAAGGAGCTTCCGATAAACATCTTGGAACTCTGCACCTTTTTCAATGCTCTTCAGCAGGCACAGCGGGTTCTCCAAGGTCACCCCGTGCAGGTCCAGTCAGACAACGCCACCACCGTGGCTTACATAAATCGGCAAGGAGGAGCCCGAAGTCGGACGGCACTCGTAGAGGTGACCCGCATCCTGGTCTGGGCGGAGCCTTGCTTCTTTGAAGGTGCAGGTGTCTGCCCTGTCTGTCTGATTCCATCGTCTGATTGCTACAATCCCTGATGTGCGCACCTTTATGCAAGGTGTTCTTAGAATTCAGTCACCATTTGTTCCACCGGTGGCGCCTTGGGATTTAGCTGTGGTCCTGAGGGCTCTCCAGGGACCGCAGTTTGAACCACTGGGCTCAGTGGACCTTAACTGGCTGACAGCTAAAACAATTTTCCTTCTGGCCATCGCTTCGGCCAGACATGTTTCTGACTTAGGGGGTCTACAGGATAGAGCCCCTTTCTTGATTTTTCATGGGAACAGGGCAGTGCTGCGCACTCGTCCTGAATTTATTCCCAAAGTTGTTTCTCGTTTTCATATCAACGAGGAAATCGTTGTGCTGGCTTTTAACTCACCTGATCTTTCAGTGGATGAGGCCACTTTGGATGTTGTGCGGGCCTTAAAGATTTATGTTGACAGCATTTCTTCGTTTAGGAAGTCGGACGCCTTGTTTGTCCTCTATGGCTTCCGTAAAAAAGGTTGGCCTGCTTCAAAGCAGACTTTGGCAGCCTCGATCCGTATGGCTATTTCTGAAGCTTATCTTCATGAAGGCCTTCCGGTTCCTTCCTCTGTGAGGGCTCATTCCACTAGGTCTGTGGGTCCTTCGTGGGCAACTCGACGTGGTGCCTCGGCAGTCCAGATCTGCAAGGCTGCCACGTGGTCCTCTGTCCATACCTTTGTGAGGTATTATGGGTTTGACACCTTTGCCTCTCAGGATGCTTCCTTCGGGCGGCGGATTCTCCCTTCAGCACAGGAGTGTCCCCACCCTTGAAGGATACTGCTTTGGGACATCCCCAAGGTATCCTGTGGATACCCTATGGACCCTGATGTAGAAAATATGAGATATGGTAAGAACTTACCTTTGTTATCTCTATTTCTACGAAGTCCATAGGGGTCCACAGGACTCCCGCCCTGTCGCACCTGTGCTGCAGATGGGCTTTACTCTGGTCACCGGTTTTTCCATCTCCCTCTGGTGAGAATGTGATTCTTGTGTGTGTCCAGATCTTTTTTCTCTCTCTTCCTTCTCCTCCTCCGGCCTATGGCTTGGTACGTAACTGAGATGCCTTGGCTCGGGGGCGGGGTATAGGAGGGGGACCCTAGTGCATCCTGGGAGGCTGAAAACTTAACTCTATGGTGCCCGATGCCTGACGTTATCACCTATACCCCAAGGTATCCGGTGGAACCCTATGGACTTCGTAGAAATAGAGATAACAAAGGTAAGTTCTTACCATATCTCATATTATACATATATCATATTAAAGCTTCACTACCACCTACAGAATTTATTTAACTGATGTGCCCCTCCGGCGGACAGGGGATAGAGCAGCCGGACCACTCACAAGCTGCAACCTCTTGATGTGAGTTGCTGCTGCTGCAGATTTGACTCTGTGCATTGGTACATTAGAACTATGTTTTCTGTGGGTGGTAGTGCAGCTTTCATGTGCTTTTATAGACTTTAAACAGTAAATACATATAATAAAAATATACAATTAGCCTAATTTCTTAAACCGAATGAAAGTGTTTGGTTATTACATTTTATTAAACTGAAACAATAATAAAGCACGTACTATATTTATGAAATGCTTCTCCGTTTAAACTAAATCGAAAGTGGGAGGAATTTCTAAGAAAATTTCATGCTGCTAAATCTCTCTAGATTTATTTTTATCAAGTCAAATTAATGCAAAATCCCAGCGCAAGCCTTTGAATTTGGAAAACTTTGGAGGAGGGTCATTCCCTAATGGTAATTATTGGTTTTACATTTATTTTTTCACAGGGGAGCTCATCACAGCCGCATATGAGCTTGGAGTAAGTACTAATTTTATTGTTTAATCAATGCTCTCATTAACAGTTTTAGGAATTAGGGAAGTTTAATTAAGCATGGAGCAAAGTAGATTAATTTATTTTCAAACCACAGTTTTACTAACTTATAAGTACAGTATGTGACAATTTACTTTAAGTTTTAAATCCAATTAAACAAAATTATAAAGCAAAGCTTTTACTGTATACAGAGGCATGGCTTATTATCAACCCAAAATGTGTATAAGCTGGGGAGAATGAAATAAATCGGGTTAACAGTTTTAATAAGTTTTATTATTTAATAAACTTAATTATGGTGTCCTGATCCCTTTAGGTAAGACCCAAAGTCTGTTAAAGTGGCACTAATCTGGTGACAGTGTGGTCTTTACATTTACTAATCAATACTGGATTCGTGGAGGATGACCCCTTTCTAAAACAACAGAGGGTTCCAAGCTAATTTGACACGGGCATAAACAGCAGAGTTTTTTTGCTAATATTTTAACTTTATTCTTTATTTTGTGTTTTATAATTGAATCACTTAAGTAAATGGCAATTTATGCAAGTGACGCCATCCTAACGCCAGAGTAAGATAGATAAATAAAATGCTACAGTTGAAAATCTAAAAATGTAGTTTTGCCGCTACTCCATGTAGACCTGCATCAAAGCTTCTTGTCGATCCTTTTTATTTTTTGTAGAGACCTGTATTTGTGGTTTTAAATAATATTCAAAAGTCTGCAGACTATCATGTCACTGGGAATTAGTGATGATACTGGGGCACAAGTGTAGTGTGATTTCTAGGAGATATTTTGGTTAGGCAAAAAAAGTTTTTGAAAAGCAGTAGTGACCCAAAAATAGTGGAGTAAGAAATTAAGGATGTGAGAGGCACATAACCTATGACTCCTCATATCAGAATTCCATAGCAGTGTGGTTAGTTAAACCTAAATTAAGGTTCATTTGTATTTGGATGCAACTGACTTGTACCCTTTATGTCCATCAAAGAGGGCAAATTATTGGATCTACAAAAAAATATATAGTATTTCTGCTCAATATATACAATAAATTAGGCAATCAACAGTCCATAGAATGTCTATTTTAATCTTAAACTTCATTTACATGAAAGGACTTTGGTGGGATATTGATGTCTATAATATTTGGAATTGGGACAAGAGCCTCCGGTCTGCCAAAATCTTGGGGCTAAATCACACAAACATCAGTACTTTCAGCAACCCTGAAGCTATTACATTTGTCCCATTGTGTTCCTTAATTGTACTGTGATTTCTTACAATGACTATAATATTTTTTCACCCCATTAGTTTTCTTCACATTCTATTTTCATAAATCATGGAATTAAACTGTAATTATTAAGGAATTCTTAGACCTGATCTATACAAAAAGTAAACTAAAATAACAAAAACTCTAAAATTATTAATTACAAATCAGTTACTTGATTTTGATTACATAAGTGTCTACAATTCTGTTTAACTACTTGTTAGAAGCTCCTTTAGCTGCAATTACAGTTACACATTTTTCTTTGGGTCAGTCTCTAAATCAGGGATGGGGAACCTCGCCCCCGGAATCATTTGGTCTGGCCTTCTGAGCTTCTTTCTGCTAGCCTCATCTGGCTAGCAGGGTGCCTAGAATGACACCCTGCAGCCAGAATCTATGCAGCAATGCCACCTGGAGCATCCTTAGGATGCTTCAGACGGTCACACCGCTGCTCTTACAGCTCCCAGGAGCATCTTCAGGATGCTCCGGGCATTGCTGTAATCACCGATGATTGTGGCCCTGCCCCCATGTGACGTCACATGGAAGGGACGTGGCCTGCACCGGGCCTGCAAATAATGTTACTTATAGCAAAATGGCCCTCGGCAGAAAAAAGGTTCCCCACCCCTGCTCTAAATGTTACACCTTCTTTGCAGTATTGCTTGAGCTCTGTTAGGCTGGACCTGGACCGTTGGTGAAAAATAATTTTCAAATTATTTCACATATTCTTATGGTCAGGGCCTTGACTAAGCCACTTCAGATCAATTTTTTTTCTAGCCATTGAAGCCTCTTCAGCTGTGCTTTCCAGTACCTTTAACAAGTTTTCCGTCAGAGAAACATCCCCATAGCATTATACTTCAGAGTAGGGATTGTATTCTTATGATGATTCACAGTATTAAGCTTGTACCAAACATAGGGCATAGCGTTGAAGCAAAAAAGTTCAAGTTTGGTTTCATCAGACCTTACAATCTTAATCCAGTTTGTTTGTTGGTCTCTCACAAGATGCAATTTCTAGCCAGTTATGTTTTTTTATATCCCATTCTCCCATAAAACGCAGATTTGTAAAGTGCCCAGCCCAGCTATTGTTGTATCATGGGCAGTTTCTCGTGTCTGTCAGATTGGAGAGCACAAACTCTATCAATTAATATGAAAAATACTTCCTGAAGGGCAGATTAAGATATTTACGTAGTACACCTTTGATATGTGTTTATGTCCAATGATGGATTATGCTGATCTTCGCCTTTGTTCAAACTGCTATAAAACTTAGTAGCTATTTATGTATAAGCTAGTCTTGAAGTTGGAGTAACAAGCAAAAAATATGATGAGACTAAGGGTTACAGACCACTGTACTATTTGTATCTAAGTACGTCAGATGTATATGTGTTTTTTTAAGATTTTTTTTCTACTGGAGCCAGAATGAGCAAATACTAATTATAATGAAAATTGCATGGATTGACTGTTTACTTTGTCATTAACTAGTTTCTTTCATGTTTGTGTTAGGTTGCTCATCCTCCTGGATACCCCCTGTTTACTCTGCTTGCTAAACTAGCCTCAGTTGTTCTGCCAGTTGGCTCTGTTGCTTACCGCGTCAATCTCCTATGTGGGCTATTGGGAGCAGTTGCGGCCTCTCTGTTGTTTACTACAACATTCAGGTAACTGACTTTTTTTTTTTTTTTTATAGTTTTTTTTTTTTTTTTTTTTAGTTAATTGATTTAAATTAGGATTGACTTATGCTTTGTAACATCTTGATTTCATAAAAAAATGATGTACCTTATGTTTCTCTATACACACTATGTATGATGCTAATGCATGGCGTAATCCTACAATCCTGGGTATTTATTTATTTGGTTACAAAGTTGGGGAAACTTGTCATAAACAATTTTGCCATTCTGTGTTTTAGGATGGTATTTCTAAGGACAAATAGTCCTCAATAGGCACAATAAAGATGTGAACTTTTTATTAGTGCTATTGCAGAGACCCCCACAGTTAGTGAGATTAACTTTCAGTTTATTGTTGCTACAACATTAAAAATGATTAAGTGAAACTACATTATGATCTCACAAAACTTCAAGTTTAAATGGAAGCTAACACAAAATCTAAGAAATGTAAACTAGCCATCACATAAGGGAAGAAAGTATTTTGCAGCCCACTAGTACAAAATTTAAAACGTCTATAACTCTTTTAGAGGGTTATTAAGAAAATAGGGAGTGACATGGATGGATAATACCCCCTTTCTCACATCAATCCCATGACTGACCTGGAAACTTGAACTTGTGGGTTCAACCCACATTGCACCTAATCAGATCTTAACCTTTCACATTAGGGGCCGTATTCAATTAGAGGCGAAAAGCCATAACCTGCAAAAAATTTTGCCTATTGCCGCTTTTTGCCTGTTCAGAACTTATCTCCATATTCAATTCCAGACGGAATTCACCTAAGCGGAACTCCGTGCAATGTAATAGGCGAAAAAGTTTCTCCAAAGAATAGCAGGTGAAAAGAAGGGTAAAATCTTTACTTTGGGGTGCAAACGTGGGGAAATGACCCTGAACCTTTGGGACAGTCCTCCCAAAGTACAAAAGAATAAAATAAACCTAAGAACACCCCAAAAAAGTACTTTCATTTTTGGGGTGTAAAAGTGGTGGGGGGGTCAAGCCTAAAAACTAGCGAAATAGACTTCTTGGGGGTCTGCAAGGATGGGTCAGGTGTTTTAGGGTTTGCAGGTGAGTTTTTGACTTTTTTTTTTTTTAAAGTTAAGTTTAGAAACATTAAAATATGCTTGCACCCATTTTCAAGTACCCCAAATTTGACTGAACTACTTTATGCCATTCTTCACCACTTTTGCAAAGACGCTAATAAAAAGCAATTTAAACTACTTAAATACCCCAAACACTTTTATTAGGGCTAATAGTAGTACACAACTACATTGATTCCCTATGTTAGTGCATCTTTTTTTGGGGCACAGACTGCTTTCCCCACCTCTGACAGTACTTTCCGCCTGTTCCGCATTCGCCGCTTTCCGTTTTGCCTGTTTAGGAATTGAATAGGGTGAAAAGCGGGGACGCACACGAAATGTTTTCGCCTCTGATACAGGCGAAAGAGGCGGAAAGTCGGACAAGCGAAACTTCTCCAACTTTTCGCCTCTTATTGATTGGGGGCTTAGATCTGTGTCTGCCCTGCAGAACAGAGCCGCGAAGATGCTATGTCATCTGACGCCTGCCTGGGTCAGACCCAGGAATATCCAGTTTCATAAAGGGTAGCGGACCTATGTCTGATAACCTGTGTTGACCCATTCATACCAACATACAGGTTTTTCCTGGGTCATTGCCTTGGTTAGAAGGGATATTATTTACCATACTTTATCTTATTCTGCATGCATCATCACCTGCAACTACTACAGGCTATCCTCAGTTTGGTGAAACTGTAAAATTAAAAAGGTAGCATAGCTCATTCTACAGTGTCTGCTGGCCATAGATGGCTTGGAGTAGCAGCAGATGGACAAGGATTGCCGGCGAGGAACTATGCTCTTTAGTGTCTCAAGGTGGACATGAAATATAATTGTCCGAGGAATCCGCCGATGGGCTTGAGGCGGAGAAACGTGTAACAAAGTGCCCATTCGTGGAACAGGCTAAGGGTTTATGGGCTGCCGCTCCCTACGATTGTGGTTCCTTGCTATATCCGAAAGACACATGGCGACCGGTGATTTTAACTGCTGGCTTTGTTGCACCTGCCATGCAGCACCGTGACTGACATATTGGATACCATTGGGGTTAAACTTTGAGTGAGATAACCACTCACCACACATGCATGTTGTTCAAATCTGCCCCGGCAACCCATGTTGAAACTCCACAGCCTCACTATTAGTGATTTATTTACAGTCTTTTTTTCTCTTTTTTTTTTTTTTCATTTGGAAATTGGGATTGCTACATACAAGTAAAAAACAGGAGACTACATACATATCGATTCTTCTCCTGGGAACTGTGCCTCAAAAAAACCTCTTTTTTCACAAATACTGGGTTGTCGCAGAAAATTTACTGTCTCTTACATGTGTCATGATTATGTACTGCTTTATTAAATATACACTATTATTTGATTAGCGCCCTACGTACTTTTCTATTTGATATGACCTATAATTGTTCAATCCTTACTTTCATATATATTCACCGAAGGACTTCCCTCAGAAAGGCAATAGTTGTTTTTGTAATAAACCGCTTATTAATCACGACCACAGAAATGTTACCACAGCCGTTACAAAGGAAACACTCCATATTTGCCCTGCGGACCACTAGGTTGCACTAGTTTAGCCATGTTTGCTTTGAACACTACAGACAGCCAGTAACATCCATAAGATAAAAGTTATTTCTCTCCATTTTTAAAAACTGAATAGGTGGGGAATGCAAACAAAGTTTCTTTTCTTGCCAATAACTTAGAGGAAAGAAATTGCATTTTGCTTTCCTTGCGTATTAAAGAATGGGATATAGTCGGCATCCCGGTGCGCAGGATGCCGACTGTCAGAAGACCGGCACCAGTATCCCGACCCCATCACTATCACTAGGCCGGCTATGGCGCGGCCTGGGTGGCCTGCCATCAGGTGCTACCAGGGAACAACTGGCCTACATCTCCAATATTCAGGAAATGGCCTCTTATTTGGGAGAAGCTGCGTTGGATACTCCTTGCCTCTAAGGTATCTGCGACCTCTGTAGTCGCCTGCCAGGTCCTTTGGCTAGGGTCCTGGAAGGCGGACACGGGCTGCCCGGCATAGAGCTGGACAATATTGGCTACCGTGGCAGCTTCAAAATCTGCCTTTCTACCATCAACAGCTACTCCTAAGCCTAGGCCATCCTCTTCTCTGTCCTTTCGTCCCCAGGGTAAGGCAAATGGACAGTCTTTTTTTCCAGGCAGTCTAGCTCTCACAAGAAAAATAGAGAGATGTAGGAATCTACTGCGCACACAGGCGGCTGCAGTGGGGGAGTACTAGAAGAGCGTCACCCGCCTCCTGAAACAAGTGGTATCTTATTTCTCACAATACCACCAAGCCGCGATCCAAGTAGTCTTGGTCGGGCCAGACATCCAGCTTCCAAGTCTGACGACAAACACTCCGCCTGATGAGGCGGGCCTCCTCCTGGGGAACCCAGGGTGGGAGGCCAACTTCTTCAATTTTCCTACTCTTGGCGTCAAGCAACAACAGATGCCTGGATCCGAGAGGTAGTCTCTTAGGGGTACGCCCTGACCTTCCTGAGGCATCCTCCTCAGCAGTTTTTTTGTACAGGTCCCCCATCGGACCCCATCAAGGTCCTGGCCCTTCGGGAAGCCATTCACTCCCTGCTAAGTCTAGATGTGATAATACCGGTTCCTACGGCTTGGCAAGGAACTAGTTTTTATTCCACTCTCCTTTTGATTCAAAAGCTGCATGGGTCTCATCAGCCTATTCTGATCTCCAATCCCTCAACAAATTTATCTTAGTGCCCAAGTTCCGCATGGAAACTCTATGATCAATTGTCCTGGCTTTGGAGCCTGGGGATTTCATGGTTTCTCTGGACATTCATGATGGATGTCTACAGTATATGTGCCAATTACTCCAACCCACCAATGGTTCCTAAGGTTTTCTGTTCTGCAGCAACATTACTAGTTTTGGGCGCTATCCTTTGGTCTGTCAACAGCCCCTTGAGTCTTTACCAAAATAATAGCAGTTGTGGTGGCCTACCTCAGGCGCCAGGATGACCTCTTAATCTTGGCACATTCACCGGTTGTGTTACTACCCTATCTCCAGCTGACCGTGGACTGCCTGCAAACACACGGCTGGCTCATCAATTGGAATAAGTCCTCCCTATCTCTGACACAATGGATGGTTCATCTGGGGGCACTCCTGGTTCTCGAATACAAAGAATCATTCTGCCAGCAGACAAAAGTTTGGCACTACACTTGCGTGTGCGCAACTTGCTCCACAATCGGAAAGTATCCATTCACTCAGCATTGCAGGTCCTGGGGTCCATTGTATCCACCTTCAATATGGTGGAATACGCCCAGTTTCACTCCAGGCACCTTTAACAACTGAGTCTCCCGGTGGAATGGGCAGGATCATCTGATCCGGCCCCAGACTATTCTCCTCTGTCTGCAGGTTTGGCTTTCCCTCTCATGATGGCTACAGACGTCCCATCTGCACAAGGGTCGCTCCTTCTGGTTTCGAAATTGGGAACTTCTCAGTACAGATGCCAGCTTTCGTGGATGGGGTTCGGTAACCAGTCATCATACCTTTCAGGAACGGTGGACAAACCAGTAAAGTTGCATTCCCATAAACATTCTGGAGCTGCGAGCACTGTACAGAGCACTCACTCGGGCGCATGATCTTCTCTGGGGCAGGCCGATCCAAATCCAGTTTGATAACGCGACTGCGATAGCCTACCTCAACCACCAGGGAGGCATGCGAAGTTGGTCAGCCATGTAGGAAGTGGCAAACTTCCTGGTATGTGCCGATTGTCATCTCCCGGCAATCTCTGCCGTGTTCATACCCGGAGTCCTCAACTGGGAAGCGGACTTCCTAAGTCATCCGGACATACATTCCGGAGAGTGAGCTCTCCTCTTGGATTTCTTTTAACTCCTGGCGGACAAATGGGGCCTGCCAGACACAGACCTCATGGCCTCACGCCACAACCACAAGGTCCCCAGGTACGGGTCCAGGACCAGACACCCCACAGCCGCCTTTGTGGACGCTCTGGCAATGAGGTGGGACTTCGCTCTCGCATACCTCTTTCCTCCGATCCCCCTCCTCCCAAGGGTTATCAAAGATCAAGTAAAGGTGGAACGGTGATACGAATAGCACCAGTCTGGCCCAGGCGACATTGGTTCACTGACCTAGAGAGTCTCTCCATAGACACTCCTTTTCCACTTCCTCTACGGCAGGATCTACTAGCACAGGGTCCTTGCCTGCACCCGGACCTACCTCGTCTGTATTTGACAGCGTGGCTTTTGAGTCATCCCTCTTAAGTGCCAAGGGTTTCTCTCGCTCTGTGGTCCAGATGATGCTCAGGGCACGTAAGCCTTCCTCATCCCGCAGCTATTACAGAGTTTGGCACTCTTACTTTCAATGATGCTCCCCCAGAGTCTATGACCCTACAGTTTTTACGGTCTCCCGGGTGCTTGCCTTTCTCTAGGCCTGGCCTCCCTTAGAGTTCATGTTTTCTTCACTATCAGTTAGTAGGGTTAGGTACTAGGGGAAAGGGTTGGGCTGTGGTAGAGGACTGTTAGGGTTAGGCTGCGGAAAGGTTTAGTTATGATTAGTATACTCACTAAAATTAGTCAGCATTTTTACAGTCAGGATTCCGTTGCCGGTACTGTGACCATCGGGATTGTTACCGCTGTGATATCGTATCCAACCCCTTGGCAGCAATGGGACAACAGCTACAAGCAAGAGTTTAAATGTGTCTTTATTCAGTTTTGACAACTGCACAGGATCTCTGTATCATCAATGGAGCTACAAATGCATGCAAACCAGCATACCTCCCAATAGGGTAAATTTTGTTATTTTCCTAGTAAAATACATCTAAGCAGTGTCTGCGCTTAGCTTAAATGTCCCCCTTTATTAATATATTATATTGTGTAGAAATGCTATGATTGATATGCACGCGAGACTGTAGATATGTTTAAATCATGTATGTATTTATTAAAATGTTGAAGGAGTCACAGTGCTCATTGAATTGATCTTGCAGGTGAACTTGGATAAGTGCTTATCTCCTAATATTATAAGTACCAGTCCATAAACTATAACGTAATATGCGGTAATGTCACTGATGTACTAGACGAAGAAAAAAAAAAAAAAAAAATAGAATAATGAAACAAAGGGGGAGAAGAAAACAATGTATTGGAAAATCTAAAAATAATGTTGGGGTGTAACGCTCTGGACGGCCGGCGTCCTGTGCCCTCCAGTCCGTTAACTTACCCTGTTATACCTCCATGCGCTTGTCAGAAGTCTTTAGGTGGAGATAGCTGTCCTGTGCTGATGTCATTTGCTTGTCGTAGGGGAGTGGGTGCCTAGTTATACACTCCTAGATCTCTCTGTAGGTAATCCCCAGACGCTGCGGGACAGACTAGTTCACATGCTTTCTCCCAATCACGTGATCACTCGTTGGCTAACGCCGCAGCCGGTCACTCCATATGGTGAGATGTGTAAGTAGTATGCCTTGCCGTTGTTTGTAATTGCGAGTGTGTGCCTCGTTACACACTCTATGCTAGTGCTGGGCTGGTGTATGTGACTTCTGTCACTTCCGGGTATATCAGTATCGCGAGACGTCGCATCTTTACTTTTGCTGGCCGGTTAGAATCCAGCAGGTTGAATTTAGCGCCCAAAGTCAGTGCGTGAATAGATGGTATCTCCCCAATGGTTGATCATAAAGTTTGTGAGTCCAGATAATAATGAATGCGTCTGACGCGTAGCGGCCTGCACGGCCTACCTCAGGGACATAGAGTGATATTCATGATGAACACTATTAGTAGAGGAGGAATCCCCTACGTCACTCCCACTGGGAGGTGTGTCTGTAGTCATGGTGACATGACGTAAGTGGTAAGTAGTCTCAATATGTGGATAATAAAGTATCCATTAAGTGCTTTCCACACATTTAAATAAGTGGGGTGTAATTGTGTATACCGCTCACATGTATTGCTGCATATCGAGCTGCTTATATTATAAGCAGATCTGTGTTCTCATTGCTCGTAGTAAAATACATGCTTCAGGCTGAAAATAAAGGGGTACTTTTATCAGTAATCATATTTACAAGTGATTGTAACATGGAAAGTATGCGTCAGTCTCTTATTTCACAATGATAAAATTGCTTAGTCTCATACACCTTTTCCATTGTACTTAGGAAAAGAACACAGAAATGTGAAAGCAGCAGATATGTTAGTTTATTGCCACATTAGCCAATCTTACTAATTGGAACGATAGCTTTGATGGTGCTTTTAGTGAGCTGCCAAGACAGCCTTGCGAGCTGCCATAACTGCCAGTTTTGCTGTCTTTGTGATGTGCACGCTTATTGATCCATGAAAACTAGATCTTTCTGAACTTTTGTTTTCAACTTCGGCTGAACTTGACCACCCACTAAAGTAAGAATGTCTTCAATTGACACTTTCCGAAATGATGCCAAAACCACAGTGTACTTTAGGACTGCAAACATACATAGTTTATCGACCTCATCAAGAAATCTTTTCAGTAGACTACAACACACACAACAGTCTATTCCCCACATGTGGTTTTATAATTTTACCCTGTACATGGACTTTATGCAAAAATTCTAAAGTATATGTATGTATGTGTGGTGGCATGTAGATATGTGCATGTGTGTATAAAATAAATATATATATATATATATATATAATGTGGTGGTCACTCTGGGTCCGGCGGCACGCAGGGCATCGGACCTAGAGAAAGGGCACTTCTGCATGCGCGCATCAGAAAAAAGGGTCTGGACAATGTAAAGGAGGTGTCTTTATGACTCATCCCCTTTTTGTCACTCTTGGGGGGCGTGCCGGGCAGCCCCCAAGCGCTGTGGTCACTGAATAGATACCGGGCGCATGCGCCCAACATCCATTGACCAGCGGTGACCGCATGTCGGCATTCACCATCTCTGCACAGGTGACATGATAGAATGTCGACTTAACATCCCTGGTGGTACAGCAGTCACTTACCAGGTCCCTGCAGCAGTCGTGTCTCTAGAGACGTCTTCCTTGTTCAAGCTATCATGTGACAAGCAATTCTAGCGCAGACGTGTAATGAGTGATGTTCGGAGACCCAGAGACTACTCTTTATACCTATTTTTCGCAGAGCTCCTTTGTTGCCCTCACAGAGTTTGAGTTTTAAGGACCAGTCCAGTCCACAATCTCTTAAATGATATTCCTACTCCTAATGGTAACACACATTTGGGTGCTAAGGGTTACAGAACATAATGCATATTTCGCTGCTGGAAATTTTCTGATAAACTTTAGCATCATCGCAATGTATGATCCCTTCTTTGCATTGTCTTGTTTTTCTTATTGCAAAGCATTGTGCGTAATGTCAACAGGGGCTCTGCTTTGTTTTGCATACAAATGTATCCAGAAAGCAGCTTTGTGTCTATCCTACGGCATTGGTAAAATAAACAACTGTGACTGATGATATAAATACATTGCTTAAAGGCGTTGGAAAAAGCTAGAGTATTAACCCAATGTATTTAGTTGAAGAAGGACATGTCATTCATTTATTAGCCTGTGCATTTGAAAGTGTATTGCTTTAAAAAAAATGGAAAAATATATTTTACCATTTGACACAGAAAAAAAATGACTTATAGGCTATGTTAAATAGGTTTAGGTTAGCACTCTGTGAACATTACTTTCAGTACAACACTAGAGAAAAATAATAATCATCAGCCAAACCTTCTATTTTTAATAAGTATCCTATTTAGAGCTTCAAATGTGAAGGGGATATGATCTTCCTTGTGAATTAAAAAAAAAACTTTTTATATGCTAATTTTTTTTACATTTGTTAAATAGTTATAGTGTTCCCACGCTTTTTCTGTCTATTAACTTTATCTTTTTCAAATTAAATTGTTGGTGTTCTGTTTTAGAATATTTAGGAAGATTTTTCCCATTTTAAAATAATAAAAAAATTGGTACAACAATGTCAACTGAAGAATTATATTACATTTCCATTATTGAGTTTTCTTTTTCTTTTTTATAAATTGTACCCACCACTGAGACCCATCTGATGGGTTTTTAATACTGTAAATTGTTATTTTTTGAACATCTAACTCTTCCTGAAAGGAAAAACAATTTGAATCACATGATCCTGGGATTTTGTTAACCTTGCTTTGCTTTGATGTGGACATTTTTTAGACTTCTAACCTTAGTCTGACCCGTATTTGAGAGGATTATTGTGAAAGATACAAATATTTTCTAATTCCTTTATTCTGCACAAAGTAGGGCATAGATTATAAAAAAATGCCTACCATATAAATGTACTATCAGCTGGGTATTTATTTTTTACCCTTTATGCACCAGAAAAGCATTTTTGTATTGAATATATATTTTTAGAACTGTAGCAAAAAAGAAAAAAAATGTGAAAATATGTGTTTGGAATTGGAAAATGTGTTTTTTTGTTTTTTTTTGTAATTTTGAATCTGTTCAGTCTGTTCAATAACATTCCAAGAGTAATTTAGCGAGCTTCTTATATAATATGTTAGCCATATTTTTAAATTTAACCTGTATGAAGTTATTCTTTAGACTTTACCTTTTTTGTTATAAAAAAAATATTAAATATATAAATATATATATATATATATATATATATATATATATATATAAATATAATATTATGTATATGTATTTTTTTTTAAAGTAGTGGTAACTATTGATATGCTCCCCTGACAATATTTTAACATAATTTTTAGATAAAATGACTGTCTTTATTTCATGCATCTCTTATTTAAACATAAACCCAGCCTTACCACCAGCTTTTTTTGTTCTCTTCTGCAATGCATGTAAACTGGTCAGATAACTGGTGTTGTCTGAGACGCCACCTTTGTCAGACCTGACAACAATTGATAACGCTATGCCCCCTGCAGATTTAAATATGAAAATAGTTCTAGTATGCTGAATACAAATAATTGATGAAGTACATGTCCTTGGGGAACATCACAGTTCAAGTGGCAAATTTGTCTTGTCAAACAAAAGACAGCCCTCGGTAAAGAATAAACCATCTCTATGGTAATGGTGCTAACAACGCCCTATTGATTGAGTGGAGGAAGACATTATACAATGTCAGATGGGTTGTTACAATTTAATTTGTCTTGTGACCTGAACTTAACCTCTGGAACCTTTCTACTGTGAACATAAATTCACCAGCAGGGCCGTTTGCTATAGACATTACAGTGACGGATTAAAAAAAAAAAAAAAAAATGATTGTGTAATATCTGTACCTTCTAGCAACTATGTCTTTTGGGCATGAGACGTGCCATGACTCTAACCAGGTCAAGCAAGGTTATTTTAAGTTTTAACTAGGCAATATTTGGCCAGGCAGGATTGACGTTTCTTCTCCAAAGTCTTTGCTAAAACGGATTTCCTTTAAGTAGTGTATATTTTTAGCAGGTACAATTATCTATAATGCATTTGTGGGATATTCCTAGCATCTGTATATCGGTAATAAAGTGAAGATGCCCTGCAGATGTCTAGCAGGTTTTTAGTGTTGTGCAAGATATATAGGGTTTGCACTGCATTCAGAATTTAGTATTGTATAGTGTTTAGGCCAGCACATAAACATGCATCCTTGTGTAGATAGTTAAAGCTTGCACTTATTGTAGCTTTAGTTCATGGTATCAAAGTTTGAAATGTGTAATAAAATGCAGAGTAGCGAAGAACAGAAAGGTTTAAAGCAACCAGAACACCAATTAGAATCATGTAATGCACATATATAGCACAAATGGGACACTGTAAGGCATGTAACATGTTTCAAACAGTGCTGAACATGAAACATATAATGGACAGTGCTATTTTGCCATTAATTATGTCCATATGCTGTAGAAATATTTTTTTCCGTTTTGAAATATTAAAAATTGGAATTGGCTGTATTTTTGTTATTTAGTTTACTTTTTAATTTATATAATGCAGTAATATGATTATCTCATAATGCCAGTACAATGTACTAGGTGTTTTTTTTTTGTTTAATATGAGCGGCACAGTGATTAACATTGCTATCTCCTAGTTATGGGGCCCTAAATTCTAATCTGGCTAAGGCACAAACTTAATTAATATTGGTGTGTATGTATGGTAGAGAATTTAGATTGTTTGCTCCCACTGGGGCGATGTGAGTGATTAAATATTCCATGTAATGTGCTGCAGTAGAGGGAATGTGGTGATATATATATATATATATATATATATATATATATATTTTAATACTGTACATTTTAAAGTTTGCTGTGTGTGTATATATAGGGCAGCTCAATCCTATTTTTCTTTCACAAAGTTTACAGGTTTTTTATATATAAAATATATTTTAAAGATTCCGTATTGGGTGCATTGTAATATACTCAAGTAACTGATCAATATTTAGCATAGCACGATATAGAATGGATTGCAATTGAGTATTTATTTTTAACCACAAATTGTTGATAGCAGATGATGCAAATAAGAATCATTTGGGGTCAGACTAAAGGTGCGTATCCACTAGCAGATAGTGGAACGACAGTACGATTACAACATTGTAATCGTACAGTCGTTCCTCATTCCTGTAGTTCCTACACTGAACGATATGTCATTCAGTGCAGGCACCCTCTCTCATCCCCGAACATGCCCATTCTGTCGTTATTGCCAGATTGACCGGCATGTTCAGGCGATGATTGATGTCAAACAACCAGCGGGAGCACGCATCGCTGGTTGTTTTTGACATTTTCACGCCAGATTTTTGAACGATTAATGAGCGATTGAACGATAACGATGTCGTTATGTGGGATTTTATTGTTTTTTTTTATCGTGTACCTAGAAAATTATAGTAATATATTTGAATATAGTAATAAAGCATTTAAAATATATTATTTGTCGCAAAGAGAATGATACATTTAAAAGTAATCTTTATTTGAAAGAAGAATCTCTTTCATTTCCTGTAACTAATCCAGGCTGTTTTTGAGTACATTAAAAAGCTCAATTAATTTGCATAATATTCTAAAGTAGACTCCTTTTTGATGAATTGAAAAAAGTATACAAACTCTTTTTCAAAAATATTGAGTGTCTTCTGACAGCTAGTCAGCGTTAAAAATTAGTTCAAGAAAATGTTAATAACAGGCTGCCTAGCCTAATCCCTTTGATATCACCAGGTATCCTCCTGCTCACGGGTTAATTACTTTAAAAAGCAAAGGCAATATTCTGAACGGTGGGCTGCTTCACCTTTTCACAGCTGTTACCATTGAGTGACAACTAAATCCCATGTGTAAGATGAGGAAGAGCTCAATCTCCAATTGGGAGAAAATTTATGTAAACCGCAATCCCTTCAGAATGTGCGGAAGTCATAGACTTTCTTGATTTACTCTGCTTTTCCCGAAAAGCCCTTTTGTTCCCTTCCCTAAGTCCCATCAACCCTTTGTAGCAGAATATCACAGTGGCTGCAGATAGCTGAAATATATAAATGCTATCATAGCTGCGATTAATGGCACTGCTTATGAGTCAAGTCTGATAACAGCGCAGCTCTCCACTCAATTTCAGATACTGCTAATGGAATCTGTCTTCTCCAATTGTAATATGAGCAGGCCTAATTTGCTATGGAGCTTGGAGCTGTCATCAGTAGGGGATTGTGGGGTCAGCTGGGAGCTGCCAGGTTTTTGCCCCGCAGCTTGTATCTTTCTCTTTGAATAGCACAGCCCCCTGCCTGCCAGTTAGCTGATAGGCCGCCATGGGGCTTATGCCACTTCACACAATAGGACAGGGCTGCACAGGCTGACTTTATAATTGTGAAGTGATCTCATATTTCCACAGCCACTGTGCTGCATAATTTCTAATAAGTGGTTTTACGAAATGTCAGATTATGAAAAGTTTCCTCAATTACAAAAACTTATAAAACATTTAAATAGCTAAATCTGTTCCCTGCAGAGTTTTTTGCTGCTGGAACTGCATATTATTTATCGTGGTAATGGAGATAAATGCATACATTTGTGAAAGGTTTTTTTTTTTTTCTAATTACTAATATACAAATAAAATGAGACCTTGAGGCTAGCATGGAATTTTCTATGCCGAAACTGTTCTCAATCTGACATATGGGGGCTAGGAAACAAAATTAATTTGCATTTTTTATTGCAGTCTTTAATTTGTTCCCACTTAAGTGAACATTTCAATAAAGCTTTAAAATGAATGGCTAAAATGTGCTAAGGAGTATTCTTTCTGTGTAAGGCAAACCTCTATCTTCATGGGAGTTTTGTCTAAATGACAAGACATGTACCTAGGCTCTTTGGTGTAAGTAAATCTGTTTCACTGTGAGAAAGGAGATTTAAATAGGAAAAGTTTCCACCCCTGTAACGAGGCATGGTTTTTATAGATCTGTTTACTAATTTATTGTATTTATCTTTCTTTTCAATGTGGCTGTTGTCCTGTCAATAACTCCTAGAATGCCATTTATCTTTAAAGTAATGAGAAAATAGATTGATGCTGCGTGGTAGTTTAAAGCAAGAGTAATGCTGGGTACACACTAGACGATATGTCGTCCGATCCGGCTCCCCCGCCAGGTCCCGTCGCAGAAGATGTCAGGCACACTAAACATAGTCTAATTTGTACCCGGCTTAAAGAATGCACTTTATTTCTATGATGTCATAGGCCAAAGTAATGTTTCCCAGATCCCAGGGTCAAGCTCAAAATTTGTCCCTGGTTCTACTATTGTACACTTCCACAGAACTACTCGGGCGGATTTAGTGTTCGGATCCCCACTAGGCACTTTGATTGCCCCCAAACATTGGCTGCTGCCCCGCATAGCTCCACCTTCTTAGTTTTGGAGATTCCCAATCTCATCCTTCACCTCCTGCTTCATGTTTTGCCACCCGCGATTCCCTCCAAAAGTAGCAATATGGAATAAGGAATCGCCTGAGGCCCATTCAGCCTGCTGCACTGCCCTAGGCACATGCCTCCTGTGTCTAATGGAAAATCCACAACTGGTACTAGCTACTTCTTACACTCAGGGGAATATTCAATTAGGTGAGAAAAGTCCCGTACTTTTCGCATGCCGGACTTTTCGCAGTCATCGCTGGTTTTCCATGCGGAAAAGTATCGCGCACGTCGCTGCTTATTCCCATATTCAATTAGAAATCGGTGAAAATGGCACCCTGCGAAACGGAAACCGGCAAAATGTGCTGCCAGATTTGGGGAAATTAGCCTGACACCCCCCAAAAGATGCACTGACATTGGGGATCACTATAGATGCCCCCGAATAGGCCTGCTGAAGGTATTTCGGGTACTTGAATGCTCTCAATAGCTGCTTATTAGCGTCTTTGCAGAAGTGATGAAAAATAACATTTAGCAGTTTTTTTTTGCAGAAAATAAGTAGTCCCAGCAAATTTGGGGTACATGAAAATGGGTTCTAGCATATTTTAAAGTTGATAAAGTGAAGTTTTAAAATTTTTTTTAAAAAATCCACCTGCAAACTTAAAAACACCTGGGGCATACTTGGGGTCCCCCCTGGAGTCTATTTCGCTAGTTTTTTAATTTTGTCCCCCAACTTTGGACTTTTTCACCCTGAAAATGAAAGTACTTTTTTTGGGGTGATCTAAAGTATTTTTGAAACTTTTTTTTTTTTTAACACCGTTTACCTTTTGGGGGACTGTCCCAAAGGTGCAGGGGGGGTTTCCGAAGTTTGCACCCAAAAATCCCATTTCTGCACTTTTTTTCGACACCTATTCATAGGCGAAACTTTTTTGCCGATCCCATTGCATTGAGTTTCCGCATCGGCAAAAATTCTCCAATTGATTATAGAGGAAACTTTTCGCATGACGAAATTACGTCACACGAGAAACTTTATCGCCGAAAACGGCTTTTCGCACCTAATTGAATATGGCCCTCAGTGTCTATATAGTAACCATGAAGTCCTATGCAGCACTGATGACTCTTGTCTATTGCAGATTAGAAAATGGAGGTAATTTTACAAAGTGCAAAACAAACTTGCACACCAGCTTTGTACAAGTGCTCTTAGAGATACCAGTGGTCGAAGTGGGAATTCTGAAGTGGGGGTATGGAGGCAGCCTGTGCGCGCGCACAAAGAAAATGGGTGTGGCCATGCGTCACAAGCACATTGACACACAAAATGGGGTCGTCAACATTTTCATTAATGTCTCATGTCACCCCTGCTCCTCTTCCTCTTTCCCTTAAACTTTATACCTCTTTAACCTTGCACTCTTCCGGTGAGACACACGGGTGGAGGGGTACACAGAGGAGATGAGGGACACAGGGGTGATGGTGAACACATGGGAGGACAGTGAGGGAGGACAGTGCACACATGGGGACAGTGAGGGAAGACAGCACACACATGGGGACAGTGAGGGAAGACATCACACACATGGGGACAGTGAGGGAGGACAGCACACACATGGGGACAGTGAGGGAGGACAGCACACACATGGGGACAGTGAGGGAGGACAGCACACACATGGGGACAGTGAGGGAGGACAGCACACACATGGGGACAGTGAGGGAGGACAGCACACACATGGGGACAGTGAGGGAGGACAGCACACACATGGGGACAGTGAGGGAGGACAGCACACACATGGGGACAGGGAGGGAGGACAGCACACACATGGGGACAGGGAGGGAGGACAGCACACACATGGGGACAGGGAGGGAGGACAGCACACACATGGGGACGGGGAGGGAGGACAGCACACACATGGGGACGGGGAGGAAGGACAGCACACACATGGGGACGGGGAGGGAGGACAGCACACACATGGGGACGGGGAGGGAGGACAGCACACACATGGGGACAGGGAGGGAGGACAGCACACACATGGGGACAGGGAGGGAGGACAGCACACACATGGGGACAGGGAGGGAGGACAGCACACACATGGGGACAGGGAGGGAGGACAGCGCACACATGGGGACAGTGAGGGAGGACAGCGCACACATGGGGACAGGGATGGGGGAGAGCGCACACATGGGGACAGGCAGGGGGGGACAGCGCATACATGGGGACAGGCAGGGGGGAAAAGCACACACATGGGGGCAGGGAGGGGGGACAGTGCACACATGGGGAAGGAGGGAGGACAGTGCACACATGGGGACAGGGAGGGAGGACAGAACACACATGGGGACAGGCAGGGGGGACAGTGTGCACACATGGGGACAGGGAGGGGAGACAGCGCACATATAAGGAGACGGAATGGGGGACAGTACACATTGGGGGACAGGGAGGGAGGACTGTATATACCAGGGGCAAAAGGGAGTAAGAACAGTACAGTATGTGACATGTTTACAGTAAGCGATAGGCCCGGGATATACGTATATATCACTCGCCTTCTTTTTTCCTCCTGTTGTGGCTGCTCCCAGCCACTCTCCCGTGGCCCCGCTCCATCGTTCTGCTCCTCCTCGGAGTCCTTATGTGCTGCTCAGACGGGACCCACCTCCTGTTTCTCTGCACAGGATTAGTTCCTGTTCTCACCAGCCACACTTCGTGATCCTGAGTGGCTGAGCCCCCGAAGCTATGGCCTCTGTGGTTCCGCTGCCCGACAGTACCTGCCCGGTCGGCAGGCATTGAACACAATGTGGCGGCAGCAGCATGTGATGTCATACGTCACATGAGTGGAAGAGCTGTAGGGGGCAGAGCAGAGAACCGAATGGTTCCTAGCTATGTGCCAGCCAGGTGCCGTTGATCATGGCCTTGAGAAGCCACCTCATTCTTTAAGGCCGGCTGTGACTGACCAGCCAGCATACTATAATGAGTCCAACAGACTCATTATTAGTAGTGCTAATACCACAGGCTCCGTGGCTGCCTGTACTTTCATAACCGCACACTGCAGTCCCTGAAAACTTGTAAAAAAAAAAAGTTTAATGCTTGAAGTGCCGGTATGTTATACCGTTACATACTGGCACACTTCGAACACTGAGACATACACTAGCGTACGTGGGTAAGCAGAGCAAGGTGGTGGCAATTAAGGTGAAGTATAAGTTTTTACAGGAAGGGGAGGAGTTAGGGCATTAAATAATGTGTCTTGTATCATGGCTGGCATGGAATTGAGAGTAGTGTTTTTAAAAAACTGCAAGGATTAAGACATCTACCCATACAGATCACATAACGTTATATATTTACATCCACAATCCTCTGCAGATGACACTTCTGCACAGATCTAATTGGTTAGCAGTTTCATTATCAAGTAGGAGTCCCACAATTCTCTGCAGAAAAGTCATTCCGGCTTGAAAGTAAATATCACAATTGGAAGAAATGTGATCTAAGTGGTGTTGTTTGTGGAATGAATGTTTGGGTGGTTTAAATATCTCAGAAACTGCTGATATCATGGGATACCGGTTGCCAGGGTGACTAAAATTTTAGCGCAGCCCCAGCAGAGCGCGCTGGCATATATGGGCTGCCTCTCACTAGTACGAAGTTCCGCCGCCTGCAGCCTGACTCACTCACTGCTTCTGCCTGGCAGTTGAGCTTCAGCACTTGCTCCCAGAGCCGTAAGTTCTCACAGTGCAGGTCATTTATCAAACAGGAGTGTAGCTCCACCCCCACCAGTCTTAAGCTGGGCATCCACTATACAATTTCCTGTCAGATATCTGTCCAATCTGGCTGGTTGGAATGAAAACCTGGTAATGTATGGGAGCAAATGACAGTCGTCCATTTGCTCACAAACACTGGAAAATGGCCAAAAATGGTCGTTCAGACAAATTGGTTAAAACACACAAATTTAACCAATTTGAACAATTTTTTTTTATCCTATTTTCAGTGTTTAAAACCATATGATCGTCTGTCATTTGCTCCCATACATTACCAGGTCTTCATTCCAACCAGCCAGATTGGACAGATATCTGACAGAAAATTGTATAGTGGATGCCCAGCTTTATGTCCTCCAGCTGCCAATTCATGCTACAGCAGCTGCTCCTGACATCTCCCCTTGGCCCTGCAGTCATTTGGTTATCCTCTGTGAGACTCATGCTAGTAAAGGCCAGCCACACAGACAGTCAACACTTGCTTCTATATGTGCCCGGTGTTCTTTCTACTATATCTGCTATCCTCGATATGCCACCGCTTATTCTTGGTTATATGGTATAATTTTACAAACTTGATAAAAACATCAGTGATGGTTCATTTACATAGAGCTGTGCAGTGTACATCTGTATATGAATAATTGTACAGATTTTTATTGGCCACATGGACAACAATAAACTATAGAGCTGTCATAGGACACTAACACATTCTGCAGTACACATGGGTGATAATGTATGAATATATCTGCTAGGGTAACATTGTCAGCATTCTATTTGTCTATCAATGGTGCAACGTGTGTAGTAAAAACAGTCCGTTGTTCTCTAAAGGCTGTGTGGCATGCTACAAATTGGGGGCACTAATGTGTAGCACACTATAAATTGGGTGCCAGAGAGGGACATGTGGCTGGGTATGATGGGCATTGAAAGGGTATTTGCGGTGGTCTGGCTTGCGGGGAATAATGATGGGCATTAAAGTGGCATGTGTGGTGGACTGATGACACGTAGGGAAGATTGAAGGTCATTGAAGTGGCAATTGCGGTGCCTGCATGTAGGGGAGTCTGAGGGGAATTGAAGTGGCATGTGTAGTCAACTATATACGTTGTCATATAATTCAGTTGAGGACAATGGTCTGGCTCCTAGATTTTTTTTTTTCAAAGTGTTGTTGAGCCCTTCTCTACAAGTTACAGAGAATGAAGCTTAAAGCAAAAAGCATCTAGTGAGTGGCAGTTCTGTGGTGTAAAAGCCCTGTTAATGAGAGAGGTCAGAGAAGAATGGCGAGGCTGGTTCAAGCTGACAGGAAGTGGATGCATTACAACAGCAGTTCACACTGGGTTCAACTCCTGTCAGCTAAGAATAGGAAACAAAGTGGACAGATTGGAAGACACTACTGGTCTGACATACGCCACAACATGCAGGTGGTAGGGCCAAAATTGTATTGTAAACAACATCATTCTATGGATCCACCCTACCTTGTACCAATGGTTGAGGGTGGTGTTGTGTGTGTGTGTGTGTGTGTGTGTATGTATGTATGTATATGTATATATATATGTATATATGTGTGTGTGTGTGTGTGTGTGTGTGTATGTATATGTGTAATATATATATATATATATATATATATATATACATACACACACACACACACACACACACACACACACACACACACACAGTACCAGTCAAAAGTATGGACACACCTTCTCATCCAGTGGTTTTTGTTTATTTAAACTATTTTCAACATAGTAGACTAATACTGAAGACATTAAAAGTATGAAGGAACACATATGAAATTATGTTGTAAACAAAAGTGTTAAACAAATCAAAATGTTTTATATTTTAGATTCCTCAATGTAGCCCCCTTTTGCTTGGATGACAGCTTTGCACACTCTTGGCATTCTCTCAATCTGCTTCATGAGGTGTCTCCTGGAATGGTTTTCCAACACTCTTGAAGGAGTTCCCAGAGGTGCTGAGCACTTGTTGGCTGCTTTACTTTCACTCTGCGGTCCAACTCATCCCAAACCAGCTCATTTGGGTTTAGGTCGGGTGATTGTGGAGGCCAGGTCATCTGATGCAGCACTCCATCACTTTCCTTCTTGGTCAAGTAGCCCTTACATAACCTGGAGGTGTGTTTGGGGTCATTGTCTTGTTGAAAAACAAATGATGGTCCCAGTAAGCGCAAACCAGATGGGATGGCATGGTGCTGCAGAATGCTGTGGAAGCCATACTAGTTAAGTGTGCCCTGAATTTTGAAAAAATCACCAACAGTGTCACCAGCAAAGCACTCCCACACCATCACACCTCCTCCTCCATGCTTCACAGTGGGAACCAGACATGCAGAAACCATCCGCTCACCTTCTCTGGGTCTCACAAAGACACGGCGGTTGGAACCAAAAATCTCAAATTTGGACTCATAAGACTAAAGTACAGATTTCCAATGGTCTAATGTCCATTCCTTGTATTTCTTGGCCCAAACAATTCTCTTCTTCTTGTTGTTAATCCTCAGTAGTAGCTTCTTTGTAGCATTACGACCATAAAGGCCTGATTCACACAGTCTCCTCTGAACAGTTGTTGTTGAGATTTGTCTGTTACTTGAACTCTGTGAAGACTTTATGTGGTCTCTAATCTGAGGTGCTATTAAGTAGCAGTTTCTGAGGCTGGTAACTCTAATTAACTTGTCCTCTGCAGCAGAAGTAACTCTTGGTCTTCCTTTCCTGGTGCAGTCCTCGTGAGAGCCAGTTTCATCATAGCATTTGGTGGTTTTGCAACTGCACTTGAGGATACATTCAAAGTTCTTTAAATTTTCCGTATCGACTGACCTTCATGTCTTAAAGTAATGATGGACCTTCATTTCTCTTTACTGAGTTGAGTGGTTGGTGCCATAATATGGATTACAACAGTAGTCAAATAGTGGTATCCACTGTGTACTAACCCTACCTCTGCACAACACAACTGATGGTCTCAAACACATTAAGAAGGCAAGTAATTCAACAGATTGACTCTTGACAAGGCACACCTGTTAATTCAAAACCATTCCAGGAGACTACCTCATGAAGCTGATTGAGAGAATGCCAAGAGTGTGCAAAGCTGTCATCCAAGCAAAAGGGGGCTACATTGAGGAATCTAAAATATAAAACATATTTTGATTTGTTTAACACTTTTTTGTTTACAACATAATTCCAAATGTTTTTTCATAGTCTTGATGTCCTCAGTATTAATCTACTATGATAAAAAATATTTAATTTAAATAAACAAAAAACATTGAATGAGAAGGTGTGTCCAAACTCTTGACTGGTACACTATATATATATATATATATATATATATATATATATATATATATATATTATATAATATATTTTTTTTTTCTAAGGAACAACCGCACACACCTCAAAAGATAAACATAGCCAGGTGCTGCAATCCCATAAACATCAGTATAGCAGCAATTTGGTTTCCAGAGAAAACAATAGAACCAGCACACTATTTCATGCAAAAAAAAATCCGTATTGGGCCATTGATACTGCACAGCATATTGTCACCAGGCCACTGCATTTGATAAGTACAGGCTATTATGCCATTTTGTTACTGTTTGCATCTATTGCCTGGTTGCTGCCTTGATGCATGCTTCAATTTGACATGCATTGCTACGATCACTGAACATGGCTGTATATGTAAATATGGACTTTTTTTGCATGAAATACAGTGTGCTGGTCCTTTTGTTTTCTCTGGAAACCAAATTGCTATATATATATATATATATATATATATATATATTAGGGAT
Source organism: Taudactylus pleione (assembly GCA_031769625.1). Classification (NCBI taxonomy): domain Eukaryota; kingdom Metazoa; phylum Chordata; class Amphibia; order Anura; family Myobatrachidae; genus Taudactylus; species Taudactylus pleione. Next base: position 927,695 of record JAUIMM010001073.1, read on the forward strand.
GTGCAGGCTCGGATAGGTTCGAGTTTGCACGTGGAGTTCGGATTTTTCCCTCCAAAAAAACGGAACTCAGAACGAGGCAAAACGTCATCTTACATGGACGAACATCATCATTCCTGGACAAAAGACCAGGAATGATGATGTTCGTCCATGTAAGATGACGTTTTGCCTCGTTCTGAGTTCCGTTTTTTTGGAGGGAAAAATCCGAACTCCACGTGCAAACTCGAACCTATCCGAGCCTGCACATCCCTAATATATATATATATATATATATATATAATAGCGCTGAGATAATCTTACTATGTTGCTCTTGCTTTTTCCCGGCACCAAACTAAAGCGTATGCTGTGTGCATGAGGCCCAATTGAGATCAAATGGCTGATTGGTTGCTGTAGTTTTAGTGGAGATTTCCACCTATGTACAATGTTAGTAAATAGTCCCTCAGTGATAGAGCTCTGCTGTATTCAGATTGCCATTTGCAGCACTGTGTTCTATGGTGAGAACCATAGGCCGAAGATGATCAGCAGAGGAGGTATCTACCATACTGTATGCTAGTGCTGAAAAAATATTTAAATGTTTCCAAATAGGAGGGTGAAGTTTGGTGAATGGAAGGGTCTGTCCATAGACCAGAAACAATGGTTACAGTTCAAATCTATTTTGATCGTCCATTCATTGACCTTTGCCCTCCTATTTTGGAACATATCAACATTTGCATCAGATACCCAATTTAATCCACAATTCCTAGCTACTGTAACTGTAATGTGATATGCTTATTATCAAAGTGTTAATTTAATTAGAAACACATCAAGGTCTCTTTGAATAACACTGCAGTGACATTCTGAACCTGGCACCTCTATTTTGTTGCTACCCTGCTTACCATGTAACCATGGCATCCATTTATTACCAACACATGGCTCTATTGGGCCAAAGGTGCTGTCTGTCCATCAGGCATTTTTAGTGGGCTCCTAACCACAGGAAACCGGGACTCTACTGCATAGTGCAAGCTGCCTAAACAGCTATAGCTGATAGGTCCAGAGAAAATTTGGATCACCTATTTCAACCTCTATCTGTGTGTAAGGTGCTATTTACTACAACTTATTTTTTGGAGCAATAACATTGTATCTGACAGTTAATGTTCCTTGGAAGGGACTACTTGGCCCAACAGCTGCTTTGGAACTTTGTATTATTTCACTGACTCAGCACAGGACTTCATATATAACAACTGCTGTGGTTATTAATGGACTCTAGTCTGCTTAATTACGTTGGTTTATATGTTGTCCAAGTACCATTGAATATTTTAATTTTTATTTAAGTGTCATATCTAAATATGACTTCTGCACAGACCCGGCTCCTAAGCTGTGTGGGTATCTGTTTCCTGTTGTAGTACAGTATGACGTGACTGTACTCTCATATATTTAATGTCAGAGTCTGGTCCAGAATAAATTGTTACTGCAACATTTCTAAGACTTGGGTGGGAACCGAGTACCGGTGAGCACGTTTCATCAGTCTAATGTTATGGAAGCTACCAAAGGCAAAGGTCATGACTAGCCTGATAGGTTGGCTACGGGTTCCCGATGGTCACAATGCCGACTGTCAGAATCCCGACAGTGGCATCTCAAAGAATTTTGGTAAGTATTTTAACTCTTACCCTAAGTTACCCCTGCCGTAGCCTAACCCTAATTGTTCTGTTCCGCAGCCTAATCCTAACCCTCCCCCTAGTGCGTAAACCTAACGCTTACCTTGGGGAATGTGACAGTCGTTATGCCGCTGTTGGCATGACTGTTGGCATTCTGATGGTCGGGATCCTGACTACATCCCAGCCTAGTTCGTGATGTTTGACATCACATTAACATAAATTTGAATATCTTTTTTGCTTGAACCATTTTTTTTGCTGGCTCTAAATTGTACATAGCTTTTTCAGAGCTGTCAGCATAAAATCTGAATGTGTGACACCCTGCAAGCAAAACCCATTCATTGACTTTACAGTATACTGGAGCTGTATAAATTCTTAGAGCATTTAAATTGAAAGTTTTAGGAAAGTAGTATTGGGGATTTTAAAGCTGTAAGTACATTAAAATGACTTTTAACATCATGAAACTGAAGATGTAACAAACTTCTGCATTAAGCTTCCTTTATAATTTTATTTTCTGATATCCTATGACTATAATTGTATTGGTTGAACTTCATATAACAATGTAATTATTACATACCTAAAGAAGTCTGAATCCTTTTTTTTATGTGAAACTACAGTTTAGTTCATTAAAGGGGAGCTGTTGTATTTTAGAAGCTGAAATCCAGTTTTACTTTACTTTCATCTTTCTACTTCAGGGTCCATAGGGTATCCACAGGATACCTTGGGGTATAGGTGTGACGTCAGTCATCGGGCACCATAGAGTTAAGCTTTCAGCCTCCCAGGATGCACTAGGGTCCCCCTCCTATACCCCACCCCCGAGCCAAGGCACCTCAGTTTAGTTTGGTGCCCGGCCGGAGTCGGGTGCACCTGTTGGAGTGGGGGCTAAGAAGAGCCCCTGAAGCTTTTCTGCATGCAGCTGTGGCTGCACATCTGGATGTACAGCATGGACAGTCAGTCCTGACGTCCATGCTGTCTTCCCTACACCCCCGCCGGTACCAGAACGCCGGTACCGATCCGGGGATGCTGGTGAGCATCTGGGGTCACAGCTAGCGGTGACCCCAGATGTTCCGGAACATGGCCGGATTCAAGGGGGACAGCAAGGTAAGCAGTGGGGTCCTGCGGTGGGTCCCCGCTGTTACATGGTCCAGAGTCCCCAGGCAGGAGGCTCCCTGGGGACTGGCTGCAGCGTGGAGCCAGGTAAGAACCTGCGCTTCCACTACCCCCCTGGGACAGCGGACCGCAGCAGAGCGGTAGCGCTGCGGCGTCCCGGGGGTTAAATGCATGACAGGGGAGCGCGCCTTCCCTGTCTCACAGCCGGCGCCTCCCCCGCTGCACACAGCCCTCTCTGCACTCTGCCGACTGGCCCTGTGGCAGCGCTCCTCCCCCAGGCCAGCCTCCTCTCTGCTCCTCGGCGGCCATCTTCCTGAACGCATGGTGAACGCTGCTGGAAGCCTGGAAGGAAGCATCTTGGTCTTGGTCCCCCCGCATACCTCTCTTCCGCTGTGGTCAGGTCTGTGTATGCAGCGCTGTGTCCTACCAGACCCTGTGTCTGCGTAGTTGAGTGATCAGCGCTGGTTAGTGCAGGAATTGATTTTCTTTGCATTGTATGTGACTGTGCTAGCGCTGCTGCCTGTATCTTCTATTCTGACTGTCAGCTTTATTACTGTCCCTGTTCTTTCTGCTAAGCCCTAGCGGTGCGGTGCTGCAGGGTGGTCTCTCACCTCTTTAAAATACAATTGGTGAGAGGGGTCACATACTTAGTACCATCATGTCTGAAAGTGATTTTCCTCTCCGGCTACAGTGTACTACGTGTAAAGTACCTTTAGCGGAGGGGGAGGGTAGCGCGGAGGGCCTCTGCCGGCAGTGTTTGTCCATGGCGCGGCCTATTACGGTTATAGCACCAGTACAGGAGCCGCCCTGGGCTTGTTTCGCTCAGGCGCTTACAACCTTAGTGGGCCAGTTAGCTCCGCAGCCCGCGTTTACACAGATGGGTTTGTCCCAGCAGTCAGTGGTGTAGTCACCCATGCAGGGTTTCCCAAGACAACTGGTGGTACCCCGCAGTCTCCCTATTTCCCCTCTCCCGGTTTCTCAGGAGCTGGCGTGAGTTAACTCCCTGACGAGTTCTGTACAGCACTTGTCGGATGTGTTGCAGGGGGAGACTGTGATGCGGCCACATAAACGGCCGGTGGCGTTTGTCGGCTCCTTATGAGGATGATGAAGGGACGTCTGATGATGGGGAGATTCTGGATCCTTACGATCAGGAACCTCTCCATACTAAGGACGCTGACGCTAGGTCCAAGGTATATATTCCTGGACTTATTCGGGCAGTCTGCACAGCCTTGGTGATTGAGGACGAAGTTCCCCCAGCTGCTAAATCCAAGTATGCCTTTTTTAAGGATGTGAAGGGTGAGGCCAGTCTTTCCTCTTTCGGGTCAGTTAATGGACCATTTAGAGGAGGCGTGGAAACAGCCTGGCAAGCGATACCAGCCGCAGAAGCGCCTGGCAGTGGCTTATCCGTTCGCGGATAATTATTTTGCTAAGTAGGAATCCCCTCCACAGGTGGATTCTCATGTGACACGTCTTGTCCGTAGTGCCACATTGCCGATGCCATCCATGTCCTCCCTTAAGGATGCTACGGACCGCAAGGTGGAGATCTGCCTGAAGTCTGCTTATTCCCTTGCGGGGGGGGGCAGCGCGGCCGGCTATGGCCATTTGCTGGGTTGCCAGAGCGATGGAGCGCTGGGCGGATTCATTGGAGGCGTCCTTTGATTCCGACTGTCCGGCCGAACAAACGGAGTTGATTGGTAATCTCCGTGATTCGGCCACTTATATCAACGAGGCGGCCTTAGACATTAGTACACTGGTGTCTCGAATTTCTTCAGCAGCGGTGGCTGCTCCTTGTGGTTGCGATCCTGGAAGGCGGATGCTGACTCCAAAAAGGGTTTGGAGGCGTTGCCCTTTAATGGAGAAGTTCTCTTCGGTCCAGATCTGGACAAGATTGTGGCCACGCTGGCGGCAGCCAAAACGGCATGTCTCCCGTCGGCCGCGGCTCCTTCTGGTTCAGGACCATCGTCCTTTCGGTCTTATAGGGCCCAGGGCAGGCCCAAACCACAGTCTTTTCCCCGACAGGCTGGTCCCAATAAATCGGCCAAGCCCCGGAAGCAGGCATGGAGTACCAGATGTCCGGCCCCTAAGCCTGATGACAAGCCTGCGGCCTGACGGTCCGGGCCTCCTGTTGGGGGATCCCAAAGTGGGAGGCCGCCTGCTGCAGTTCGCCCGGTGTTGGTCGGTCACCACGACAGACACTTGGGTTCTCAAGGTGGTCTCCCACGGGTACGCCCTCTCTTTCCAGCACAGACCCCCAGCTCGATACTTCACCACGGGTCTACCATCAGACCGGAACAAGGCCACGGAGCTGAGGAAGGTCTTGCACACTGTGCTCCAGGCTGGAGTTATAGTGTCTGTTCCATTCTCCCAGAGGGGCCAGGGTTTCTATTCAAATCTTTTTTTGGTGCAGAAACCCAATGGGTCGTATCGTCCGATTCTCAACCTCAAAGCTCTCAACAAGTCTTTGCGGGTGCCGAAATTTCGGATGGAGACCCTACGGTCCATCATTCTGGCGCTGGAACCTGGGGACTACATGGTGTCATTGGACATACAGGACGCTTACCTGCATGTCCCTATTCTTTGGCGCCATCAACAGTTTCTCGGGTTTGCAATCCGCAGCGACCACTTTCAGTTTCGGGCGTTACCTTTTGGCCTGGCGACAGCACCGCGTGTGTTCACCAAGGTGATGGCGGTCATGGCGGCTTCTCTGCGGCTGCAGGGAGTCCGCATGTTGCCGTACTTGGACGACCTGTTATTAGTGGCAGGATCTCCAGAGCTCCTTCTACGCCACTTGGACCTGACCATTGCGCTGCTGCAACAGCACGGCTGGTTAATCAATCCCGGCACAACAACAAGTTGCCGGTGTACGGGTCTCGCACAAGAGACGAAGAGGCGTCTCTGGTGGATGCTTTGTCCGTCCGGTGGACGTTCCGGTTCGCATACCTGTTTCCTCCGGTCTCCCTTATTCCACGGGTAATCCGGAAATTCAAACAGGAAGGAGGGACGCTCCTGTTGATAGCTCCCGCGTGGCCCAGACGGCACTGGTTCTCAGACCTTCAGGGTCTGTCCGTGGACAGTCCTCTGCGGTTGCCGCTACAAAAGGAACTTCTGTTCAAGGGTCCTTGTCTTCACCCGGACCTAGCTCGGCTGTCTTTGACGGCGTGGCTGTTGAGACAGCCATGTTGAGGTCCAGGGGGTTTTCCAGCTCTGTGGTGCGTACCATGTTGCGAGCTCGGAAACCGTCGTCCGCGAGGATATACCATCGCGTGTGGCATACGTTCTTCCAATGGTGTCGACCGAGAGGTTATGCACCGCAGGAGTTTCGTCTGTCTAGGATACTTGCCTTCCTACAAGCGGGACTAGATCATGGGCTTCGCCTTGCTTCTTTGAAGGTACAGGTTTCGGCCCTGTCTGTCTGGTTTCATCGTAGGATTGCTACAATCCCGGATGTGCGCACCTTTATGCAAGGTGTTCTCCGCATTCAGCCACCCTTTGTTCCACCTGTGGCGCCTTGGGATTTGGCTGTGGTCCTGAGGGCTCTCCAGGGACCGCCGTTTGAACCACTGGGCTCAGTGGATCTTAAATGGCTAACAGCTAAGACTGTTTTCCTTATGGCCGTAGCTTCGGCCAGACGTGTTTCTGATTTAGGGGCTCTCTCTTGTAGACCCCCTTTCTTGATTTTTCATGGGAACAGGGCAGTGTTCCGCACTCGGCCTGAATTTCTTCCCAAAGTTGTTTCCCAGTTTCATGTTAACGAGGAAATAGTTGTTCCGGCCTTTAACTCACCTGGTCTTTCAGTGGGTGAGGCCACTTTGGATGTTGTGCGGGCCTTAAGGACTTATGTTGACCGCACTTCTTCGTTTAGGAAGTCGGACACCTTGTTTGTCCTCTATGGCTTCCGTAAAAAGGGTTGGCCTGCTTCAAAGCAAACTTTGGCAGCCTGGATCCGTATGGCTATTTCTGAAGCTTATCTTCATGAAGATCTGCCGGTTCCTCCTTCTTTGAAGGCTCATTCCACTAGGTCTGTGGGTCCTTCGTGGGCAACTCGACGTGGTGCCTCTGCAGTCCAGATCTGCAAGGCTGCTACGTGGTCCTCTGTCCATACCTTCGTGAGGTATTACAGGTTTGACACCTTTGCCTCTCAGGATGCTTCCTTCGGGCGGCGGATTCTCCTTTCAGCACAGGAGCGTCCCCACCCTTGAAGGATACTGCTTTGGGACATCCCCAAGGTATCCTGTAGATACCCTATGGACCCTGAAGTAGAAAATATGAGATATGGTAAGAACTTACCTTTGTTATCTCTATTTCTACGAAGTCCATAGGGTTCCACAGGACTCCCGCCCTGTCGCACCTGTGCTGCAGATGGGCTTTGGTCTGGTCACCGGTTTTCCCATCTCCCTATGGGAGAGTGTGATTCTTGTGTGTATCCAGATCTTCTTTCTCTCTCTTCCTTTTCCTCCTTCGGCCTATGGCTTGGTAACTAACTGAGATGCCTTTGCTCGGGGGCGGGGTATAGGAGGAGGACCCTAGTGCATCCTGGGAGGCTGAAAGCTTTACTCTATGGTGCCCGATGACTGACGTCACACCTATACCCCAAGGTATCCTGTGGAACCCTATGGACTTCGTAGAAATAGAGATAACAAAGGTAAGTTCTTACCATATCTCATATTTTTCCTTTCTTTGTAGCTACAGCATTTGTTTGGTTCTCTGGAGTTGCTTCCTTGCCCATTTACCTCAGATGGTTAGGAGTTGCAGTCCTCCTTTTGGAGGCTGATGATAGTCACTGCAACATTTAAAGTCATATTGCACCCATATAGGAGTCGCACTGCAATTATTATGTGAGCCGTTGTTATAAAATGTAGCTTTAAGAAGACGTTTATTTATCGAGATTGCATTATAAATATTAGTGAAAACCTTTACTGTAGATGCAGAGTCAATAAAATTTTTGCATTAGTCTAAAAATCTAGAATTGTCCTGCAGGGGTGTATCTACCCCTGGCCTGGATGGCACTCTCCGGGGGCGCCGGCCAAAGGTGGGCGCCGTCCGGTAGTGCCACCAGCAGCCAAGGGGCGGACTACCCCAGGGGCCGAACTAGCAGAGGTGCACCCACTGATAGTCCCCCGGGCCCCACAAGTGTAGGGCAGACCGCAGTGAGAGTAATCTGCCCTACACAGTTTACAAACAAACAGCTGCCAGCGGCGGCTGTGTGTTTGTTATAGCAGCCAGCCAATGAGAGTCAGACAGACTCTCATTGGCTGCTGCATCCACGGAGGAGCCGTCTGGAGCTCACTCATGAGCTCCGTCTTCCATCTTCCCCTGCAGCGAGTGATGGGAGAGACGTCCCCATAGTGCACTGCAGAGCAGGCCGGGAGGAGTGGACAGCGGCGGTCACGTCAGGAACGGGGATCAAGTAAGTTGTGTATTTATTTTTTCCTCTGTGTGCGTAAGCCTGGCATGGGAGGGTGCTACTGGGAGCACTTTATGGAGGGATGGCCGCTACTGGGGCACTGTATAGCTGGTGGCCACTACTGGGGGCTCTTTATGGGGGTGTGTGGCCACTACTGGGGGCACCAAATAATGGGGGCAGCGATGGGGTCACTCTATAGCTGGTGGCCGCTACTGGGGGCACTTTATGGGAGGGGGGGGGCACTACTGGGGGCACCAAATAGGGGAGACTACTACTGGTTGCAATGCAGCGTAAGGGGACTACTACTGGGGGTACTGTATAGGGGGACTACTACTGGGGGCAATGCAGCATAGGAGGGGACTACTACTGGGGGTACTGTATAGGGGACTACTACTGGGGGCAAGCAGCATAGGGGTGGACTACTACTGGGGGCAATGCATAGGAGGACTACTACTGGGGGCAATGCATAGGAGAACTACTATTGGGGGCAATGCAGCATAGGGGAGACTACTACTGGGTGCACTGTATACGGGTACTGTATGAGGGGGCGATACTGGGGGCACTGCATAGGGGGGTAGCTGAGGAATCATTTTAAGTACTTATTTAATGTATAGTATAATTATTCAGAAATTAAGGGGGGAGAGGGTGCGCCAGTCCATTAGTTTGCCAGGGGTGCACGGATAGCTAGATACACCCCTGTTCTCATGTCTAATATGGGACAATTGAATATTATCTTTTTGTTACATAAACTGTCTGTTGTGGTATCCCATGATAAATGAATTGTTTGATCCAGAACGGTATTTTCAAATATTATCCATTACAGAGATCGCGTTAATACCTGTGACAACACCGACACGCTCAGAACAGTCTCTGACCTATACTTCTACACATGAGATGGAGCACTCTGGCCGCCGATAACACGTACGTCTGTTAAACCGTTTCCTGTTTGCAGATCGGCTGAGGCTAGGTCACACGGATAACGGTGCTTTAGAGAGATACTGCAAGTGGCAGCCAATCACAGGGTGGATCATGTGACATGTGATCCCCGGGGGTACCTTATACTAAAACAACAGCATTAATATAAAATGAGACCAGCGGACCAAAGTGGGGATAGGAAGAGCGAGTGCCTTGGTTCTGTGGGCTCCAAAGCCTGGGGTCAGGAAGCCAAGGAAGCAGTGGAACAAGAACCCTCAAGCTGCAGGGCAGGAGGATGAGTGCAATATATAGGTTTGTTAATATTTTAAGTTGCAACTGCGTTCACATGGACATACACATGGAACTGATAATGATAGTGTTGACTAAGGTACAGAATTTTAACTTTTGCATTTACATGGGTATATGAGGGGTCAGGGGTCACTTCAGGCATTTCGTATTCCCTCATTAAAAAATGTTTTAGGCTGAGTTGCGAGCCACGAATGCACCGCTGTCTTCACCTCTTCATCAGACGTAAATCTTCGTCCTCTTAGGGCTTCTTTCGGGGGACCAAACAGGTGATAGTCCGATGGGGGAAGATGCTTAACACCTCAAAATTAAGTATTTGGAGACTTTCGACAGTATGAACAGAGGTGTGTTAGGACGTGCATTGTCATGCAAGAACACACCACCCTTGGATAGCAGTCCTCTGCGTTTTGATTGAATTTTAGGCTTCAGCTCTTCAGTGAGCATCTCACTGTAATGAGCACTGTTGACTGTTGAACCTTTTTCCTGATAATGGGCCTGATTCAGGGTCTGATTTAGCAAGGATCGTAATTGCAAAGCTGTGCAGCTTTGCAGTTGCGACCCTTGGAGACATGGTAATGCAGCAGGAAGCATCACGCCTCCTGTGCATTACTTATACGAGCTGCGCAGCATCGTATAATCTGCGTAGCATCGGCCGGCTGCGGTGACCCATGGGTTCCCGCAGCCAGCGCCGCAGTTTAGAGGAAGAGGCCAGGAAATCGCCGTCAGCCGTCAGAGATCCTAGCTTCTTCCCTTCCCCCGCAACGGTGGCGACATGCCTCCATTTCAGCACCCCCTCCCCGCCCACAAACGGCAGCAGACTGTCAATCGCTGCCAGTCTGTGAGCGAGTTTGCAGGACCCATTCTGCGCACTCGCAGAATGGGTCCTGCGTCTGCGCAGATTCCCAAACATTGGGAGCTGCTGAATCAGGCCCTCAGTACGGATCGCAATAGCGATTATGCATGCAGTATCACTGCGAAGATATGCTAATGTGTGCGATCGCTGTGTCATGAGCAGCCTAACATAAGGGTGCGCACCTTACCTTACACACATCCGTAATACTTAGAAAGACTGCGGAGTCAACTTTACACAATTGTTATCATAAAGAAAAAATTGATTAAGGCCAGCACCTTCCATATGAAGATTAGTCGTAGAACAACAATAATTGTTTAATAAAATATTAACATTTAACCACAAAGTAGGATGGTCAGAGACTGTGACTACTGTGCACTGTGGGCCTGATTCAGACCCGGTCGCAAGCGCTGAGCGCTCGCAACCGTGTCGATGGTGGCCCAGAGGGCACGACGTGCGCATGCGTGAGACCCGGATAGCGACGGGCAATCCGTCGCTCCGGGTCTGTCACCAAAGGGGGCGTGCTGTCGATGTTGAGTGACAGCATGAGAACGAGTGTTCCCATGAGAACGCCTACCGTTTGGGGGCGGCTCTCTGTTTGAGCCGAAAGCTCTCTGGGGCTTGCGGGCTCAAGACTCTACCACAAGGGTCTCGCCGCAAGCCCGATGGTCGCAATGGTCTTGACCATCGCGACCATCATCCTGGCAGCTCGCATTAGCTGTGGGTGGGAATCCACAGCAATGCGAGCAGCCAGGAGGCCGCTCCATAAAAAAAAAAAAAAAAAAGACGCCCTGATTCAGAGCGAGCGCTCTGTCAGAGTGTCCGGCTCTGAATCAGGGCCCATGTCCCGTTCAAGCTTGTGCAATAACTCTATGTGGATGTCTATTATGATAGGAGCGTTTTGTCCAATGGTAATGTGGACTACATATTGTTAAATAATCTGCTGGTTGCACAGCTTGGTCCAGCAGCTAGTTCAGTCCTGTGGTAGGCACACTAAAATACAGCTGCAGTCCATGGATGTTGTAGTGACTTATTTCTCTTACCACCTAATTGTTTAAGTGATACTGCTGCACTCTCAGATGTATTGGTAGGAATTTTTTTACTTTACATGAATGCATGGCCCGTGCTCAGTCATGCCTGAAGTCCTGTGCTGCTGTCTGGATCTCTGCATTGGAGGGGAGGTACTAATGTCTAGGAGTGCTGCTGTTCTCTCTGGGTCTGGCTCAGTCTACTTTGTTAATTCTGTGCCTAGATGTGTGTGTGTGTGTGTGTGTGTGTGTGGTCCACTGTGGGTTCCACTCCTGCTTGTACAAATGAGCATTTGTATCATTCACTTGATAAAGTGGTGTTCATCTAAGGTCTTGGGGACAGAACTTTGCAACTGATTCTCAGTTTAGGGGATATGTCCTCCACACAGCCACTTAAAAAATGTGTGATTATGTAGCATATGTGGATCAATTTGTTTCCTTGTGTTCCTCCGTATTGCATTTCTCTATTGTAAGAGCTGCCATGGAGTACTGAAGGAGAAAACCGTGATTTATGTTAGCTTATAATTGCTTTCCTTTGAAGTGCCAGCCCAGGTTTTCTACCTATGCTACCTATTTCTGTAATCAATACCCTTGGAAATATTTTTCGGATTAAATATTCTTAATCCAGTGTATTCTCCGTGTTCTTGTCGATTTCATGAGCCTGTGAGGTCAAAGCTACGTACCTATATGTAAGTGAGTGCACAATATTGAGATTTGAGGGGAGAAACGAACGACTCCCGTGAATTTCGTTGGTGGTGACAGTACCGTGTTAGAGTAACCGCACGTGCTGAGGTAACCATAAATCACTGGTGGCGATTCTCAGATTGAGGTATCTGGAGGATTGGCCGGCTGGCCTCTCTCCTTGTGCCTGTTCCCATCTTGCCCACCTCCTCAATCTCTCCTCTCATCTGACACTGTCCTTTCTACATTCAAACAGTTTCTTAGTCATAGAAACTCCGCTTTGTTTACATATGGTAATGAGGGATTCCGGACACCCCCTTGTTTCCCCTTAGCATTGTCATTACTGGCCGTCTGAGTCATCCAGATTATTGGATGATAAAACAGTCACTCTCAAGCCCAGCCTCCTGATTGGATGTAAGCAACGTAAAAGGCAGGAAGCCGGAGTCTGCACTGATGATCAGGTGACCAAGCCTTTCGGCGAAACGCGCGTCCTCGCTGCACAAGCAGCAACATCATTTTACACCACTCCAGCAGCCTCACGCACACGGACCTTGGCTAAGGTACTCCCCTTTCTCTCCCTCACAGTGCTCTCTCATCTGGGAGGAAGCCGGTGACTTCTCCTGCAATGCCCAGCGGTAACAGGAGTTAGACACGGCGGATTCCACAGACAGCAGAAGCACTTCTGTTGTTTCCTCCAGGGCCAGCGCCTCCCTCTCTCTCATCCACTGTTTGAATCCAAGATAGGGGAAAGCAGAATTGGCTAGACGCTTCTCTCATTTCCCTGGATCTGACTTCTTTCCGTCATTACATGACACGCATGTCTTATTCATTGTCCTCAATATAATTCACACTTTGCTCAATTATATAATCTCTCAGCGAATATAGGTCCATGTGTTTTTCATATGCTTTTTGGATCAATAACTCACTCTAAGTCTGATATTTTTCACCTCATCATATACTAGGGGACTACTTCTAGAACTACTTTTTCTTGGTTTATACCAACCTACTTTTGAAGCCCTTACACTAAGGGAAGTTTCTGTACCTAATAGCCATTATTGTTGTCATTATATCACCTATATATGTATAGAAATGGGGGCTGCATGATTTCATACTATATATCTATTCTGGAGTGGGTATTTATTCCTGAAGGGGAGATATACACATTATGTACAATATTCTCTACATGAATTTTGTTCTCTTACCTTCAGGGCTATTATCGATATAATTTTGCCATGCATGTCATTTTAGATGTATTATAATGTTACCTTAACGTACAGCAGGATATTCTTCATATTCACAAATGTCCTGTGATATTTATTGATTTATGTATACTTGTTGACCTTATATTTATCGATATCTATTTATTGATTTAATGTCATTTTAGATCTATTATAAGGTTACCTTAACGTACAGCAGGATATTCTTCATACTCACAAATGTCTTGTGATATTTATTGATTTATGTATATATGTTGACCTTATATTTATTGATATCTATTTATTGATTTATGTTTTCACCCTCAGATGAGAATTCCTTTTAATAAGCCAATTATTAAATGTTAAGTTTTATTTTCACTTCATTATTGCATAGATCACGATTCTATTTTCTGTATAAGAGTGCCCCCACAAAGGCATATTTGTCTTTTTTTCTTTTTTTGCTCCTTGCATCAAAAGAATTTGTATATGTGTTTAGCACAAATCTTGGGGAGGCACCACCAACCTAGAGTTATTTGAAATAATTTTGTTCCAATAATTCAACATGTTGGTATTTGAATTATATTATAAGTGATTCTGTCAAGAGTCGTTTGCATTGAATTACTAGTGCGGACTCACCCTCCTGTTTCCATAAAATGCATTCAAACATGCCCTTGTCTAGTGTTCACTCTAGCTCTGGCGGCAGGCAGGGCGCCGGAGCCAGATAGGGCACCATTGTTCGCGCGCACGAAAAGGGGCCGTGGCCATTAAAAGGGGGCATGTCTATAAGACACGTCCCCTTTTAGTTACTCTTGGGGGCGTGCTCGGCACTTACGGCCATGCCGGGCAGCCCCCAAGCGCTGCAGACATGGAGAATAGATGCCGGGCGCATACGCCCGGCGTCTATTCTACGGCGGTGACCGGGTCACCGCACACTTCCCCACCCATGGGACACTGCGACCCGCGGGTGAAGACTGCACCCGCAGGCTGTGAGGGCAGGGCATTTTTTGCCCTCCAGAAGGAAGGCAGGGCGCCGCGCCCCACTAAAACAGCCTAGCGGGAACGCTACTTGTCTCCCCCATTCTTAAAAAACCTACCCTTGATCCTAACACTCTCCAACCACCGTTCCATCTCTCTCCTCCCTTTTGCCTCCAAGCTCCTTGAGCGTATTGTCTACAACCACCTTACCACCTTTATTTCCTCTCACTCACTCCTTGATCCTGTTCAGTCTGGCTTCCGTTTTTTACACGCCACTGAAACTGCCCTCACAACAGTCAGCAATGACCTACTTGCTGCCAAATCCAAGGGCCACTACTCTCTGCTTATTCTCCTTGACCTCTCTGCTGCCTTCGACACTGTTGACCACCCACTCCTGCTGCAAATCCTTCACTCCCTTGGTCTACGTGACACTGCTCTCTCCTGGTTGTCCTCCTACCTCTCAGACTGGTTCTTCTCTGTCTCTTCTCATGACTCTCCTTACCCACCACAGCCTCTTACAGTAGGTGTTCACCAAGGTTCCGTTCTTGGACCTCTACTATTCTCCCTCAGTACGTCCTCTAGGTGAACTCATCGGCTCTTTTGACCTCCATTATCATCTCTATGCTGATGATACTCAGATCTACCTGTCCTCCCCTGACCTCTCCCCCTCTCTCCTCACTTGTATCTCCAACTGTCTCTCTGCTATTTCTTCCTGGATGTCCCAGCGATTTCTTAAACTTAATATGTCTAAGTCTGAGCTGATCATCTTCCCACCCTCCAAAATAACCTCACTTCCCACTATTTCTTTAACAATTGATGGCACAACTATCTCTTCTAGCCCCAAAGTGCGCTGTCTTGGAGTTATCCTGGACTCCACCCTCTCCTACAAACCATATATCCAGAGCCTGTCAGAGTCCTGTCATTTCCATCTCAAAATATTTCCAAGATTAGACCCTTTCTCACCCAGGATGCCACCAAAACCTTCATTCACTCACTTTTCATATCCAGATTTCACTACTGTAACCTTCTCCTATCTGGCCTCCCCAACACCCATCTTTCTCCTCTCCAGTCTGTCCTCAATGCTGCTGCTCGACTAATCTTCCTTTCCAAACGATCTACATCTGCCTCCCCTCTCCTACAACCCCTCCACTGGCTCCCCTTCCCTTTTAGAACCCAATTCAAGGTTCTCACACTTGCTTATAAAGCCCTCACCCTTTCCTCTCCCTTTTACATCTTTGACCACATCTCCCTCCACTCTCCTGTCCGCCCCCTTCGCTCAACTAATGCACACCGCCTCTCATTCCAACTGATTTCTTCCTCCCACTTTTGCCTACAAGATTTTGCCCGTGCTGCTCCCGACCTTTGGAACTCTCTCCCTCTTCCTGTCAGACTCTCCACCTCTTTACAATCCTTCAAATGGGCTCTCAAGACCCACTACTTCATCAAAGCCTTCCAGCTCCCATCCTAACTTGCTGCAACATGCTCCTTCCTCCCTGTTTACCCCATCTGTGTCACACTTGTTTGTCTGCCTTTGTAAGCTCTTTCGAACAGGGCCTCTACCCTCTTGTGCTTCACCTTACTTTACTTTCATCTACTTCTTACCCCCCACCAGGGCACCTTAAACTTGGTTGCTTATGCTCTGTTGCATATCTAGGTGTTATGGTCACTAATGTAGCAATGTATATTATCCATGTCCTTGTCCTATATTGTACTGTAAGTCACTTGTGAAATTATTTGCTTATGTATTTTGTAAGGCGCTGCGGAACACTTGTGGTGCCATATAAATAAAGGATAATAATAATATGCTATATCAGGTATGTTTTTTAATTGATAGTTTGGGAGGTTACTCAGTCTCAGGGAAAGAGTAAGAGCCGCCTTCTATACCATCCAGGGGAATGTGTTATGTGTAATTATACACACTGAAGTGCCAAAAATTATGGGATAGATGCCTAGTATCGTGTAGGACCCCCTCTAGCCTGGCGAAGTTCAGTAACTCGACGTAGTATCGATTCCACAAGTAGACAGAAGACTTCTGGAGGGATGTTCACCAATGCCATCTGGATAGCTTCCCACTACCCCCTGATATTTGTAGGTGCAGGATGTTGGGTGCGAATGGACCTCTCCACCACATCCCATAAATGCTAGATCGGGTACATGTTGGGAGTACATGGTGGCCATACTATTCATCTGAGCTCTCCAGAAAGCTCTTAGAACTAATTCTGGTATACTTGGGACCGATGACACTATTAATTAACCTATTGGAATGTTCCATCGTAGTAGGGGGTACATGAAGTGCCTGAAGGGCTGCAAGTGGTCATCAAGTATTGCAACGTAGCAGTTACCGTTCAATGACTTGTTCAGGCGGACCAGCGAACCCAACCCATGCCACGTGAACACACCCCACACCATTATGAAACCACCACCAGCCTGCACGGTGCCTTGTTGACATCTGAGCTTCATGGGATCCTAATCCTGAACCCTACCATCAGCCAGAAACCACTGTAACTTTGACTCACCGGACCACGCCACATGTTGCCAGTCCTCCAGGGTTCATTTTGTCACATCACTGGTCCAGATGAGGTACAAGTTTCACATTTCAAAGTAATCAGCACAGTCTCCTGGTGCATCCAAGTCGCATCACATTGCGACTTGGACACATTTACGGCAAACAAGACATCTGACGCCTGCAGAATCTCACAGGACCAGGCACGCCGAGAGGGCTGTTTAGTGCTACTGCAGCAAAGATAAGTGAGGATACATCTGTATATACCTGTCTCAAGTTAACTTAGAAGGTACATAAGACGTTGTAAAGGCTGCCATGGAGTACTTAGAATCAAATGAATGATCAGGCAGCTGGAGCAATCTGCCTGCAGAGGTCTAGTGATATTAATGATTAGAGTCTACCACTGATGTCAATTTTGCGTTTCCACTGCATTTCATAATAAACACAGCAGACTGTTTGAGATGCATTTTTGAAAGGCGTTTCAAAATGCTTTAAGAACATTACAAGCAAATCTGAGAGAACTTTATTGAAAAACGCCACTTGGGGGCAATAGATAAGATGAACTTGAAGTTTTTTTTTTTTTCTATCCTTCTAACATGGTACAGTTTATCATAAATAGAAAGAGATATCAGAAACTGTCCTTGAGACATCAATAGACCTCTCATTTCGCAGATCTGGGCAATTTTATAAAGCTTGAACAATATTGCAAAGTTGAATGAACAATAAATTGCCATATTTAATATTTTCAAAGCTGGTAGAGACTTATCCATATAAACTCACAGCTGTAAATTTAATTTGCAGTTTAAATTATTAGATCTTAATGGAGTTTTAAAGTGTTGTTATTTTTAATTTGACAGTACAGCATTTTGTGTTGACCAGTGATGTAAGAAATACCATTTAAAATAAAATGCGTAAGTGGTGAATACTTTTACCTACCTGTATGTGTTAACCCCACCAAATTTTGCAAAACTGCCACGTAATCTAATGGTTTGGAGACCTGATTAATCATTACAGTTTCTCCCTTAGATTGAGAGGTGGCATGTATATGAAGTCCAGTTTCTTACCAAGCTCTTTACAAAAGGCTCTCTAAGAAATGGATAGGAACCCTTCATCTGAAGCAATATGATGAGACAGGCCATGAAGTTGAAAGATCTCTCTTCCAAAGAGAGGCAGATGGTGTGGCTGTCCGAATAGAACTGTCACTGATTTTCCATATTGAATACATTCAAAGTCCATAGAGGAGTTCAGGGCCTATTGAGAAGAAAAAGGAAAGGGGCAAAAGGGGAAAGATGAAGGTTCTTGTTTTGGGTACTCGCTGGGCAAGCTGAGACATGATCATTCATGATTTATTTTATTTTTTGTAAACCAGGCCTCCAGTTTATTCTGGTGGTCAGTTGTGCAGTTTTCAGATTACCAGGATCACCAATGGACATCAGAGTTCTCTTTTGGGAACCCTCCTGTAAGGACTGCCGCTGTAATCACCACTGCTGCTTTTATCAATATAGCTAATCTGAGACTTTCAGTTTGGCTATTGATGTATGGACTCTGCATTACCATCAGGCAATTATTGCCTTTGCAACACACAATTTATGGAAGCTTTTGCGAACAGATTAAATGTTTGAGTGATGTGTTGCTAAGTCAAAACCATATATCAGAATCTGTCTAAATAATAGGGCACAGAGAACACTGTTAACAAAATGTTTAAACATCACTAAAGCATTACATAACCAGAATTTAATGATAACCTGTTTATCATAATCATTGCAAGTGTTGAAAGCAGTTTTCCATTTGTATCACTCCTTCATACAGCTATGATTATATATGCACCATGCCAGTAGACTTTCAGATAGATCTTTGCTTCTCTGATGCCGGCTCTGAATTCGAGGTTAATGGGGATCAGTGGCGTAACTAGAGCGGGGTGCGTGCCCTGGGCGCCATGGGACCGGTGGCGCCGATCACGTCTGGCCCGCCCTAGTTAGCCACCAGTGTAGCGCCGACCGCAGTAAGTGCGGTAAGCGCTACACATTTTCACAGGACCGGCGGTAGGCTTCCAGCGCCAGTCCTGTGCTGCACACCTGAGCCCGTTCCCTCCCACTGAGCGCTTGCCCAATAGCGCCAGGAGGCGGGCTCAGACTGTGCATAACACACGCATCGCCGCCATCGCTGGCAGCGATGCGTGTGTTAAGAGTCAGACTCTCATTGACTGCTGCAGCACCCACTGCAAGAGCCGGACTTCCGTCCGGCTCCTGCAGTGGGTAATGGGACAGACGTCATGACATCATGACGTCTCTCCCATAATGCTGAGCGCGCCAGCCCGGGAGGACTGGCGGGCGGCGGGAGCGGTGTCGCGGACCGGAGCAGCAGCGTGGATTCAGGTAAGTATATTTTTTTTAAAACCTGCCTGCACTACTGGGGGCACAACGGAGGGTGGCTACTACTGGGAGGACTTCTACTGGGGGTGGGGGCACAACGGGGGGGGGTGGCTACTACTGGGGGCACAATTATTGGGAGAACCTCTACTGGGGGCACCATTATTGGGAGGACCTCTACTGGGGGGGGCTGTTACTGGGGACACTTAATCGGGAGGGGGAACCTCAACTGGGGACCAAAACTTGAGGGGGGGGGGACTACTACTGGGGGCATTATAAAAGGGGCCTACTACTAGGGGCACTGCACTGGGGGGACCTCAACTTGGGGCAATAATAGGAAGGACCACTACAGGGACCACTGGATAGGGGGGATCACTACTGGGGGTCTGCATCAGGGGGATCACTACTGGGGGCCTGCATCAGGGGGACCACTACTGGGGGCACTGCATGGGAGGGGGGGTACTACTGCTGGGGGCACTATATAAGGGTCTTACTGCTAGGGGCACTGCACTGGGGGGACCACAACAGGGGGCACTAGATAGGGGGGGATCACTACTGGGTGCCTGCATAAGGGGGACCACTACTGGGAAAACTGCATGGGGGGGACTACTGCTGGGAGCACTATATAAAGGGCACTGCATGGGGGGGGACTGCTACTGGGGGCACTATATAAAGGGCACTGCATAAGGGGATACCACTACTGGGTGCACTGCATTGTGGCGACTGCTACTGGGGGCACTGCATAAGGGGGAACACTACATAGGGCACTGCATTTGGGGGGACCACTACTGGGGGCACTGAGTAAGGGGAACTAATTGGGGCCTGCATAAGAGGGACCACAACTGCATACTGGGGGTACTGTATAAAGGGGTACTACTGGGGTTAAGGTGCATATGGATAGGAATGTTCAGCGTGAAAATAAAGGGGTGTGTCATGTTGACACGCCCCATTTTTAAGTGACCACGCCCATTTTTTTTTCGGGTTACTTAAGGTGGGGGGGGGCTCCCTTTTCAAATTTGCCTTGGGCTCCAAATACCCTAGTTACGCCACTGCTTGTGGATCATGACTTTGGTGACAGGTGATATACACAATCCATAGAAGAAATTGAGCCTGGAATTTAATCAGCGGCTCAGTAAGGTGCAAAGTGAGATGACTTGGTTTTCAGCTTTGTACTTACATAAAGATGTCTGTGAAGCAGCAATATTTGGGTGCAAGAGCAGTTTGCTGGTCAGAGTTAGCCAAAGGATTAGGTTGTACAGATATGACCGATATAGCTTGATCACTAAGTGCAAAAACATTAATGTCCCAAGAAGAGACTTCTAAGGGTTCTACTTATGGGATTTAAAAGAGTAAAAATATTAAATGCAAAACCAAGAGTTTTGCAATTAATATTAGTGCCCTTTTAATATCTGCCATAGTAAATATGTCCCTTTGGTTATAATGACAGTATGATGTCAGTAACATTGTAATGTGGAAAACCTGCAGCATTTTCTAAGGTATGCAGTCGGGAAGCCGGCGAACCTAATACCGGCAGCCGGCTTCTCGACTGCTTTATCCCGACGAGGGTTAAATGACAGGTGTCTAAATCTAGTCGCCTGTCATTTTACTGACACCGGGAGACCGGCACCCGGCATCCCGATCGAAGGCACTTAGAGGGGGGATTAGGGCTAAGCACCCCTAAGGGAGGGTTAGGGGAGGGAATTAGGTTAGTTAGTACTTGCCTTTAGACGATCAGGATTTCCACTGCTGCCGGCCTCCTAGTGTCGGGATTCCAACCGCCGGACATGCGCCCGGCGGTAAATCATACCCATTCCCTTTCTAATGACCTAAATGGTAATGTATTCTTTTTGCAAGATTCTATTTTAGAACTTGAAAGCCACACAGGAGACTCAATGCTGGTCTATAAAAGCATTAAGGAGCCTGAAGATTTGGAACTTCGCACGGGACACTTATCAACAGTCTCTACAATTGGTGACTATGGGGGAGATGTATGAAGCCCAGAAGCGGTATCAGTGCACTTTATGTGTGCTGATACCGCTTCTCCCCGATGTATGATCGGGGGTCTGGGCGTTAAATGACAGGGGCGCTATGCGATTGCCTGGGCCATGTACGAACGGTCATACCGCCTGACTGTTTGGCCCGCTGTAGCTGTCGTTATCGACAGCTACAGCCTGGCGCTAGCCTATCCCCACAGCAGGGACAGCGCTGTCCCTGCTGCAGCGGCTGCCGGCTCCAGGCTGCACGCGAGGATCTCGCGATACTTGCGAGATCCCGCGCATGCTCAGTGGAGCTGGCCGGGACTGAGAGCGCATCAGCACTAGTCTGATGCGCTATGGTCTCTAGCGGGTAGCGCCGGAGGGGTGAGTTATCGCTCCCCCTCTCCGGCCGATGAGATGTTCTTACATCTCATCGGTAGTGCTTCCTGCTTCGCCTCGGTCAAGAGGCGAAGCGGAAGCGTTATAGCGGCACGTTAAGTGCCACTATCATACATCTACCCCTATATAACTTTGCATATATGGATATATTTACATGCCGGAAGTTCTTTTTGCATTATATTTGGAGACCGCTGTATTAATGCACAGGTTATAATCCAATACGATCAGACATACAGTATATGTCCCATATATATATATATATATATATATATATATATATATATAGATAGATATATAGATATATATATCTGGGACCTCAATTGTGCATAATATTGTATTATCTCCAGTCATATAATTATAGATGGCAATATTGTATACTGTTTATTAATGTGCTGTAAAGGGATGGACAGCAGTTCACATGTATGTTGAATAAATTATTCTAATTGTTTATATCCAACAGCCTTGGGTATCATTGTATAGTTATTGGCGCAGACACTTTCACTATTTCACAGTAGAGTTCTTGTATTGTGAGTTGTTTTTTTTACTTCATTAAAATGACGAGCAGTACACTGCACCAATCGGCTACAGAGCTATCGCCCTGGATCTCCAGTGCAAATTTACAAATTGCTTGGTTAGCTGACTTTAGAGGAATAGTCAGAAGACCAATTGAGCCTACTGGAATGGAGCTTCAGTCAAAAGTAGAAATGTACAGATGCTTCTTTGAAACATTTCCTGAAATTGAGATTGCTTAAAACTTTTTTATTATAATAAGCACTTGTTGAAAAGTGCAAGATTTCTGTTTTAAAAATGTCACCCCAGAATTTTATATCTGAAACAGTAATTATTTTTAATTGATATATTATTTTTGTTTTAATCATAGTTTGTATTGAGAGAAATATCAATATATGGGGTACAGAAAGAAAAGGGGAAGGGGAGGGCAGAGAAAAGGGAACATATAGGAATTCAAACATACCATTTTTTTAAACTAGAACAATCTAGAAAATTACAACAATTGTATTGTAACAAAAGGTAAAATTAAATAGAGACAACCAACAGTATATTAGGGGGAACTTATTTAATTCAAAACTAAATTGAAGTAGGTCGAACATAGATGTCTTGAACTGAGCGCCTTCATCACCTGTAACATATTCATGCCATGCAAATCGCTACATGATCGGAGATGAAGATGATTAGGGTACATAAGCTGTTTCCCTCTCAAAGTGGAAGTAAATCACAGGTTCAGGAGTGGTAGACAATGATATCCCCAACACTTTATGGATCAGAACAAAAGCCTCATCCCAAAAGGCAGGGAGCAGGGCACAAGCCCAAATAAACATGAAATATGACTGACCTTCCAATAGTTCCACCAAAAAAAAACTTAAATTGGGTTGGCCACGTAGTATGTAAAAGGTTAGGAGTGAGATACAGCCAATATAACAATTTAACATGCATTCAGTCATCTAGATATACAATAGGACATTGCATAAATAAACTCCTGTTGAGCATCAGATTTTGGGTTATATTTACTAAAGTGCAGGTTTATAGAAGTGGAGTTGTTGCCCATAGCAACCAATCAGATTCTACTTATTTTATCTAGCACCTTTTAGAAGATAAAAGCTAGAATCTGATTGGTTGCTATGTAGCCCATAGAGTGGCCTAAGTCTAATTCCTCTCTGATCTGGGAAGGCGATTTAACACATGGGCACAATTATAACATAACAATAACAATATCAGATGTCACCCGTACTATTGCCAGACGTGAGACGGGAAAACAATTCTCAAGGTGGCAGACATATTATCTCTGAAGGACGGGCAACACTCTTAACCAATAGCTAATATGATAGTACTTAAGGGGGAATAGGGTAACGATCTTGCAAACGTGAAAATAAAAAATTAAATAGACCACCTTAAGGTCACCCAACGATTTAATATCACGCAAATACAGGTAAATTGGGAATGATTATAGTGCAAAAATGGAGATATTAGCAGTAGGGAGAGAAGTTGACAAAATAACTTATCCCAAACCTGTAAGGAAGCTCCCATAGAGGAAAAGGTCAAAGACCTGGCAGTGCGCATGGACTTAGGTGACCACTGGAGATCCACTAAAGAATATTCCTTGCAAGCTGCAACCTCACGGGTCACCCAAGTCATGAATGCAACAGTTGGGTCCAGTTCCTAAGTTGCGCAAGAAGACATGCCTAATATCTACCGAAATCACGAAAATAGATATAAACGTGCAAAATAAATACATAAGCTTAGGGAGCAAAGACATGTTAAACACTGCCAGATGCTCCAGCCAAGAAATATCATTGGACATCCAAGACTTATAGTGAGAGATAGAAGAGAAGTGATATGCCAATTATGCTTAAACCTAGAACGGAGCATGGTCACAGTGATCTCATGGAGAGTATTAGGTAAAGGATCTGATTTATAAGTATTTAATTTGTAGTAGGAGACCCTACTGTAGCCATCTAATAAGTTATAGAGACAAGGCATGAGGTCAAAGACACTTGAGGAAAACATTGTCCACAAACAGAGCAAGCTTATTAGTAATGGTATCAACACGAACGCAAGTACATATTTTAGCAGTCAATGGTACAATGGACAAAACAAAAATAAGAGGGCATCTTTGATGGGTGCCATTAGTAGTGGGAAATGCATTGCTAAACACCTTACAGAAGGGGTAAAATAGAACAGTTTGGTCCTGGAAGCCAAACAGAGAGAGAACAGTATGTATATACAGTACTTGTAGAGCCAGATCAGTTTATCAAATGCTTTCTCTGCATTAAGGGACGGCCACAATAAACCAAACTCAAAAGTGGATACAGAGTCAATCAACTTAAAAACTCTATGGGTATCACCCAAGGCCTGCGTCTCTGACTCAACTCCCACCTGGTTAGTGTGGATTAATGAGCTAAGGCAATTAACTTTGTTTTATTTATTGTCTGAATTGTAACCATTGCTTAGGTTGTCACTCCAGAACCACCCAAGCTTTGGTGTTTCCTAGCTTCAGAGGAAACTGGCTTACAAAGTGGCAGTTTTAGCAACAATACTTGGAGAGATGAGTATGAGCTACTTGTATGGGCATGTTAGAGAATTGGTGCTACACTTTTTGAAAACAAAAATGCTGCATCTTCTGACAATACTCCCAGTCTTGAATATATATTGAGAAGCTAAAAGCTGCAGTAATAGAGGATTCTATTTCATGACGAGGC
Source organism: Taudactylus pleione (assembly GCA_031769625.1). NCBI lineage: Eukaryota > Metazoa > Chordata > Amphibia > Anura > Myobatrachidae > Taudactylus > Taudactylus pleione. The sequence goes on from JAUIMM010001073.1 coordinate 952,250, forward strand.
CCACGCTAGAGCTTCTCCGGAAAGAAGGAAAAATAATAAAGGCTACCCTGGCTCATTTGGAAGCCAAGCTTCCTGACTGCAGCTGGAATTGAAGTGAAGACAGGATTAGGAATCCCCTGTTCATTATAAATAGGTGGTGAGTTAATGTGAAGAGTAAATACAAGCTCTACTGGTGTATGTATCAACTGAATTGGCACGTCCCACTTTTTGTTAGAAGCAGTAGATACTTGAATAAAGTCAAAGCAGACAGACAGACATTGGAAAAACTGAATAATATAGCATTGCTTTGCCTACCACATTTTTAGAGATTGTAAAATTTCTGCACTATACAATTGAATGTCAGTATGGTTCATAACTTGGCCAAACGGTCACAAAATATTGATTTGAAACTAGCTACTCTGAGTTACAGAATGTAATGGGTCAAGGGGCAGGGTCGAGTCAGGTCAAAAACAGTAGAAACAATACAAAAACAAACACCACAGCACAAATTTTACCCTGTTGTAGGTTCTTTCCTACAGGAAGAAGAAGGCTACCAGTGAGTGTTCCTAAAGCAGGTCAAGACCAGTTAGCCCATTAGTACTACTGCCTTGAGTTCCTTTTAAACCTTTGGCTGTCCATATCACTCACAATGTGGGACTGTGTGAATGTGAGACTTGATAAATGGTAAAAGTGAGTGCTCAGCTTTTCATTACTTAGTGGTGCTATGGTTAAGTATCCAATTCACAGACAAATAGTGAGCATGATATTGATAACAGGCAACCTTGGCCTTATGTCACAGGGTGAATAAGTCATGCCTGAGTGAAATGGTTATGCCTCACCACCTTGTCTAGTCAACTAATAGTTACTCTGCAGTTTGGTAAGCATTACCACTCCACACTCATTCTCTGCTGATACATCTTCCTAGATAAAAGTGAGACCCCTGGAAATACTGTACCATGTTGCCCGTTACTGCTGTAAAGTTGGCAAAGGTTTGTGTGACTACGAATAGGCTAATTACACTAGATCAGTGGTTCTCAAACTCTGTCCTCAGGATCCCACACAGGTCACATTTTCCAGGTCACCCAGCAGGTGCACAGGTGCATTCATTACTCACTGACACATTTTAAAGATCCACAGGTGGAGCTAATTATTTCACTTGTGGTTATGTGAGGAGACCTGGAAAACATACATTGTTTGTTGTCCTGAGGACTGAGTTTGAGAACCTGTACACTAGATCATATCTAGAACCTTATTTCATGCTTTAAAAACATTGGTGTAGTTTTGGGTGTGTACAACAGGCCCACATAAAATACATGATGCTGTCGGCAAAGTGCTTTTTAGAATAAGATGTGCCTTATGCCTTATTATATATGTTTTCCTAATGAAAAGTAACTGGACCCAACAGCCAGAAGTCCCAATCATAACTCACTGTTAATACAGATGGGATTTACAGGAATTTATGCATATGTTAACATCTTGTATAGTATTAATCAACAAATGAGTTAAATAGATTTTATATTTATATATATATATATATATTTTTTGCATTAAATAATTTGTGTTGGCCTCGAATGTTAAGAACAAACCTGCTTGAAATCTCCCTACGACCGATAACCTTATTGTACACTCTAACTAATAGTCAAGGCTTTGTTTTCTTATACTGAATATTGCACACGGGTAGCCATAGAAAGTGCATATTGGCAAGGACCCAAATCTGAGATGTACAAGTAGTAATAGCTGAGCCCTCAAGAGGAGTCATAGTGCCACATTAAGCACTGAGTGGAGTGCTATAGGAGAAATTAACCCTCACTCACTCCATGGCTTTCAGACATGCACAATAGAAGCGTTAAGGAGAATAGCATCAGGCGGCCCATAACTATTATTGCTGTAGAGGGCTGGACATGTTGTATTTGATCAATCCTAGCTAAGATGTAAAAAAAAATGCATTTAACCTTCTTTTTTTTTTCCATTTATATTCTCACTATATATTAGAAACACTGTATTTTGAGTTTAATTTTGACACATTGGGTAAAAATGATTTTTGTTGCATTATTTTAATTGTATTTGAACTTTTTAGTATGTAGTATTTTGGTTTCAAACACGGATCAGTGGTATAAAAACATTTGTCTTAAGGTCCCTCAATTTAAGTCTATTAATGTACAGAATATTTTACAAAAACTATACATGCGCTTTTGAAAAGGCTCTTTCCTGTGTCCTTTGTATTCTGTTAATTGCACAAAGCTGTAGATGATGGTAGATCTGAGTAACTTGTATGCCAGCCATACACCGTGTAACCAGTGTATACCAGATCACCATCTATCTCTCAAAGGCAGTTGTAACTGTGTAATGTTCTGCAAGTGTCAAGACATTGATCAAATGGTCTGCACTATCAGCTAAGAGGTTTTTCATGTTTAGACATTTCTATGTTGATGTGTAAAGCAATCTTCCATAAGATATTTTTAGAAAGCAACTGAATATTTAAAATTGTATCCTAAACTACAAACCAGCAGCAATGTGCTGCAGGATTTTCTTTTTTCGTTGTTCTTAACAAATTGGACAGCGTTCCTGCTGAGCCAAAGTTTACAGCCATTGTTCATAGTACGGACATAATTAGGAGAGGAAACATTGATAGACATCTGTTATAACAGGAAACCAGATGGCGGTTTTTGTTGTATAGTTTGTCAACTACTGTTCTATATATGCAAATTATTTGTTTGTCATTTTTCTTTTGTTTCTGTAAAGCTCGATTTATACATAATAAGCAAAGTAGTATTTGTATTGTTTGCAAGTTTAGCGTTGAACTTCTCTGTGCATCTTTCGTAGATTTAAGTTGGGAGTGTCATGCACTCAGATTTTATAAACTGATCAAAGTCTTCTTCCCTGGTGTTAGATGTCCTCCAGGTTTGAGGGGCATCAAATCCATCAACTTTAGCAATTCTTTGAAGACTGGGTCCAGCAATGACTGCAGACTGCACTAAGTAACTTCCTGCACACTACATGTATGATAGCAGCCAAACTCTTCTAGCAAAACATTTGCAGGAACATTGAACAAACTAATTACCTCTGAGGAATCCGCCTAGCTCTATGTCCAATACCTTCATCATTCTAGCTAGTTACTTGCATTGGGCAACATGTGTTATCTATCGGTAATACAGTATCCAAAGTGACAATTCATTCTTTAGACCAGTGTTTTCCAACATTAATTGAGGTGTGAGCTACTTTAGAAAAATTAAACTTTCTGAAGAGCTAAAAAATGCATTTAATTATTACAGTGATATTGTTGTAGTTTGTAAATAAAATTTAAGCACAGGCACATTTCACTGTTAATTACCGGCTCCAAGGAGGTACGTGCAGTAGAGGAGCAAAATATATAGGCATGGCTGCTGTGTGATTTTCCGGCAGGGCTGGGTGGGAGTCACTCGCTCCGCCATAGCGTAGACCAGTGATTCCCAACCTCAGTCCTCAAGGCACATCAATAGTCCTGGTGTTAGTGATACCCATGCTTGAGCACAGATGGTTAAATCAAAGTAACTGAGGTACTAATTAAGTAACCCGTACTCAAGTATGGCTAGCCTTAAAACCTGGACTGTTAGTGTGCCTTGAGGACTGTGGTTGGGAACCGCTGGCGTAGACTGTGATTGCTGTAGCCTCTACATCAATTACCTGACGTGCTTCCCTGTGGCTTCACTCATGGCGTCGATGCTGCGAGAGAGCACATGTCAGAGGTCACTCCCTCCTAATTCACTCGGCAGTACTGCAGCTAGGTGAGCTACCAAAATTAAGACCGCGAGCTACAGGTTGGAGACCAGTGCTTTTAGACAGTTTTTATTTTAGATACCTACTCCTCTATACAGTCTTCTAAAGTACCTTTTCTAGGTTCAAAGAAATGCCTTGGATAAGGGCTAAGGGACCTATTAAATATTAGCTGGATATTCCCCAAAAACAGCTGTTTACAGTTCACAATTAAGTATCTCCTGATTGTACCATGGAGGGACCACAGCAGATATCTCTGATATTTCCCTCCATTCCCGGGAGCAGACACCGATTCCATAGGTTTCTATGGGGGCTGCTATGCTATTAGATTTACCTCTGGCACCGATAGGTAATGCCATCTCCAGATGTTGATATCTTAGATTAGCCTATGGGCTACATTGCGCAAAGATTGACGGGAGTTTACCGATATTTGCCCAACTACATAATTATTGGCGATAGCCGCACATGCGTGGTCAGTAGACCACACTGGCGCAGGAGTCCCTATAGAAGAGTGATGTGGTCACTTTACTCCAAAAACATTGCAGGCTTGGGCTCCTTTCAGATCCCCTGTCCTTGCTGGTGTATATTGATGCATTCGGTCAATATTTAATTTCTTACAGCGATAAGTATCTGGTCTGAAATCCAATAAATGATAACTATGCCACTAACTTAATTTTTGTCTAAGTACCTTAGGTCACAAAATAATACATAAGAAGATCGTTGCTCAAGTTTTCAAAATGGTCTATTTTAGCGTAATAGATTTCCACATTATTTACACTAGCTGCAGATTATTATATGTGGGATAATGCAGCCCCACTGTACATTATATGGCTATTAGAAATAACCAAGGACATGTAAATGTACATGACCTTATGCCAAATGCTTTTTAAACTGGTAATTTATACATGTATTGCCATTACTTGTGCATTATACAGCACCTTAGGATATATTTTGTTATGAGAAATTCAGGGCTTCCCAAACTGCCAAAAATATTATTTCGCCCTGCAGGGTATCAGAATGGGATGAGTGCAATGTTTCAGACCTTGAGGAAACACATTTATGGCAGTGTGCGATCATGAGCAACGCATGGTAAAATGTGAGAAGTGGGTTGACCTAGTGCTATTACACTTTCCCCAAGATCAATCCAACCTTGAAATACTTGCGTATCCTCAGTACTTGTTATCATATCCCTGTCTCCAAGGGCAAATCACTTATAAAGTACACCAGTAACCAAGAGACCATGTGTCTGCGCCAGTATAAACACTCAGGATTCCCAGTAGCTGATATTAATTGTCAATTTATTACATATAAAACTGAACTGCAGTTCAAAAATAAAATAAATTCAGTATCATATATAAAACACACATTTATGCATATATACTACAAAAATTGCCTCCATACATTGCAACATATGAATTTTATCAATGGTATGTGAATAGATCTTAAAAAGTTCACTGAAAGCTCCAAAACAGCACTTGGATTATGTATATCTCTATTAAACGATTAAATATATTACAGTGCCTTGCAAAAGTATTCACACCCCATTTGAATTGTTCATGTTTTGTTGCCTCACAACCTGGAATTAAAATGGATTGTTTGTAGGTGTGCATCATTTCATTCACAGAACATGCCTACCACTGTGAAGTTGTTTTTTTTTTGTTTTTTTTTTTATATATATATATTGTGAATCAAACAACATTTAGGACAACATAACAGAAAACTTCAGCGTGCATAACTGTTCACCCCCCCTAAAGTCAGTACTTTGTCGAGCCACCTTTTGCGGCAATTACAGCTGCACGTCGCTTTGGAGAAGTCTCTGAGCTTGCCACATCTTGCCCCTGAGATTTTTGCCCATTCCTCAAGGCAAAACTGCTCCAGCTCCTTCATGTTGGATGGTTTGTGCTTGTGAACAGCAATCTTCAAGTCTGACCACAGATTCTCAATTGGATTAAGATCTGGGCTTTGACTAGGCCATTCCAACACATTTAAATGTTTCCCCTTAAACCACTCGAGTGTTGCTTTAGCAGTATGCTTCGGGTCATTTTCCTGATGGAAGGTGAACCTCCGCCCCAGTCTCAAATCACAGTCAGAAACAGGTTTTGATCAAGAATATACCTGTATTTAACACAATCCATCTTTCCCTCGACTCGAACCAGTTTCCCAGTCCCTGCTGCTGAAAAACATCCCCACAGCATGATGCTGCCACCACCATGTTTCACTGTGGGGATGTTGTTCTTGGGGTGATTGGATGTGTTGGGTTTGCGCCAGACATAGCGTTTTCCTTGGTGGCCGAAAAGTTAAATTTTAGTCTCATCTGACCAGAGCACCTTCCTCCATACATTTAGGGAGTCGCCCACATGCCTTTTGGCAAACTCAAATCGTGTCTTCTTATTTTTATCACTAAGTAATGGCTTTTTTCTGGCCACTCTTCCAGAAAGCCCAGCTCTATGGAGTGTACGGCTTATTGTGGTCCCATGCACAGATACACCAGTCTCTGCTGTGGAACTCTGCAGCTCCTTCAGGGTTACCTTTGGTCTCTGTGCTGCCTCTCTGATTAATGCCCTCCTTGCCCGGTCTGTGAGTTTTGGTGGGCGGCCCTGTCTTGGCAGGTTTGTTGTGGTACCATGTTCTTTCCATTTGATGATGATGGATTTCATGGTGCTCCGGGGGATCATCAAAGATTTGGATATTTTTTTTTATAACCCAACCCAGAACTGTACTTCTCAACAACTTTGTCCCTGACTTGTTTGGAGAGCTCCTTGGTCTTCATGGTGTGATGCCTCTTGGTTAGTGGTGTTGCAGCCTCTGGGGCCTTTCAGAAAAGGTGTGTTTATAGGGACAGATCATGTGACACTTAGATTTCACACAGGTGGACTTCATTTCACTAATTATGTGACTTCTGAAGGAATTGGTTGCACCAGAACTTTTGAGGTGCTTCATAGCAAAGGGGGTGATTACATATGCACATGCCAATTTTCAGAATTTTATTTATAAAGATTCCTTTTTATTAGGGATGTGCAGGCTCGGATAGGTTCGAGTTTGCACGTGGAGTTCGGATTTTTCCCTCCAAAAAAACGGAACTCAGAACGAGGCAAAACGTCATCTTACATGGACGAACATCATCATTCCTGGTCTTTTGTCCAGGAATGATGATGTTCGTCCATGTAAGATGACGTTTTGCCTCGTTCTGAGTTCCGTTTTTTTGGAGGGAAAAATCCGAACTCCACGTGCAAACTCGAACCTATCCGAGCCTGCACATCCCTACTTTTTATATATATTTTTCTCATTTTACTTCACCAAATTAGACTATTTTGTGCAGATCCATCACATAAAATTCAGATTAAATAACAGGTTGTAATGTAACAAAAAAGGAACAAAGCCAAGGGGGTGAATACCTTTGCAAGCCACTATATATTCATCAATCCAGACACAGATGACAAAACTGTGTGAAATGTCTCTGCAAGAATAAGTACATGTGATCTCTAGTAAGTGGCACAGCCGCACAACTTGGAGCCACCTGACAGGTTAGCAGCTATAGAAACAGTTCCCAGCTAGTCCTGATAGTGAGGAGTATTAGAAGTGAGTATAGCAGCAGTGTGCACAATATGTGTTTGGTCCGGCTCTCACATCCCGCTAAGTGCGGTCCACTCAGTCCGGTTCTCACCTCCCACCAAGCACGGTGAGAACCAGACTGAGTGGACCGCACTTACATGGAAGGTCGACACATGTTTTTGTTCGGTTTAGGCACTTACCCCAACAGTTAAGGTTAGTAACCAGGTGGGAGAGTTAGGGTTAGGCACCTACCCCAATAGTTAGGCACCAGGAGGGAGGGTTTGGGTGAAGATTAGGGTTAGAAAAAAAGGTGTCTACCTTTTTTAATGTGTCGACCTTTTGTCTCTGTCGACCTATTGCCTGTCTAACATCTGAGGATATATTTCCTAAAGTGCGTGTTTTTAGAAGTGGAGATACTGCCGGTAGCAACCAATCAGATTTATACTTAACATTCATTTAGCACATTCTAGAAGATAATAGCTAGAATCTGATTGGTTGATGTGGGTAAAATCTCCACTCTAAAAACTCACACTTTAGTAAATATACCCTTGGGTGTCTATCTAGACATTGTTGACCATATGACTTTCTATCTTTTATACCACAACCGTTGGAGCTGGGCTACACATATACATGTTTCATGCTATGCTTTTTTTTTTTTTTTTTAACTAAGGATGTAAACAGATTTGGCTATTTGTCTGTATTTAAAATGTTGGGTTGATTTTGGCTCTTTATAATGCTTGTCTTCTAGAATAGACAGTGGGTGGGTGCATGATATTGCTATGAGGAGGAAATGTTAAACTGAACATATTTACAAGCAATTTTACAATTTAAAATAAAATATTTAAAGTAATAAGTGTAACTTTTGCAGAGTAATATATTTTGGGTGAGCTAGTGAAATAATAAAATATTGATCAGTGATATATGTAAGAAGCATTTATTGTGTTTTTTGTATGGTATACCTGTATATATATATTTTTAACATTTATTTCACTGAGAAATTTAATTGGTGCTCTTTATTAGACTTTATCACTTGCTTCTAAACCCGACCCATGACTTGCTGCAAGTGAAATACCTGCAAACAAAAATTTGGAGTGATTTTCTCATAACCATGTGCATTCATAGTTTTGCTTGCGAGTGTTAACATTGCACCACTTTTTTTTTTTTGTGATGTTGCTTGTTCCATTTAAAAACATGTGACTGTGCTTGATTTAGGTTGTTGATCTCTTATGGGAGCGCATTGTATACATATGCACTATGAGCTAACAGACTGGTTACCCAGCATTGTTCTGCATTTTTTCATTCGTGTCCATGTTTCTGTGGACTTGTGTGCTACATGTGGAATCCCCATTTAAATCATTTCCCCACATCAATGGTGATTCGCATAATTTTCTACCTATTTTCACCAGTGTTTAATATTTGCCAGCTTTATCCATTTATATCTGTGTGCTCACATCCAATGAGAGAATAAGTGCTTCCAGTGAATTGTACCAATGTAAACAGAAAGTAGCAACTGATAATTATCATTTTAACTTCTGTATCCAGTTTGCAACTACTTTGCCTGCACTAAACGCACAACATGTAAGTGTAAACAAGCCTTCAAAGAGAGCTAATGGGTCATCAGGATGAATGCAATAATTTATCTAAATAACTTACATTTATCTACCCTCCCCTCCCACAGTCTAACTCTTCCCCTAGTGCCTAACCCTTCCATTTGGTAGCCTAAATCAAACCCTTGCATCCCTCACCCTAACCTTAACCCTCCACTTTCTCAGCCTAGCCCTCCCCTTAGTGCCTACTCTAACCCTTCCATCCTGTAGCCTAACCCTCCCATCCCGCAGCCTAACCCTTCACTTTCTCAGCCTTACCCTCCCCCTAGTGCCTAACCCTAGGTCTCCCATCCCGCAGCCTAACCCTCTCCCTAGTGCCTAACCCTTCCATCCTGTAGCCTAACCCTCCCATCCCGCAGCCTAACCCTAACCCTTCACTTTCTCAGCCTTACCCTCCCCCTAGTGCCTAACCCTAGGTCTCCCATCCCGCAGCCTAACCCTCCCCCTAGTGCCTAACCCTAGGTCACTCATCCCGCAGCCTAACCCTCCCCCTAGTGCCTAACCCTTCCATCCTGTAACCTAACCCTCCGCTTAATACAGAAGGTCGGCATTGCAGATGTGAATATGTTGATATTCTGCAAGTGTTCTAAGTCAACATTCCGACGATGTCGACATGATGGTGTTGACATTTTGATTGTCGAAATAGTAACTGCATCCCCATGACGATCTGTGAACCTACATTACTGTTCATTACCCTTGAATGAAAGTAAATAATTAAAAGGCTCACAAGCTAAAGTAATTTTATCTTACTCCAAATATCAAAATTAGCTTGATCATATAACATTTATCTAGACCATTGCTGTAAGAATGTTAATTTGTGTCAGGGAAGTGCATTGTTGATGCTAATACACTACTTTTCACTCGGGGCATCTCAGGAGATGTCCAAGCCAAGACTTCCCCTTGACAGAAAGAAATCACATTAGTTGTTGCTCAGCTCTTTTAGGGACTTTATTGTACACCATTCCTGAAAGCGTAACCTAGGAATCAAGATTAATATAGATTTTGATCAGACCCACTAATAAAAAATATCCAGTAGTTAAATGGACTTGGGATGAAAACATAGATCACATACAGTACTGTATTCGTCTATAAAGGTGTAATAGGCAGGTGCCTCTTGCTCTCCCTTGCAGATGATAGTTATTGGGGTAAATCCTCCAAGCCTCCTTCCTAGGGTTCCTTGTCCAAAGAGAGAATATCTTTTCTCCATTCCACGCAGCAAGGCGTCAGTGATACCTGGAAGGAAGGTAAAATCATACAGTAGATACATGGTACATTTTTTTAAAATATAAAAGCTCTAATTTAATGGTGTAAAAATCCTATGCAGTTTGCTGTTGTGTAAAACAAAATGTGATGTTTTTTTGCTGATGGAAAGCCCACACCTAGCAGTTAGTACTGCACCCAACCAGGAAAAGAATTGCCAGTAGTATTTAAAATAGACCATTGGCTAGTAGGACTAGCGAGCTTAGAGTGAGTGATACTCCATGCTTGGAGATATGTTTTCAAATTTGCTAGACTACGGTTCTCCAAAAACTTGGAGGCCTCAAGTGTTCTAACAGGATTATCATGGAGCATTAGGGCTCCTAGGCTCTGTCAAATTTTGCAAGTGTCAGTATCCTAACCCTGTTGGGATGCCGGTGTCAGGATTCTGTCCGCCGAGATCCCAAGCATCGGCATCCCATACCCAACCCATTTATTCATAGTAAAATTAGAAAGATTAGCATGTATCTTCAAGATCCAGTAATTGAAGGATTACACTCACTTCAAAGGTCCCCAGCAAAAGAAATAGAATGTGAGCCAGTGTCCATGGAGGTCGTCAGAGATTGTCTGACGATATCTGCAGAATCACTGGTGGTTAAAGCGGAGAGAAATCCCACTTGGTGCATGCACCCATGTAACAGAAAAAGGAAAATATGGAGAAGTTAGTGAACAAAAGCAGCAATTGGCAAAGCAGTTATATGATTTAGCTGTTTTGTAAACAGATTGGTTTTATGTTTTCAAACTAAACCAGTCCCTTCAGTTTCACACCATTTGTATGTAAAATAAGTAGAAGATAAGTGAAACTAGTGTTATCCAGCGAGTGAAACCTTTGTTCTGAACCTAAGGTAAGTTGCTTTCATCCTTCTATTTATTTTGTTCTACTAATTACAGCATTTTGATTATATACTGGGTTCAGCTATTGTAGAACTGGCGTGCAAGCTGGTAGTGGTAGTTCCACAAGGACTGGAGGTCCACTGTCTTCCTACCCCCGCTGTGTAATATCTTCGCTAGAACAGCTACAGGATAAAGGCAATCATTCACTGATGCTTCTTTTTTCCATGTGTCATTGAATAGGCTTGTTCCCAATACATTACAATCTGTTCTTCTCTTCCTATTTATTTTAACATTACAGGCTTGCTGTGGCTGCTACTCTTGTTCACCCTGGCAAGGGTCTTGAAAGATTAAAACTTCCTATTGTACCTTAAGGGGCACGCCAGGGGTGCTAGGACATTATACAGATGCTCTCACTATTATTCTGCACCTCTTTCTTTATATTTTATTAATATCATGGTTTTGTGGAAATATTACATACTAAAATGATCACTTTTGGTAGCACAGAATGATTGTAGCTATAATATAAAATGCATAACAAACAGGGTTTGTTTTTTTTATAGCAAAAGCAGATTTCCTGTTATCTTTGTTTGCAGGCTTTCTGGCTCGTATGCAGCAGGAATCCTTGCTGCAGGGTTATATTCATTTTCACGTCTAACATGGCAGTGGTCCATTGCAGCAGAGGTTTTCAGCCTAAACAATCTGTTTGTGGCGATTCTTATGGCTCTTACAGTGGAGTTTGAGAAGGCAAAAACTGCAAGTGAGCGATCAAAGGTAACCTGTGTTTATTGGACAAATAATTCAAAGGAACTGAACAATTGTGTCACATATCAGAACCAAAAATAAAATACTCAATTGTTTACTTAATACACAAGATATAATGAAAATACAGCATAAAAAGCTGTCATTCATCGTTATTTTATTATCATTACACTTTTTCTTTGTTTGGATTTATATATATATATATATATATATATATATATATATATATATATATATATATATATATATATGTTTATATGCCTGGGCCACTAACTGTAAAATACATTTAAGTCAACAAAACATCCAATTTAACATTATTTGTTTTATCCATTTATTTTTTATAAAGCGAACAATTATATGTATGTAAAAAAAAATTCCCACGCATTGGCAGAACTTAAATTGTTGCCATTGTTTGTTTGTTGCTCTGCTGACATTAGCCATTGTCTATGCCCTGCAATTGTGTTAAAGAGAACAAATCTGTGCAAAGAATGAAATCTACCCGCTCCCTGATGACAACAATGAAAATGTGAAAAGTGCCTGAAACTTTTACCTTCATATATGTGAATGTCACTAGAAGCGCAGTTACGTACACCTCAATTGTTTTATTTTTAATCTTCGGTTTAGTGGCCTTTTAAAATTGATTTCTGGCTAAGATCTTTGTATTCATTAATCTATAACGTTTGTAATGGTGATGTGTTTAGTAAATTATCATTTCATACTAAAAGCATAGTGAGGTTCACGAATGTGTCGCCAATATCGGGACAGTGGGCTTGATTCAGCAAGGAACATAGTTGGTAATACTCACGCAATCCGCTGATTGTTGCGTACTGCGCTTGCGTAAGCATCGCAGTGCACGAACTAGCCATTGCTACGCACACCCATCGCAGAGTGATTGACAGGAGGTGCCATTTGTGGGTGGTAAAGGGGGGCGGAGGTGGGGTGGTCAGTCGAACGCAGGCGTGCCAGTGCGTTTGAACACCGTTGCAGGGGCATGCATAAATTATCCACTACTATGCCTGAGGCCTGATAGCGTGCGATGAGGTTAGCGATTTTTGAGTAAGGTCAGACTGGCTTGTGCAAGTGTGCGTGAGGCTGCGATGGTACTCTATTGTACCGAGGTTTTTCGCAATCTTGCTAAACATTACAGATGTGTGTAAGGTAAGGTGGGCGTCCTTATGTAGTGCTGTGGTGGCATTGCGATCACAATGAATTAGCTTACTATCGCAGTTGAATTGCGTGCGTAATCGCTATTGAATTTGCAATTGCTTTCCGCAGCGAATCAGGCTTAGTATGGAGAGTGAGGTCCATGAATGTGTCGCCAATATCAGGACAGTAGGGAGAGTGAGGTCCATGAATGTGTCGCCAATATCAGGACAGTAGGGAGAGTAAGGTCCATGAATGTGTCGCCAATATCAGGACAGTAGGGAGAGTAAGGTCCATGAATGTGTCGCCAATATCAGGACAGTAGGGAGAGTGAAGCGCACAAATGTCTCCCCAATCACAAATGTCTCCCCAATATCGGGACAGTAGGGAGAGTGAGGTCCACAAAAAGCTCACCTCCCCAGGACAGTAGGGAGGTGAGCTTTTTGTAAAGCCAGCACAACTTATATAAAACAGTGCATTATTAAAATGTCTACACTCTGGAGGGGCAATGACCTCATAAAAAGATGAATTTACTTTGATCTGTATCTTCCATTGTTTATTTAGATTTCAGGAATCCGCCATGTGAAATGCTTGTGGAACTCTGAAAACAAAACCAGCAGCTCAATACATTGTCAATGAGGGTACAGCTTTACAGTACATTGTTATGGGTTGTAAATCTACTCAAGCAGTGCTGCTCAAATCCAGTCCTCTGGACGTACTGACAGTACATGTTTTGAATATCTTCTTGCTGTAGCAAAGGTGTATCTATTATTGACTGATACATTTGAATTATTTCACTTGTGATTCTGTAAGGAGACCTGGAAAACATGCATTGTTAGCATGTCGCTAGGACTAAATAAATGAACTCTGAGATCTGCCCATTTTATAAATATATACTAGGAGTTGGCCTTTAAAATTGGCGGCTTTGTTTCACAGTGATAATCTTTGAAACGCCTAAAGAAAAGTGTCCTTACACCAAAGAGTATCCTAATGGGTTAGCTGTAGAGTGTGTAATTCATGCCACCTTCCTCGGTAGTATATCTTAGCGTAGTCCCAGCCAATGACTTTAATATACGCTACCAGCATTAATGCTGCTTACGATACATGCCAGTGTGTCCTAGCACATTAAACTATGATTGTGACCTCTAATGTATGTTATCCATCTGTACAGGATAAGAGGTCACTGATGAGTACTGTGGCCATATAAGGATCAAAACAAAGTATAAATCTGCAGTTAGAGTCTTTGTATATGTAAGAGAAAATACTCTTTAAAATCTTTATAATACAATTTTTTTTTTCTTTTTAGATTTCTCGATATGGGGCGTTTTTCTGTGGTCTTAGTCTGTGTAACCAGCATACTATAGTGCTGTATATTCTATGTATGGTATTGTGGGTTCTCGTACACCTGTCAAGGAACAAGGTTTGTGTTTCCTGTGTATCTACACAATTTTACGTTGTACAGTCTGGGACGTGCCTATAATGAGGCGCAAACACAGTCCATTGTACCACATTCATATGAAATAAATGCTAATTTATTCCTACAAAATGTACTTTTAAATGTATGCCTCTGTTCCTTTCTTAGATCTAATAATTAAGTGGATAAATTATAATATCTTTTTTACATAGTAAACACTAGGAAGGGTTTTGTGGTGATGTGTAAAGGAGTGAGAAGGGCCATCACTGACGTATCATGAAGCAGGTAGATTAGGCACACGGCTCCATTTTTCATTGCACCCATTGTCATTCTTGAGTAGAACTAAATCTAAAATTGAAATACTTAAGGTGCGCATCCACTACCCGACTATGGAAAGACAGTACGATTACGACATCATAATCATACAGTAGTTCCTGATCCCCCTGTAGTGCCTACACTGAACTATATGTCGTTCAGTGTAGGCACCCTCCCTCATCCCTGAACATGGTGAATCTGTTGTTATCAGGCAATGATTGATGTCGGAAACGACCAGCGTGAGTACGCATCGTTGGTTGTTTTCGACATTATAGTGCACGATTTATGCACGATTAATGAGCGATTGAACGATTACAATGTCGTAATCGTGCAATCGCTCATTAAAATCGCCTAATGGATACGCAGCTTTAGAATTAAACACACGTAATGCAAAATATGTATTTACATTCTGCCTATTCAAATAAATATTCAACATGTAGGTGACTAGTATAATGTCACTGCCATAGGATTTGTGGGGATGGTAATCTATCCCATGCTCAAACGCTTACTGTACAAATGCACGAGTTCAGTGATCACAAATTAGATCTCTCTGCCTCAAGCATTACAAAGCCGTCCAGTCACACATCTAATAACTGTCTAATAAGTCCCAAATCACTTCTCCTATGTGGCCAGATCTGTTATAGCAGTACTCACTTTTCCCTGCCGTGACATGCTAATGGGTGACATCCACAAATGTGACACACAATTTTAAAGATCTAAAAATAAATGTAAATGAACCTTATTGTATTCATAACACACACTCCAATCAGTTTTTACATACCAAACACACCCCAAGATGTTTTGAAAAACTGCAGCACAAGAAAATTGTATATATAGTTTTTGTGCATTTTTTTGCAGTCCATTTGAGTTGGTGAGCGAGATAATTATATGTACAATGTATGAAAGTACATTTTCATTTATTTTTTTTATCACACCTCTCTTTATCCTGCAGTCCTACAGTAGCATTAACCACATCGCCTTAGTATCTCCTTTGTCCTATTCTCTCCCATGGTTGTCATTTTTCTTTCTCCCTTGCTTTTTGCATGGCTTCCCCCTGCTAGCACTTCTTGGGCTCTCCCCTGCTAGCACTTCTTGGGCTCTCCCCTGCGCACCCTTTTTGGGTTGGCTCTCCCCTGCGTACCCTTTTCAGATTCTTTCCCCTGCTCGCCCTTTTTTCGTTTCTCTCTCACCTGTTCACTCTTTTTCAGTTCTCTCTCCACTGCTAACCCTTTTTTGGGTTCTCTCGCCCCTACTCACCCTTTTTGGGTTCTCTCACCCCTACTCACCCTTTTCGGGTTCTCTCTCCTCTGCTCACCTTTTTGGAACCTTTTCCTCCCTGATTATACTACTTGGGTTCTTTCTGGCCAGCTCGCCCTTCTTAGGTGCTCTCTCTCCCCTGCTCGTCCTTCTCGGGCGCTCTCTCTCCCCTGCTCATCCTTCTTGAGCGTTCTCTCTCCCCTGCTAGTCCTCCTTGGGTGCTCTCTCCCCTGCTTGCCCTTCTCGGGCGCTCTCTCTCTAACCTGCTCGCCCTTTTTGGGCTCTCTCTCCCCTGCTCGCCCTTCTTGGGTGCTCTCACTCCTCTGCTCGCTCTCTCCCCCCTGCTCGCCACTTTTTGGGCGCTCACTCTCGCTCTCCCCTGCTCGCCTTTTTTTGCTTCTTTCTGACCTGCTCACCTTCTTCGGTTCTTTCTGAATGGCTCGTCCTTCATGGGCTCTGTCACCTGCTCACCCTTCTTGGGCTATCTCTCCCTCATTGGTGCAAAAGAGACTGGAGGATTAATTTGTAACTTATGCAATCAGTCATAACATAGATCTTTATATGCACCTTGATCGTCTTATAACACACAGATGCTGAATCTTGTTTCAATTTTTTTGTTGAGTTCAGGATATTCTGTAAGATGCACTATAAGCCTCATTCTAATGATTTCAAGTGGGTTATCTCAAGCTCACAGTTCCTACCTATGAGTATCGTGAAAACGATTGCAGCGGAGGCAATGCAGGTTTTATGATACTTGGGAGTTTTCACTAATAATATTGGCTTCACTTCCAGTCTCACTCTGCCATGCAAAAGATCAGTTTAAAGCAATTTCTAAATAATCCCCAAAGTCATGAGATTTGACAGCATTCACAGGGGCTTGTTACAAATTGGGAAATCCTCTATGTGTAAAATATTATTTGATGTATTCCTGCCTCTACTAAAAAGTAACACACAATATTTCCTGTGCAGGAATTGTCCTCCAGTTATTTGCTGAAGTTAGGAGCAAGCTTCGCTACAGGGCTCTTACCGTACTCCTACCTAATTATTTCTTCATACTTGAATCAAGCACGGTGGACTTGGGGAGACCAGACAACCATTCAAGGGTTCCTAACTCATTTACTTCGAGAGGAGTATGGGACATTCAGTCTGGTAAAAAAAACAAAAACCTGTTTTCTCTCGTTTGAAGTTCAGTAGAATCTTAAATACAATATTATCAGAAATTCCTTTCATTTTCTTTTTCAAGTGTTTAATCTGTTGTTTAGCTGAGTGCATTGGCTGGAAATAAATCCCTACCTCTGATTATTAGTCAGTACTATTTTAAGGCCAGTTTTAGAAGTGCCTGTCTCTATTCTTGCACTGCTATTATAACCACCCCAGAAAGTTATCAGGATGGTGTAGTATAAGTATGTCAGAAAGCAGACTGTGTAGCCAATGAGATTCCGGAATTTCTGTTCTACTTGTCTCCCATTGGCTACACTGTGTTCTGCATTGACATTGGATACTGTCTTGTACGTTCTTTATGTAGCTTAAATATTATATATGATAACATTTTGATTTTAGTTTACTTTAGGTCACTTTTATTGGCATTTACCAGAATAAGTATTCAATTAGCACTAATGTGCGGCTATGCACATCACAGCTAGTACGATAAGCCAGGATCGCAGATTTTCCTGCACAGCTCGATGAGGTGCAAGAAAAAAAAATCTACAATGTTGGTGGCCGTGAGGTGCTTGTGTAATGGCCGGAACTCCAGCATATCGCAGTTAGCGCCAGTAGTTGAGTTAAGGATAATAATTTGCTATATAATTGTACTGTATTGATAATTTAATTCAACCATACAGTAAAGATTTCACACAGCATTTAACAATGTTACATACAGAGAGATGTATGCTATATTTGATAGGACACTAATACAGTGGTTCCAAAATGTTTTTGAATCAAAATGCTCTAGAGCAGCTTTTTCAACCGCTGTGCTGCGTCACCCTAGTGTACGCGCTCCCAAGTGTGCTGCGATCCTGGCTTACCGCAATATCGGACTTGGGCAGCGCTGGGATTTTCCGGGTGGTCAAGACTCGACCCGTCCCATAACCTATGACTCATAGGTCACGCATGTCACGTCTCCTTCCCACCCGCCCAGTGCTGCTCCTTGCCTTCCCACCTGCCCAGTGCTGCTCCTTGCCTTCCCACCTGCCCAGTGCTGCTCCTTGCCTTCCCACCTGCCCAGTGCTGCTCCTTGCCTTCCCACCTGCCCAGTGCTGCTCCTTGCCTTCTCACCTGCCCAGTGCTGCTCCTTGCCTTCTCACCTGCCCAGTGCTGCTCCTTGCCTTCTCACCTGCCCAGTGCTGCTCCTTGCCTTCCCACACACCCAGTGCTGCTCCTTGCCTTCTCACCTGCCCAGTGCTGCTCCTTGCCTTCCCACACACCCAGTGCTGCTCCTTGCCTTCTCACCTGCCCAGTGCTGCTCCTTGCCTTCCCACACACCCAGTGCTGCTCCTTGCCTTCCCACCTGCCCAGTGCTGCTCCTTGCCTTCTCACCTGCCCAGTGCTGCTCCTTGCCTTCTCACCTGCCCAGTGCTGCTCCTTGCCTTCCCACCTGCCCAGTGCTGCTCCTTGCCTTCCCACCTGCCCAGTGCTGCTCCTTGCCTTCTCACCTGCCCAGTGCTGCTCCTTGCCTTCTCACCTGCCCAGTGCTGCTCCTTGCCTTCTCACCTGCCCAGTGCTGCTCCTTGCCTTCTCACCTGCCCAGTGCTGCTCCTTGCCTTCCCACACACCCAGTGCTGCTCCTTGCCTTCTCACCTGCCCAGTGCTGCTCCTTGCCTTCCCACACACCCAGTGCTGCTCCTTGCCTTCTCACCTGCCCAGTGCTGCTCCTTGCCTTCCCACACACCCAGTGCTGCTCCTTGCCTTCCCACACACCCAGTGCTGCTCCTTGCCTTCCCACACACCCAGTGCTGCTCCTTGCCTTCCCACACACCCAGTGCTGCTCCTTGCCTTCCCACACACTCAGTGCTGCTCCTTGCCTTCTCACCTGCCCACTGCTGCTCCTTGCCTTCTCACCTGCCCACTGCTGCTCCTTGCCTTCCCACACACCCAGTGCTGCTCCTTGCCTTCCCACACACCCAGTGCTGCTCCTTGCCTTCTCACCTGCCCAGTGCTGCTCCTTGCCTTCTCACCTGCCCAGTGCTGCTCCTTGCCTTCCCACACACCCAGTGCTGCTCCTTGCCTTCCCACACACTCAGTGCTGCTCCTTGCTCCGTCCTCACTGCTCAATCTGCATAAATTCCCACCACCGAGGGAGAGGAAAACTGAGCTCCTTCAAAGTTTGGGCCAGTGTATTTTTATTTAATTTATTACTGTGTGGTACTATGTGTGTAATTAGTGTGGGGTAATGTGTGTATTTACTGTGGGGACCAATGTGTGTAATTCCTGTGGGGGACTATGTGTGTAATTACTGTAGGCTAATGTGTGTGTAATTACTGTGGAGGCTAATGTGTGTGTAATTACTGTACTGTGGGAGCCAATGTGTGTGTAATTACTGTGGTGGACAATTATTATTTTTTACAGCGGGGCCAATGTGTTTCATTACAGTGGGGGACATTTTTTTTATTACTGCGGGGGCGATTGTGTTTTATTTTTTTGCTGTTGAGGGAAATGTGTTTTTTTGTCTTTTTTCTGTGGGGGCCAATGTGAGTGTATTTTTTTTTCCCCCTCAGGGCCAATGTGTGTGTGTTTTTTCCCATGGTGGACAAAGCGTGTGTTGTTTTCAGGGCCGGATTAAGGGGGGGGTGACGGGGGCGGTTGTCCCTGGGCCCCCACACACAGAGGGGCCACCACACAGGGTCGATGTGACCATGCCGAGAACAGGTGCCAGCAGCACCTGTTCCCGGGAGGAGGTTCTGCAGCTGCGGCTATTCTACTGCATATGTCAGTTTTCTAAGGGGGGAGGGGGGACCAGCGGCTTCATACATTCCCTCCCTTACTGCCCACATTTGGGGCGGAGCCAATACATCAAGCCACGCCCCCGTGACTGTCCCGTGGTTATGGGTGGGGCTTGTATTGGCTCCACCCCCAATGCGGGCAGTGTAAGGGGGGTAATGAGTGTGTCGGAGGTCATGCCGAATAAATGGAGGAAGTGCCCGTGTCCTTTTGCAGTCTCTACCAGCAGCAACTGCTGCGTCAATGGTAAGAATGTATGTACTGCTTTAGTGTGTGCGTGTGCCCGTGTATATATGAATGTTTATATGTGTATACTGTGTATGTATGTGTTAGTGTGGGTATGCTGTTTATGTGTATGTATGAGTGTTTGCCCCTGTCTTCATGTGGCCAGGGGGGCCCTCCCTGTGGGGCTTTTGGGGGGGGACTGGGCTCGGCTCTGTGTGGCTTGAAGGGGGCCCCCACAATTTAGTTGCCCTGGGGCCCCCACAAGCCTTAATCTGACCGGCCCTGGTTGTTTTCCCTGTGGAGGACTGATGGTGTGCCTCAGCAATTTCAAAATCTTGTTTGGTGTGCTGCGAGTTGAAAAAGGTTGAAATTCACTGCCCTATAGTATCAGCACCCCGAGGCCAATAGTTTCTTCTTGAGAAATTAAGCAAAAATGATTAAATTCAGTAAATTATGCTGATCTGTCATCCTTAGGGTCAGTTATGTGGTGATGGACAGGGTTGTGCTTCTGTTTGTCCACATAGTTTATAATTGTCAGCCACCAGTACTAGATTTGCCCAACACATTGACCATGAATAATTTAATCTGGTCCTGGACCACTAACCCAGGCACCCCTGTGAGTGGCCAGTGTCACCCAGTTTGGGAACCACTGACCTCTAAAGGCTAACTACAAGAAGTTGTATCCCAGCATTTAATTCTACCATAATGTTATAGGTCCAAAAGCAGGGATTTATTCTTGAAGGTGAAGAAACCCTTTAATTTGTGTGGCTACTACAAGTAAAAAGCTTAAAAATAGCAAAGTAAATCCTGTGTATCCATTTTAAGGCCGGTTTTAGTTTTTATTTATAAATGTTATATAGTTACTAATTAGGCTTAGTTTTCATGACCGACATTCAGTAATTGTGTCATCTTTGTTTTCTACATGGGTAAAGGAACAACAGAGATGTTCAGCATTAACTACTGGTGTTTACACTTATTTCAGCTGACCATAGATTGTCACTAAGTGTTTTCTGTCTGCTTTTTCACTAGGCTAAATCTGAAATGGGATCTGGCATGAAAGACATTCTGATGTAAGAAAATAACTATCTTATTATATATGCTCTTGAAAGTGACTTATTTCTCTTTTTTTTTTCTCTTCAAGAATATCGTAACTTTATTAACTTCAAGCCATATATAAAAAGTAAAATGAAAAATACAAAATTCCTTTTTGGTTCAGTGAGACTTATACGTAAGATTAATAAGTAATTCATGTTGATGCATCAGTGGTTCCCTGGGCTGTAAGAAATAATTATTATGTATGTAAAGAAATTCTGGATAGTGTTTTTTTTGTATTATTTATAATAATTATATAATAAACCAAACACACACCTGTTCTATAACCCTTAAGATGGTGCATCTAAAGCATATGCAGTTATTGGTCATGAACTACCATATACATCATATCACACTTCCATATCGTAAGACTGGGGCTTTCGCACAAGCTTGCAAATGAACAATAAAAACTATAGGGCAAAAGCACAGGCTGAAATATAAAAAAAAAGTATGATGCAGTAGTACATTATCAACTATTCTGTAGGAAATCTTGCAAACATTGTATACATTACTAGAAGCGTTAAAACCTGTATCTGCTAGTATGTCTAGACATCCGATACAAAGAGCCTCGATGTAAACCTTAAATGATGTTTAATATGCAAAATGATTTATTTTGGAATGTGTTTTGTTGGTTGTCCGCTTGATGCGCTAAATGATCCCATATTCCAAACATTCCAGTCAATAGAGTCTAAACTAGTATCTATTCATCCAACCATCAGGGTTTTTTATTATTTGAAGTACCATGTCTTAAATAATAGTAAATGATATTTAAATGTAACCCCAGTACTTTCCTCTTACTGTATCTAGAATTCTTCTTCTCCCCATTGATTTGTAGAAAGTCAGTTTATAGGCATGTTAATTTGAATGAGGGGTGGCGCCAATGGGTGCCTAATCTCCTCAACCTAAGGAGAACTAGCGGGTTTCCCAACTTCACCCAAATAAAGTAGAAGTTGAAATCAGTAGAGTATCTCCTGCGCTAAGAAGGGAACTTTATAGATCAAAACTTCAGTGTGACACTTCTGCTATGCAAAACTAGACCCTTACACCCCATAAATGGGAGCTAAGCAATAGAGGACTGTTAAAGGTACTGTCAGCACTTAAGATATAAGTGGTCAAACACCCTCTTACCCAAACATGAAATCTGGCATGCATTTGGAAAACAATGGATGACCCAACAAAAAAATTATCAAAATTAAATGAATTATTAGCTAGGTTAATGGCATCCTAATACAATTCACTATTGTCATAGATAAACAAAAGGTAAAAATAACAAAATCGATTTCACTATTGTAGACAACAATGGTTAGAGGAATAATTAAATATACAAATAATTTAAAAAAATAAAATCGCAGTATCACAAATTAAAAATCAGGACTAAAAATAAAGCATAAAAGAAAAATGGAAATTCTCCCTTAAAACACGTTTCTATGCATCTGGCTGCTTCCTAAGGCAGAACTGAATGAATGGTTTATAGGTACAGTATATGGTACCTGTGTATATATACAGTACTGAGAGCGATGTGGTACTCCATGAGCGATATCGTATAGTGTACCTGGCATTGGTGTGCTCAAAGTCCTTAACGACATTAAGCAACACACAGTGAACGATATCAATCACGATATCGTTCAGTGCTGCCACCCACCCTCATCCCCGAACCTGCACAACCTGACGATATCGTCAGGCTGAACAACAGGTTCAGGCGATGGGTGACATCAACAACGACCAGCAGGAGTGAGCATCGCTGGTCGTTGACCGCATATCCGCTGGCCGATGTAATAAACAATATCGTTATCATTCATTATAGATACGCGGCTTAAGAATGCTTTCAAAAATAGAAGTGCTAATAGATTATTTTTTTCTACTGACAAAATGCAAATTGAATGAACAAAAGAGACCTCTAAATCAAATCAATATTTGGTGTGACCTCCCTTTGCCTTCAAAATGGCATCAATTCTTATAGGTACACTTACACAGTTTTTGAAGGAACTCTGCAGGGAGGTTGTTACAAACATCTTGGAGAACTGACCACAGATCTTCTGTGGATGTAGGCTTGCTGAAATTCTTTTGACTTTTCATGTAATACCAGACAGACTCGATGTTGAGGTCAGGGCTCTGTGGGGGCCGTATCATCACTTCCAGGACTCCTTGTTCTTCTTTACGCTGAAGATAGTTCTTAATCACATTGGCTGTATGTTTGGGGTCGTTGTCCTGCTGCAGAATAAATTTGGAGCCAATCAGATGCCTCCCTGATGGTATTGCATGATGGATAATTACCTGCCTGTATTTCTCAGCATTGAGGACATCATTAATCCTGACCAAATCCCCTACTCCATTTGCTGAAATGCAGCCCCAAACTTGCAAGGAACACTCATTATTGTACCATTTTTATAGCATTTTGACAGCATTCTTACTTTGCAACATTTTTTCCACACCTGCCTAAAACATTTGTGCAGTACTGTATATGTATGTACTGTATGCAGTTGTGTGCTCCTAATATTTGCTGGCTTTGTATACTATGTGGCTGGACTGCACTAGGTGTCTTTTTTTATTTTATTGTTGTTTTGTCATCATCTCTACAGGTTTCAGATCAATCACATGTGGGCAGAAGTTACTCCCCTGGCTCAAGGTTTAGCCCTTTTGGAGGTGATACTGTGTTGTATAAAGCGGTGAGTAAAATGAGTTGTTTTGTCATTGCTGAATTCTCCTTTTTATATTCTTATTGTTTTATTGTAATTTCCATACCCTAAATGACTGCTACCAGTTACTGTTAATAAACAACAACATCCAGCATGGTTGGTCTACCACTATTTTAAATAATAATGAACTATTGTGATCTTTACAGGGACTCAAATACTTCCACAGTTTGTCTATTTACTGCAATGCTGCTGTTATATTCTTTATTTTTCGCATGGCGAGCAAATTTAGATATCCATAAGCCTCTCTTCCTCGGTGTGGTAAGTTTATTATTTATTAAGTAAACATAAGTTATAAGTTAAATCTATGTATCATTTACACCTCCACTTACCCGTCCCACATCATTTACACCTCCCTGTACCTATCCCACATCATTTACACCTCCATATATCTGTCCCACATCATTTACACCTCCACGTACCTGTCCTACATCATTTACACCTCCACGTACCCATCCCACATCATTTACACCTCCACATACCTATCCCACATCATTTACACCTCCACATACCTGTCCTACATCATTTACACCTCCAAGTACCTGTCCCACATCATTTACACCTCCGCGTACCTGTCCCACATCATTTACACCTCCGCGTACCTGTCCCACATCATTTACACCTCCGCTTACCTGTCCTACATCATTTACACCTCCACGTACCCATCCCACATCATTTACACCTCCACACACCTGTCCTACATCATTTACACCTCCACATACCTGTCCCACATCATTTACGCCTCCACGTACCTGTCCCATATAATTTACACCTCCACGTACCTGTCCCACATAATTTACACCTCCATGTACCTGTCCCATATCATTTACACCTCCACGTACCTGTCCCACATCACTTACACCTCCACATACCTGTCCCACATCACTTACACCTCCACATACCTGTCCCACATCATTTACACCTCCACGTACCTGTCCCACATCATTTACACCTCCACGTACCTGTCCCACATCATTTACACCTCCACGTACCTGTCCCACATCATTTAACCCATCATTAAGCTTTTTATACAAATTCACCTGAAAGCTGACATGTGTTTATTGGCCAAATTAAGCTATTTAAAACCCTCCAAGTGCAGGATTATTCATAGGGAGGAGTGTACCAAAGCTTCTGCACTGTGGGCCTGATTCATTATGGATCGCAACAGTGTATGCAGTTGGCCGATTGTTGCGTACTGTGCATGCGCGAAGACTACACTGCGATTACACGTTTAAATGTGAGAGTCCTGCAGTGCCGTAATTGCTGTATACAGCCACAGTTACTTGTGCTGTGAGTAATTAGCACTTAATTGGCTCAAGGCCTTCATGTACTAAGCTGGGTATAACTACTATTAGCGTGTTATGTACTTGGGATTAATATGGCACATTAAAACTTATAGTTGCATGGAGCAGCTAAGTCGCAAAGTTCATGGTGCGCCAAACGGGGATTCATGGTATTTGACTTGATATGAGGATAGTTGTATGTAGAAATGTGTAGTAATTAAGAAAAATTGGCATTTTTAGAACAAATGATTATAGTGGATTACGGCTTGTTTGTTACTAAAGGTGGGTACACATGGTACGATTTAGGTAATTATCCAGTCTCAATGATGATTTCCCTCGCAGCTACAGGACACGATGTGTAGCAAAGGCTGCACGATGTACACAAGATCTGTCGTGCTTGATCTAATGATTTGCATATCTTCAGATCGTGCATGATAATAGACAGATGCTTACACGGATCCGTGATGCAAGCATCTGTCACAGATGCACACATGGATCAGTGCGATCCGTGCTACAAGCATCTTTGTAAAAAAAAAAAAATCAATAAGACACAGATGCAGGGACGGATCAGTGAGATCTGTCCGTGCATCTGTGAAAAAAAAATGAATGAAAGTGAAACCCCCACCCCCCTCAAACACAACCAGCCCCTGGCTTTGGAGACCCAGTACTGGTTGTGCTAAATACAGGGGACAAACAACATAGGAGTCCCCTGTATTAAGCACAACCAGCACCGGACTTTTCTGAGCCAGTTCTGGTTGCCAAAATACAGGGGATTAACGATGTAGGGGTCCTCTGTATTTAGTGTAACCAACACTGGGCTCTGAGCCGGCCCTGGTTGTGGAAATACAGTTGACAAAAAGCATTGAGGTCCCCTGTATTTTCCATAACCAGCTCCAAACTTTTTTAGCGGGGGAGTAATGCCATAGCCAGAGGCACCCTTTCACTGGGTCCCTCGGCCAAAGCATTACCCCTGACCGCTAGTCAACCCAGATTCCTGGGGAGGTGGGGACGCCCCCAATAAAGGAGTCCCCCTCTCCAAGGCACCCCAGACCTAGGCTGATAGCCCGGGGCTATCCCCAGCACTTATGGAGCGGTGGGTACCGGGTTATTAATGTAGTGTGGTGCAACTGAAAGAGTTAAAAAATATTATCGTTTGCAGTGGAACTATGTCTGCAGAGGAGCTTCCCCGACACCTCCGACCCAGACGCAGTTCCTTCAGAGGTTTTTGCGCGACTGGATCGCTCCTACCTGCCTCGTCTATATGAGACGCTCACAGACCACTAACTGGTGCGCGGCTGTAACTTTTGGTCTCATGAGGTTTTTGGGTCAGTCTCCTTGTATACCTCTCCCATGGGTCAGGTATATAGTGCTCTATATCCTACTAAGCATCGTGTTTTGAGTAGTTGATTCAGAGCCCATTGTAACTAAATTGCATATGCATTATATGTGACTGTTTGCTAGCTGCTGTGTTGATACAGCCTTTTATTTCTGATTGTCAGTTATAACTATATCTGTTTTTCTCATCCCTCTGTTGCAGGTGTGTGGGTTTTTTTCTTTATACTTCACATTTACTTGTTATTTGTGAAGGCTGTCACATTACATTACTTTGCATTGTTAACTTTATAATTGATATGTCAATAAGTAAATGGAATCAGGAGAGGGAGGCACCTGTGCTTGCTTCATGTAAATCCTGTTTGGCGGGTTTGTCCTCTCAGGACTTTATAGCGGATGGTTTGTGTGCTGTCTGTTATAAAGAGCCACCTCACCAGTCCAGTATACCAGTTCATGTACAGGAGCATTCGTGGGTGTCCTCCTTGTTTCTGGTAATGAAGCAGTTTGTTGATCGTATGGCTACTCCCACACTGCCTCCTATACATCCTTCCTTCCTCGATGCTCATGCCCACTCAAGTCAGAGTATGGCGCTGTTGCGAGCAGACCGATAGTCACTAAGGTGCCTAAACAGAAGTTATCTTTCTATTGGTCTGTTCAGCATATGGATTCAGACGCATCCTCAGTGGAGTCGGATGATGCACAGGGTTCTTCTTCTTTGAGGTCTACCTCGGGATAGGAGGACCAACCTTCTACAGTGGATGTTCCTTCTTTGGTAAGGGCGGTTAAATCAATCCTAGATATACAGGATGATGAACTAGCTCCTGGTAAGAAGGCTCCAGTGTTTAAACACTGGAAGGTGGTAAAAGCAGAGTTTCCTAAATCAGAGCAGCTCACTGAACTTATGTAAGAGGCATGGGGTAACCCGGATAAACTGTTTAATGTTGCTAAAATATTAGAATCATTGTATCCTTTCCAAACTTCTGAATGTACTAAGTGAGAAACTCCTCCTACTGTAGATGTTGATGTGACACACTTAGTCAGGAATGCTACGTTGCCTATTCTGTCAGCATCTTCTCTCAAAGATCCTACAGATCGGAAAATTGAAACATGTCTTAAGGCAATATTTTCATCATCTGGAGCTGTTACTCGTACTATACCAGGGGCTTGGGTAGCCATAGTGGTTGAAGAATGGATGGGGGCATTGGAGGAGTCTCTACCAGATGCTACCAGAAAACAGCTCACATATATCTCCCACATACGGGAAGCAGCCATCTTTTCGGGAGGAGCTGCAATAGCTTTTAAAGCATCAGCAGCCTCAGTGATGGCTCGTAGTGTCCTTTGGTTAAGGTCCTGGAAATCTGAGACAGGGTCAAAGAAGGCTCTGGAATCCTTACCTTTCTATGGATATATACTTTTTGGATCAGAGTTAGATAAGATAATAGCTACTCTGACCGCTTCAAAATCTGCAGATGTGCCATCTACAGCTACATTAAAGTCTAGGCAAATTTCTTTTCGGTCCTTTCATCCTCAGGGACGAGCAAAGGAACAGTCGTCTTCTTCCAGGCCGCCTAGTTTTCACAGGACAACCAGGTGATAAACTAAGAGGTCTGGGCCGGCCAGATATCCAGCTTCTAAGCCGGACAACAAACCCCCAGCCTGATCGGATGGGCCTCCTCCTGGGGGATCCCAGGGTGGGGGGGGGGGCCGATATCTTCAGTTTGCAGAGTACTGGCATCAAACAGATGCCTGGGTCTGAAAAGTGGTCTTTCAGGTGCATATGCCCTCACTTTTCGGTAGGGATGTGCAGGCTTGGATTAGTTCTGATTTTTCCCGCCAAAAATCGGGTCTCAAAGAGGCAAAACATCATCTTTCATGGACAAACATCATCATTCCCGGACAAAAGTCCATGAAAGATGACGTTTCCAAATTGGGTGCTTCTCAATACGGAGACTACCAGTCTCCGCGTATGGGAGGCAGTGACCGGTCATCACACCTTTCAGGGAAGATGGACAAATCAGGAAATTCATCTGCCCATAAACATTGTGGAGCTTCGAGAAGTATACAAAGCACTCATCGTGGCACAGGACCTGCTCCAGGGCAGGCCAGTCCAGATCCAGTCCGACAACGCGACCACAGTAGCCTTTCTCAATCATCAGGGAGGCACGCAAAGTCATGCAGCCATGATGAAGTGAAGAGTTCTGATTTGGGCAGAACGGCATCTTTCATCTATCTCGGCAATATTCAATCCGGGGGTTCTCAATTGGGAACCAGACTTCCTAAGTCATCAAGACATACACGCCGTAGAGTGGTCTATCCATCCAGGAGTTTTTCAACTCTTGGTGAACAAATGGGGACTACCAGACATAGACCTCATGGCATCTAGTCACAACCACAAGGTCCACAGGTACAGGTCCAAGTTCAAAGACCCATCAGCAGTCTTTGTGGATGCACTTGCAGTAAGATGGACTTCAAGCTAGCGTATCTCTTTCCTCCGATTTCCCCCCTCCCAAGGGTCCTCAGGAAATTCAAGCAGGAAGGTGGAACAGTAATGCTAGTGGCTCCTGCTTGGCCCAAATGTCATTGGTTTACGGCATATGGAATTTATCCATAGATAGTCCATATCCTCTTCCTCTATGGCCGGATCTGTTAGCGCAGGGTCTCTGCCTGCATCCAGACTTGCCTTGCCTGTCTTTGACGGCATGGCTCTTGATTCTTCCATCTTAAGAGCCAAGGGTTTCTCCAGCTCTGTGATTCAAATGATGCTTAGGGTACGAAAGCTTTTCTCTGCCCACATCTATTACAGAGTTTGGCATTCTTTTGGTTAATGGTGTTCCCACAGAAAATATGACCCTAAGGTGTTTAGGGTTTTCTGGCTTTTAGACCTTGGTCTCTGCCTGGCCACTTTGAGAGTTTAGGTTTCTGCACTGTCAGTCTGGTTCCAGAGAAAGATTGCTTCTTTACCAGGTGTTAGAATTTTTTTTCAAGGTGTTCTCCGAGTTCAGCCTCCTTTTGTCCCAACGGTAGCACTGTGGGATTTGTCTTTGGTTCTCAAGGGGCTACAAGCTCCACCATTTGAACCTCTGGACTCTGTAGTCTTGAAATGGTTAACAGCGAAGACACTTTTTTTCTTCTAGCTATTTCTTCTGCATGCAGAGTGTCTGACTTGGCAGCGTTCTCTTGCGCTCAGCATTTTTGATTTTTCACCAGGGTAGAGCTGTTCTTCGTACAAAGGAATGTTTCTAACTCTTTTAGAAAATCAGATACTCTTTTTGTGTTATATGATTTTCACAAATGAGAATGGGCCGTGAACAAACAGATTCTGGCTAGATGGTAACATATGACTATCTCTCAGGTATACATACAGGCTGATCTCCCTGTTCCAAACACTGTTACAGCACATTCTACTCGGTCTGTAGGGCCAACATGGGCGTTTATTCGTGGTTTTTATCTGTTGAGCAATTGTGCAAGGCAGCCACGTGGTTTTCTGTTAACACTTTTCTCAGGTTCTACGCCTTTGATACCATTGGCTCTCAGGATGCTTCCTTTGGGCGATGAGTACTCCTTTCTGCTCAGGAGCATCCAACCCTTATGGGAATGTCCTAAAGCAGTTCCCCTGGTTTCCCTGTGGATCCCTATGGAACCGGAAGAAGAAAATAAGAGTTATGGTAGACTTACTATTGATAACTCTTTTTTTCTTCGAGGTCCATAGGGTTCACAGGGCACCCATCCTGATGCACTTGGCTGCATTAGGTAATTTTTTTCTTTCAGTCACTGATTTCCTCATCTTGTATGAGAGTATTTCTGGTGCACGACTGTTCTTCCTTCTCCTCTTTCCTTCTCCTGCCTTGGCTTGTTTACAAAAGTAAATTCCTGTGGGCAGGGTATATGTGGAGGAAGACCGGAGGCATCCTGGGAGCTGACAGCTTTAACTGTTTGGTAACTGGATCACTCCAACCACATTATCCCCATGGTATCCCTGTGGTCACTATGGACCTCGAAGAAAAAGAGCTATCAATGGTAAGTCTACTGTAACTCTTATTTATTTTTCACGCGCCGCAAGGTTTTCAGCACTGAAAATCATGCGACCACTTTTTTTTAATTGGATACCGCAGGTATCGGGAGCGCGCATTCCTACGGTAATCTGAAATTGGGAGCGAGTGGCACTGGGTTTTTTACCTCGCTAAACCTCGCTCCCAATTAGATGTGCCCCTTAATAATACAGTACCTGCTATTTAGCATTTTGCACTAATTGCTTAATGTTTTGGAAAGCAATCTATTGCAGCATCTTAGTTATGTGTACTGTGTGAGAAACCCATGTGGTCATGTGATGGTAAAGGTTTACCGTATATACTCGAGTATAAGCCGAGTTTTTCAGCACAAAAAATGTGCTGAAAAAGTACCCCCTCGGCTTATACTCGAGTCAAGTGTAGCGCTGACCGGACGGAGTTCGGTCAGCGCTACACACTGCCAAACACACAGCCGCCGGAGCCGGCAGCTGCGTGTTTGGTGTAATCAGCAACCACTGAGAGTCTGTCAGACTCTCAGCGGCTGCTGCTGCTCCCACTGCGGGAGCCATCTTCCGGCTCCCGCAGTGGGTGATGGGAGACACGTCGTCATGACGACATCTCCCATGCAAAGCGGCCAGCGGCGGGAGCGGAGGAGCGGACAGCGGCGGGACCAGGAGCGGGAGTTTAAGATAAGTGTTGGGGACTACAGGGGGCACTACCAGGGGGCGATGACTACAGGGGGCTCTACCAGGGGGCATTATCAGGGGGCACTCCAAGGGGCATTATCAGGGGGCGATTACTACAGGGGGCACTAAAAGGGGGGATTACCACTGGGGGAACTACAAGGGGGGAATTACTACAGGGGGCACTACCAGGGGGGGATTACTACAGGGGGCACTAAAAGGGGGGATTACTACAGGGGGCACTAAAAGGGGGGAACTACCAGGGGAGGATTACTACAGGGGGCACTACCAGTGGGGGATTACTACAGGGGGCACTAAAAGGGGGGATTACTACTGGGGGTACTACCAGGGGGGGATTACTACTGGAGGCACTGAAAGGGGGGATTACCACTGGGGGCACTACCAGGAGGGATTACTACTGGGGGCACAACCAGGGGGAATTACTACTGGGGGCACTACCAGCTGCTGCCATTTCCCACACTAGGCTTATACTCAAGTCAGTAAGTTTTCCCAGTTTTTTTGGGTAAAAGTAGGTACCTCGGCTTATATTCGGGTCGACTTATACTCGAGTATATACGGTACTTTACAGTCCACAAGCAGACTGAGCTCATAAGGGTGTTTTCCAATACCTCTCTGCTCAGTGCATCATGTAACTGTGGTTGCCATGGTAGTCACTTAACACAGTTCTGCAGATCTATAAATCATTTAAAGCCAGCCAGATAAAACAAACAGAAAGGAAAAATGTTTATTACCAAGTTTCTTCTTATAGCCTGCAACAGATATTTATGTTAGAAAATAAAATACAATCCATATTTTACATGGGATCAAGAAAACTGAATTGTACTGACTATCACAGTAAATTGGCCTAAAGCAATGCATCATTAATTACACCTTCTGACTATTTCTTTGTCTTGCATGAGTAAAGCATTCCATTGATGTGGCTCTCTGTTCCATAGGTTGAGAGGTTTTGGATGCAGAGCAATATTGTGATTTGTGTTCTGGCAGGGCTTGGCCTGGCTTCATCGCTGCGCAGTGTCCCAGCAAAAATGGCCAGCAAAGATTTACTACTCTACATTGAATGGATTTTTACTGTAGTGGTCATTGCTCGTCAATTAAGTTTTAACTACAGGTACCTCTATCTTGCATGTATTTTGTATATACTTAGCAATACTAGCTGAAGTGAACCATTCATTATCATATCACAACTAATTTTTTTATTTTTTTTAGGATTTGTGACCAAAGCAGCAATTACGTGGTAGATAAATTTGCAAGGAATGTTTTGTTGTCCATGCCCAAAAACGCTATAATCTTGCTGAGAGGTGATCTGCCCGGCAACTCCTTACGTTATCTTCATTATTGTGAGGGATTTCGTCCTGATGTATCCTTAGTGGATCAAGAGGTGGGTGGAGATCACTGTCATTTAAATATAATTTGTATGAAAAATCCAATAAAAATAGCTACATTGATTTCACGGTACTGTATGATATGGGAGAGGCAGCTTCATACCATCTTTTCCCCAGATGGCAGTGTGGCTTTATGGGAATATTTAGCATTAGTATTTATGGGAATTCTGTAGATCCGTATATAGAAATTGGATTGGTAATGACAATTCTGGCTACTTTATCTGTGCGAAACTAAACCATGTGAGCCATGACTACTAAAAAATCATCCCCTTCCTCCTCTCCCCTAGGCTTGCTTAGAGCTTGTGAGTCTGTGTCTGTGTATCCAACAGCCATACTTTGTAACTTCCAGAGAGGTTTTGAAAAAGAGATATTGATTTGTAGAAGGATAGCTAAAATGTATACTTAAAGGTACTCAAATTGCTTTTATAAAGAAAAGAAAACCATAAATAAACATGTGAGATTCCTGCTTTACAATATACAACTTTCTAATGTGAAACAAAGCAAGTTGTTTGTGTGAGGTGATCCCCATATTGTTTGTTGTTTTCCCTTCCCTTCACTGAACGGCATGCGTGGAAGAGTGTGACTTTGTCTGGGATAGTATTTGGTTACACTTCTAATCCTAGTGAGTGGCTTTATAGCTTTGCAGAAATCCCTTTGTCAAACGTGGTTAAATATTGCAGCCCTCTCTCTGCTGGACCTCAACCATTATACTTGCCCCAGTTGTCGTATGGCTATGATGTTTATTTCCAGAATATCTTGTAATAAGGAAATGAACCAGGTCCTGACACTGTCAATGCCATATACCACTATCAAACATAAGTGTTTCTTGGGGTAAAAGTTATTAAAGGGAAACACAAGTAAATACGGGTTCCTGTCAGATTTGGAGTTTTGATTATTTAGGATATTGTATGTCTAAACTACACAGACAATTTTGTTTTGTGATTAAACCTTATAAATCTAATCTCTGTGCTACTCTATGCCACTTTGCACAAATAATGGCCTGGTTTTTATCACACTGAAATTGCCTTTCTCAGGTCATGTTAGTCTTTCCTACCCTGCATGTCTTAATATAAAAAATGACATGAATAAACAATAGCTAATTGCATTATAGACAATAGATCCTATAAATCAGTAGTTCTCCGCCCCAGTCCTCAGGTACCGCCAGAGCTGTAACAGGGCACAGTTAAGCTCTGTGCCTGCGTGTGACGTCATGAAGTCAGGCAGAAGAGGCGTGACCGGCAGCATCGGTAAGTGCAGCGCTGACTGGGCGTCCTCAGGGAGCCCGATTGGCTGCATATATTGTGGAGGCTGCCCGTCTGGAGCGTCCACAGGACGCTCTGCAGGTGCTGCAGGAGCAATCCTGGCTGCATGATGCCATTCTAGGGGGGAGACGTTGCTGCGAACAGAGCCTCTCTGCAACAGTGTTATTCCACCTATTTCCACAGATGGAAATCCTCAAAATAGTAGAATTTACCATAAGAATTTTTTGCTCTACGCAAACTGCCACTTTCTAGAAGACATCATTAAATTGTTTTTTTGTTTACAGGGTCACAATTTATTATTTTTTTTATGAGCATTTTGTTGCCTACCCAATATTTTTAGGGTGATTATTAAAAGTTAAATATTATAACTATATCTTATAATCATTTAATCTATTAGATGTAGTCAGCGCTCTTGATTTATGTGCCCACGATGAAAGTGGTTTGTTTCACAGATTACATCATAGCGGTATGGTTTGTAGTGGCATGGTTTGTAGTGGCTCATATTGGAATGGTTTGTAGTGACTCATATTGGCATGGTTTATATTGGCTTATAGTGGCATAGTTTATAATGGCAAGTGTGTAGTGGCTCATAGTGGCATGGTTTGTAGTGGCTCATAGTGGCATGGTTTGTAGTGGCACATAGTAATATGATTCGCATTGGCTCATATTGGCATGGTTTGTAATGGCTCATATTGGCATGGTTTGTACTGGCTCATACTGGCATGGTTTGCAGTGGCTCATATTGCCATGCTTCGCAGTGGCATATAGTGGTATGGTTTGTTGTAGCTCATAGTGGCATGGCTGGTAGTGGCTCATAGTCACATGGCTGGTAGTGGCTCATATTGGCATGGTTTGTAGTGGCTCATATTGGCATGGTTTGTAGTGGCTCATAGTCACATGGTTTGTTGTGGCTCATATTGGCATGGTTTGTAGTGGCTCGTATTGGCATGGTTTGTAGTGGCTCATAGTGGCATGGCTTGAGTAAGGGTGTGCTCAGGTGAATTATGCCCTCCTTCCATTTTGATTGAGGGATGTCACAAAGTTGGCAAAGTTTTCAGTATCTACTCTTCTTAGTAATGTCTGTGGGATGTGATCAATGCAAAATGGGTACAACCTTACTTGCCTATGACAGAGGATATTCAAGCCTTGATAATATTTGTGAGTATTAGACTGCAAATTTAATTGGTAATATTCACGATCAAGAATTTAGTCAAAAATGATAAAACACCACCTATTAGTGCACATTTCCATACCATGCACATATGGAACTTGATACTGTAGATGTACATTTAAAATTATTACAGTGTTAGACATCAGTTTCTGTAGCTTTTAATGGCATTTCTTCCGGTGTGCTAATATTGTGCAGATGATGACATATGAATGGTATTTACCAAAGACTGCAAAACACTTAGGAAGCATCAATTTTCCTGGGAACAGATGGAATCCGCTACAAACAAAACTTCCGGATGGAACAGTCACATTTAACCTTCAGCATTTTCTCAAAGTAAATGAATAGTAAGCATTCAGTGTTCTCACCCACTTTTCCCGAGTGAGTATCTTGTGTTACATTTGTTACAAACGTCAAAGCTAATTCCACTGTTTGGTTACCAGTCAAACAGATTACAGTATTTCTTGAAATAATAATTCGTTTATCTATATAAATAACTGAGCCTTTAAAATACACATGTGTTCGGTACAAAAAAAGAGGTTCTGTAACAGAATTCATGATCTAATCCTTAGTTGAGTTCTAAATGTTTGTTTGCATCTGTGTTTTTCTGTCTGCAGTAAGGAAACATTTGTGTGCATAGGACTGAATGAAGGAGATCCGACATGGAAGAAAACCCATTCTCTGTGGCCGTGGGGGGCATGTGAGAAACTTGTCCCTAAAAATAAAATTTTTAATGCCGAGGAATGGATTACTCTTACCAGTAATCTGTATAACTGGACAGAGGAGTATGGAAAGTATGTGCAATATCATGCAATACAGGTCACTTTTGTGTTTTTATACAGCTTTGGTTTTGTTTAGATTTGAATAACAATTTTGATTCTGAATTGCACACGTGCAGAAATTCGCCAGCTTACTTAGGGATCTATGGGCTCGATTCAGACCGCACGCTAGATGCGTACGCTCGTACCCAGCGTATGCAAATCTGGCACACACCCAGCAAGGCAGGCGATCGCATGGCAAGGTATAAGCACCCCCACTATGTCTTGGCGTGCGATCGCTTTGTGTATGCAGACGCCCACTTGCGCACTTCATCTAAAGGAAGTGTATGCAACCATTGGTACATAGTGTACCATCGGAAGCGAATGCAGTACTTGAGGTTGACTATACCCTACCGCAAGCACTGCAATCACTTCAGTGTGAAATACAACCAGGTGACATGTACTGTGACGCTGCCTGTTAATTATGCACACCTCTAAAACGGAGTTAGGACGCTCATGCATGCCTGCGTACGCACCTCCACTCCCCCGTCACCACCCACAAATGGCTTCTCCTGTCACTCACTCTGACGGGCTGTCTATGTGCAGTGAGCGAACGCTTCCCGATCTCACACACTGCAATGCGTACACATGCGCAGAAAGCGAAAATCTGCCTCCTAGTGAGCGGGTCTGAATCAGGTCCTATGTACTCCTTGGAGGGAGATAAAGTGGACAGAGAGTGATTTAAATGGAGAGAGAGAGAAAGTATCAACCACCCAGCTCCTAACTGTCATTTTTCAAACACAGCCTGCGACATGGCAGTTAGGAGCTGATTAGTTAGTACTTTATCCCTGTCCACTATATCGCTCTCCAAGGCTTAGTACATAGCACCTCCCTAATGCAAATGTGAGAATCCACCTGGCGGCGGATCAGGGGCGGGCCCCGTCCCCCCTCCTCGCGGCTGCTGGCCGCCCGTACACACATGCCGATGGTCAGATATGTCTGCAGACATATCTGTCCATCGGCTATGCAGCACAGCCAATGCGATATGTCGGTGAACGACGACGTTCACGACATATCGCGGGTACACACTGGCCGACGTGCAGCAGATATATTGGCCGATCAATTGATCGGCCTATGTATCTGTCAGTGTTGTACCCACCATAAGGAGCCATTTTGTAGGCTAAACATCTGTTCAAGAGAATGTATCCATTAAATTGATTAGGCTATTGTCCCTTAATATCAGCCCAAGATACCTGTTTCTAATTTATTAGTAATATATGGCTGTCCTAATAAACTGTTAATATTCAATATTAAATGTTTCTTTCCATCCAGGTTTGAGAGTTCATCCTGGGAAGCAGTTGCTAATGAGGAGATGTGGGAAGCAAGGTACATTTTATGTCTTTCTGCAAATATCATTCCCTTTTGTGAAACATGCATTTGCCTTAGCTTCTGTTTATATACCTTATGTGCGCTCATAGTCCATCAGACACCATGATTTTTTATTTATTTTTGGAAACTTTATTTTAACAGATCGGGTACCATGTTTAACTACTTGTATAAAATGGGGAAAAATTTGCAGCTAAATGATCTACTTACAGTATTATGGCGTATAACAAAAGCAATCGCTGGTTTGTCAGTTAATGAAGCAGCCATATTGATTGTGATTTGTCAGTGTTTCCTGAAATTCTAGTAAATCTAATTTGCTGTCCAACACCTGTACAGTGAGGGCTCTGTTGTAGAAGAAAAAAAATATGAATTTTTAACAATGTAAGGTATTTCAAAAGAGTGTGATCATAGGTCAGGATTTGTGCATTCATACTATTCATGGCATTGAAGGATACTGCAAGTTGCAAATTAAATATTTGTTGGTCCCCTCTGATACATATTCTAGCTGGGATACCTGATGTTGCCCAGGTTGAAGACTGAACGCTTAAGTACACCTGCAGCCTTCATTTTTTTTTTTTTAGATTATCCTTGCCCATAACTTGGATAACTATGCAAATTAGGAGTAAATGACAGTGCAGGCAGGCATATTCTCATACCATTTGGAATGGGGTATATCTGGAGCAGAATGACTTACAGAACAGAAGTCAATATAGCTTACAAAATCAGAAATCACTGCAGAACAGCTAAATCACCCCCTGAAATCACTCTGCAGACCAACATTTATGGCCATGTGTAGCAGGGCTGCCATCGGTGGGAATTCCGGGCTGGAGTCCTGTTCCCTGACAGAATGGGACTCGCCCGCGGTGGCACACTGTGGCTGTGATTAATCTCCACTGTAATCTCTGTATGCTAACCTTTGCCAGGATCAAAGATTGTGGATTGATTATGCTGTCTGCTACAGTCTGAATGTATCGAGTGGAATGCATCAAGTACTGAGCAGCTCATGAGCCTACCAGAGTGTGACAGTGTGTGTATGAAGCCAGCCCCTCAGCCCTAGAACCTGTAATTTAAGACTGTCCCTCTTTTATGGGATTGTGTGACAGTGTGTGGCCCTGACGAATTCCAAAACTAGGCAAAAAACCTAGTCCTGTTCAAACTACACCACCATACCAAATTCGGTGGAGCTAGGTACAAAACACACACACACACATTCTCGCTTATTATATAGATAAAGGTAATCTATTGCATAGCATTTTATAATCCAAGAATAGGCCCAGAATTCAATTTATTTTGACCACTTTCTTTCTAATGGTTTTCAAAATGGTATTTGTGTTCTCACTTACAATTTTTTCCAGGAACTTTATTTTACTTTAAAATTGTTTTAATTAGTTAAGTACACACTGATTTGAATATATTGCTTCTGCAGCCTAACATCCGTACTTGTTCCAGCCACAAAGAGGTAGGTTTATTGTTGTAGAAAAATAGACTATAACTATACTCCATGCTGTGACAAAGGTGTCTCTACAGTATGAACATTTACACATCTGCCATTTCACCATTTTCTTTCAACATATGCTGTTTTGCAGAGTAAAAACCTCTTTCTTTATCTTTGATCTGGCCGAGTCCACTCATTTGTCCACAGCAGTCAGAAATCAACTGTACCTGTATTCTCACAAGGTAAAATACCTTTGTTTTAGCTGTTTACTCACCAGGGCTGTATGATTCAAGGGAAGGGCCCACACTGCCCCAAACATTGCCCCACAGGCCAGCATCTGGCAACGTCACAATATATTACATTACATCGGCTGCACAGAGCTGGTTCCCGGCACTGCTGGAAGCATCGCAGACATGATGCACTATGCTGCAATGCTGCCGGTAAGGGGTATGGCGGTGGAGGGTGTGTGTGTGGGGAGTCATTTCTGGCAGCGTTGAGGACATGATGTACTGTGCTGGAATGCTGCCGGGAAGGGGTATAGCGGCGTCGGTAGCGGCAGGTGTCATGGCGGAAGGTCAATTTAATCGGTTGAGTCCCCCGCAATTTAGTTACCCCAGGGCCCCCACATGCCTTAATTCGCTCATGTCACTCATTGGGCGGTATTCAATCGTTTTCGCGGTCCGGATCTCACGTCTAAAGTGATGGGATATCGCAGGGCGCTATTCAATTGTTACTGCTTTTCGCGCTGATCACGCCCAAAGTGGTCGGTTCAGCCGTGTAAATCGGCTCCCCCCGACCAAAGTGATGGGCGCGATCGCGAAAAGTGCCGTTTGGGCACCCAAACAGGTCACTTTTCACCCATTTCAGCTCGCTCCTCCCTGTGGCTGCGAGCTGAAATGGAGCACTGGCAGCTGATGGCGCCCGACAAGAGCAACAATTGAATATCTCTGTTGGGCGCGAAGGGGTCTGGAAACAATTGAGTTCCGCACATTGGAGCTCATTCAGGCCCGCTCTCAAGATGCGATTGCTCGCTGGCAAAAAGGGGCCAGATATTTAAATTAAGCGCTCGCACTGCATCGCTTAAGGATGCCCGCTATGTTTTAGCGAGCTATGGCAAAGTGCGTCTGCAAATGTCTGAAGACTCTGCCTTGCCACTCACAACACACGTCATCTCCGGGAAATGAAGGATTAATCGAGACCATCGTGAGCCATCGGAGCTGCTCGCAGCCCTTGGGGTTGCCTTAGCTTGCCGCAAGCACAGCGATCAGCGCTGGCTGAAATACATGCAGGTGACGTGTACAATGACGCTACTATGCTAATTATGTACGCCCTTTAAACAGCGTTTTGGCGGCCAGACACGCCTGCATTTGCACATCCACTCCCCCGTTTACAATCACCTTCCCCTGTTACCACCCACAAACGGCACTATCTGTCACTCAAAGCAGCGACCTGATAGTGGCTTACGAGCAACCAAAATCAGATAGCAACGAATGGATTGCGCACGTGCACTGCGAAATATACGCATGCGCAGATTGGCGAAAATCGCTCAGAGCGACCGATCACGCCTTAGCTGGCGGGTCTGAATCAGGTCCTTTGTGTTTACGCCAAAGGTTACGGTTTCTCATTTTGCCAAATATTGTGCAGTCATGTAGGCCCATCATACCTGGGTGCACAATTATTCCATTGTTGGACATCCCAGAATGCTTTCCACAGTTTTAGCATACCCTAATAGCAAAACTGTGGCATGCTGGGATGTGTAGTTCCACAGCAGCTGGAGGGCCTCATGTTGAATACCCCTGGAATACAATGTTCCATAATACATGTAATGCCTTTAAAATTATTTTACTAATTTGTACCTTTAAACAACGAGACCTCATAGATGTTTTGAAAGCTCCTTGCACACCATGGCTATCCCATTAGGATACAACTAGGAATGGCTGATCTGTTCTTTGAGACAATCTCATTTTCATTGTGGTCAGGTGTATGATAATTCCCTTTTGAGCAAGGTTCTGAATGTGATTGTTTAAGACTGCACTATTCTGCAGCCTCACTATGAAAAGGTGTGCACGCTCATGTATTCAGGGCATTGTAAGTTAGCTAAACATCTTCTGTTTTTTGCCACTTGCATTTTGTTGTTTGCAGGGTCACATAAAAGGTGGAAAAAAGTATGACCTGTTTTATATTGACTTCAGGCTGTACACAGGGGCATATCTATAATGTGTGCAGAGGTGTACGGTGCACACGGACCCCTGGGTCCAGTAGGACTAACACCGCACAACCTGCACCCATTTATTAAATATTTACCTATCCGGAGTCCCGTGTCGGCGGTAGCAACGATGTACAAATCACCGGTAAAATGGCGCAATGGGAAACGGCCGCCGCACCATTTCCTCGGTGACCTGCACATGCGCAGTAGGAAAATTGTCTGGGGAAAAAAGCTGCCGCACCATTTCACTAGGGACCTGCACATGCTCAGTAGACTCTGGCACAGTGCTAGAGACTACTAGTGACCAAAGTCTACTGCCCGGCTCAGGGGAGAGAGGAGGGGGCCCCGGACGGAGACTGCACACGTGACTCCTCCTCTCTTAATACGCCCCTGGCTGTACATCACAACAACCTGCAGTTTCAATAAGGATAT
The DNA here is from genome assembly GCA_031769625.1 of Taudactylus pleione. Classification (NCBI taxonomy): domain Eukaryota; kingdom Metazoa; phylum Chordata; class Amphibia; order Anura; family Myobatrachidae; genus Taudactylus; species Taudactylus pleione. The sequence goes on from JAUIMM010001073.1 coordinate 993,421, forward strand.
GTAGACTTTTTATATCCACTCTACAAGACATACAACAATAACAAAGACAGTAACTCTTTTATAGACGATAGAAGTTTAGCTTTAGGAATAAAGGTATGAGGCTGTTTTATATGTTTTCCAGTGTTAGGAATAATCTACATACTCTAGAATGTAAAATGTGGATAGTTTTGAAGTTCTATAGGTTCGGTTCAGTGATGCCGAAATGGGAAAGTGGGTATGGATTACCCAGGCCTCTACGCAAATAGTGAACAAAGGGGCGTAGCTGTGCCACCTCCTATGGCCAACCACCCTCCGTTCCCCTGAGCTCCCAGGTCCCCCCGGGGGTCTCGGCTGCCCTAGTTAGCATAACCAAACAGGAGAGCAGGTATAGAAGGACAGAAGAACATTCTTTAATAAAGGAATATATCAGCTCTCAAGTCATGTGTTTTTTCTCTTATTTTGTAGTTGTATAAAGAGGTCATTAACAAACAAGATAATCACCCCGTCAACTGGCACAAAAACTACGCCATTGCCTGTGAGCGAATGCTACGTCAACAGAGACCAGACATGGATCCACAAATGTTTCTAAATGATGCCATCAAGCACTTTTCTGCTTATGTTAGCAAAGCAAAGGATGACAGCCAGAGAGAAGCCATAATGCATGCAATAGACTACTTCAAAGATGAAGCCCTGAGATTAAAGAAAGCAAAGGAGCATCTTAAAGGAAATTCATGACCTCTCATCGTCGTGTGGTTGGAGTTCGATGCACAGAAATAGCAAAGTGCACCTATGACTACACAAAATGTAGGCATCCATTTTGTGACCTGCACCATGATTAATGATTATCTGCCTGTCCATTCATTGGGAGCCGCTGACCACTTGGAGACTCTGGATGGAGCAGCAGTGTGGTGTTCTACAACAACTTGTAACAACTTCTCTTCCTATGATAAAAGCAGAAATGTTTTGTGGTTACCTTTTAATTTCTCTCCACAAGTTGATGGCTGACTTCTCTGTTTTTAAGAGATATAAGACATTAGAATATTTGATGAATCTGTGTTCTTGGAAGAAAACAGATTTAACATGTAAGCATTTCTGGTATATAAATAGCGTGATGTACAGGTATTTTTTTCTAATCGCTTTACTTTGAAGTGACGGGTCAGCTGTAATCTATGAATTAATGTTTCACTATAATATTTCTCAGGTATGTGGACGTCTTATTATTTAGTACCAACCCTAAAGTATAAATTGATTTATATATTAAATTTTGTTTTTTGATATTCACAAATATATATGTAAAAGATATTATACATTGGTTGGATTGAAGATACAGTATGATACTGTATAGCTATTATAAGATACTGCAAGCTATTCTACTATGTTGTCAGCCAATTCAGTCTCCGGTATTTGTCTTTCTGACAAGTCTGGTGTGCATTGGAATTATACCTTCTCCCTAAAAATCATATACATATCGTATGTTAGATGTAGAATGTTTCTGGGTGGTTATATAATATATTATATATTTGTATATAAGGCAAACTTTTATTATACTGTACAGACTAATTACTCTTTATCAATAAACTTGAAATAGAAATTTTTTTGTCTTTATTTTTCCAAAACATTGCCATTTAAACAAATAAACTATTTAGAGGGGTTAAGCATTGTGTTGCCTTATTTGTTATGAAACTGATAAAGTTCTGCTTATGGCAGTGTAATGATTATTACCACTGTCTCTAGGAGTTATTCTCCTGTGGTACCCAACACCCAAAGCTGATTTTGTGTTTGTCCTTCTCGATTGCCCCAACTCGTAAACTGGATCCTATTTTTACATTTGTTAATTACTTTCATATTTATACTTCCTCCTATTTGTACTCCTGTTGATCTAGTCCTAATAATTAGCCGGCTCCCGCTGTCGCTGTGTAAAAGGAGACTTCTGAGGCTCCTTTTCTAAATGGATGTCGGTTTCAGGCATCTTTTATACATTTTACTAAAGAGACCATACAAGAGAAAATGCTAATAATTGTTCTTTATTTTATTATGACAGTTAATTAATAGCAACCTGTTTTAATGAATAAAGTCACTCTGAGTCTTTCTACGTTTCCTAAGTAGAAGGCAGAATCTGTAGGGATTCTTTTTCTCCCAATTGTATAGCTTGTAGACTCCGAGCACTGTATAGACCCCTGTATAGAAATGCTCGCTAATGAAGAGGGAGGGCTAGAAGCTTGTCTACATTCATAGATCAGTAGTGAGTCATTCGGCAAGAAAGGGCCCCCTTACCAGGCATAGTCACAGTTCCGTGGCATTGTACTAGCAAAAAGGCCCGATCAAAGGTCTCCTGCGGAGCTTGCATGGTTCCCTTTCATACTACGACCATAATTAAAACCACTAATTCTCTTTTAAAATGCTGCTGGATGCCATGTAGGCATCTGTCTGGAGTGTCCTTTGTGATGTCATAAGCTGTTAAGGACCAGTGCCGAGGGCTTTTGAGCGAAATGCCAGTCATGAAGGTGATTCAAGACAAGGGTGCGTCTAAAGGCTTTGACTGCACAATTCGATCTGAATTTGCCCCTTGTCAGCTGCCAGTAAATAAATCTCAAAGAGGAGAAAGCTGAAGTTTCATTACCTGATCCACAGCCCTTTGTTTGATTTGGCATCACACAGGGGAAGCTCTTGCTTTGGCTTTCTCTAAATTTGAAGATGTCCAATGGAGCCTGCAGAGTCTGGACAGGGTTCAGAGCCGAACCTTTTGATGAGTGTCAATAGTTGTAACAGTTCAGCTGTTCGGAAGACAAATAAATGGAGGAGCTCATTAATTCCCCTCTTGGCTTTCGGTGGCTTTTGCCCTTTTATCACCAAATTATTAGGCTCCTACTCATCTTAAAGAAATAAAAATGGATAGAAGTTGTCGAGCGCTAATTGGTAGAGACTTTCAAGTTAGTTTAAAGTCCACAGCCCTTCAATGCAAGTAACTTCCCTGCAGGGGAGAAGGAAAAATGTGCTTCCTGCTAAAACAAAAGCATTGGTGGTCAGGTGGTGTGTGTGTGAGTTTGTGTATGTATGTACGTCCCTTTGTCAAGGTATGTATGTGTATATATATATATAGAAGAAAAATAGGGGTACACTCACCAGTCTTCTCAAAAGTATTCTTTATCCCATAGGTAAAAAATGACAACAGTAACATGTCGTAATTTTTTACCTGTGGAATAAAGAATACTTTTGAGAAGACTGGTGAGAGCACCCTTATTTTTCTTCTTTATGTATAAGGACCTGATTGGTTCCTTATGGGTTGGTCACCCCAGCAAATTGTGCTGAAAAGCGTGAGTGTGGACACATCTCTACTATACTATACTATACTATAATATATATATATATATATATAAACCCCAAGCGTGCGGCACTCAGACTCCACAATAACTACCAGAACCATGGTGAAATAAATATCTATCTATATCTATTTATCTATATATATATATATATATATATATATATATATATATTAATATTATACTCTAACCAGTGTTCTCCCCAAAAAATTTTTCCAGCCGGGTGGCATCCAAAAGTACCCGGGTTGGGGCCTTCGCAATTATGCGCGCGCCGGGAAAAGTGGTATCTCCCTTACCAATCGAGCCCGACAGGTCTCAGGCTGCTCCCCCACTGACTCTCAGTCAAAAGTGCCCATTATACAGTGCCCTCTGTAGTTTTCCCCTTTATGCATTGCTCCCTGTAGTATAACTTTGCCCTTATGCATTGCCCCCTGGCTGAAGTAGTGCTCCCAGACTGGTCCCTTATGTAGTGCCCCCAGGCTTAATGTTGCCCCCAGACTGGCCCCTTATGCAGTGCCCCCAGGCTTAAATAGTGTCCCTTATGCAGTGCCCCCAGGCTGGCCCCTTATGCAGTGCCCCCAGGTTTAATCGTGTCCCTTATGCAGTGCCCCCCAGGCTGGCCCCTTATGCAGTGCCCCCAGGTTTAATAGTGTCCCTTATGCAGTGCCCCCAGGTTTAATAGTGTCCCTTATGCAGTGCCCCCAGGTTTAATAGTGTCCCTTATGCAGTGTCCCCAGGCTGGCCCCTTATGCAGTGCCCCCAGGTTTCATAGTGTCCCTTATGCAGTGCCCCCAGACTTAAATTGTGCCTCCAGACTTGTCCTGAACCCAGCCCAGCACTTACATTTACTTGCTGGCCGCTCCCGCTGCCTTGCGCTGATGACTGGATCTAACTAGATCCAGCAGGCACGCTGGGCAGGCTCCTCACATCGCGTGTGACTTCATCCGCGCAGTGTATCACTGGGAACGCTGACCTCTGAGGCGATCGGAGGCTTCTTTAGCCTCCGGTCACTTCAGAGGCCAGCGTTCCACAGTGGGGGTCGGCGGGGCAAAGTGCCGGGCGGCAGGCTGTTTCTGCCGGGCGATGCGCCCGCAGAAAACAGCCTGGGGATAACACTGCTAATGGTCAAATGTTTGGGGTCACTTAGAAAGATCCTTATTTTTGAAAGAAAAGCACTTTTTTCAATGAAGATAACATTAAATTAATCAGAAATACACTCTCTACATTGTTAATGTGGTAATGACTATACTAGCTGCAAGCGTCTGGTTTTTAAAGGAATATATATATAGGTGTATAGAGGCCCATTTCCAGCAACCATCACTCCAGTGTTCTAATGGCACATTGTGTTTGCTAAGCGTGTTAGAAGACTAATGGATGATTAGAAAACCCTTGTGCAATTATGTTAGCACAGCTGAAAACGGGTTTGCTTGTTAGAGAAACTATAAATCTGGCCTTCCTTTGAGCTAGTTGATCTGGAGCATCACATTTGGGGTTTGATTATACTCTTCAAATGGCCAGAAAAAGAGAACTTTCATGTGAAACTCGACAGTTTATTCTTGTTCTTAGAAATGAAGGCTATTCCATGTGAGAAAAAAGTGTTATGGACAGACGAATCAAAGTTTGAGGTGTTTGGCTCACACAGAAGAACATTTGTGAGACGCAGAACAAGTGAAAAGATGCTGGAAGAGTGCATGACTCCATCTGTCTAGCATGTTGGAGGTAATGTGATGGTCTGGGGCTGCCTGGTGCTGGTAAAGTGGGAGATTTATACAAGGTAAAATGGATTTTGAATAAGGAAGGCTATCACTCCATTTTGCAACGCCTTGCCATACCCTGTGGACAGCGCTTGATTGGAGCCAATTTCCTCCTCCAACAGGACAATGACCGAAAGCACACCTCCAAATTATGCAAGAACTATTTAGGGAAGAAGCAGGCAGCTGGTATTCAGTCTGTAATGGAGTGGCCAGCCCAGTCATCAGATCTCAACCCCATTGAGCTGTTGTGGGAGCAGCTTGACTGTATGGTACGCAAGAAGTGCCCATCAATCCAACTTGTGGGAGGTGCTTCCGGAAGCGTGGGGTGAAATTTCTTCAGATTACCTCAACAAATTAACAGCTAGAATGCCAAAGGTCTGCAATGCTGTAAGTGCTGCGAAAGGAGCATACTTTAATGAAAGCAAAGTTTGAAGGACAAAATTATTATTTCAAATAAAAATCATTATTTCTAACCTTGCCAATGTCATGACTATATGTTCTATTAATTTTGCAACTCATTTGATAAGTCAGTTTTTATGTAAAACTAAATTGGGTGACACCAAACTTTTGAACGGTAATGTGTATACACACACACACACACACACACACACACACACACACCTACACATATAATTTTTTTTATTTGAAAAATAAAAATTTCCATTTATGAACAGGCCTGCATTAAATACACAACTCCTCTGGTATGTTATGGGAGACTGCAGAAAATAAAATTCTTGGTTGGGAAACGGAGGTTCCTGCTGACAGGTTGTTGTGTATGTTATACGGAAGCTGAGAACCAGCTGCTACCTGAGCTCGGAGACCATTGTAAATTTAATTATTTCCTATCCTTTTCTTTGGGCCTGTTTAAATGTAACCACGTGACTAAAATATACTGTATAAATACAACTATTTGGCATAAACAGACAGAGCTACCAGGGTTTATTGATTTTCATCTTGTAGTTGAAAGAAGATAGATATATATATATATATGCACCAGCAATGGCTTACTCACATCACCATACATAAAGCTCCCATGTATTCAGCAGTGTAGCAAGCTGAGGGTGTTTTTTTATCCATTTACTTTGACAATCATGCTCCAGCACCTGAGCAAGCTCGGAGGTGCCGCACATGTTGTTTTACCCTACCGGTTCTTTCATTGTAAGACTTCTATCCTTTCAGCACTGAGGATAAGGATCACTCATTTATTATTGCTATAGATCGTAGAGATATTGAAAATCAATGGGAAATCGGAGACTATTTTTCAACCTTTATCTAGCATCTGCATTATGTAAAACAGTGCTGTACAATCAGAACTGAATTTCATTCAGACACATCAGTCCTTACCCTCGTTTAGCTCGCACCATAATTCCTATATCCTAAGCATAACCTGGAGTCTGTGTTTAATGAAACCTCATGATGCCTGGTTAAATACGATCACTACCAAAAGTGATCCGGTGGTTTCGGGTGTGAAGCCAAATTGTTGAAGTTAATGTGTTTAATGTGTTTAAGTGTATGTAATATAAGCAGCATATGGAACCTATTGTGCTCTATTTGCATGTGGATAGAAGCTTTAGTGTAAGCAAGCACTGGAGGCTATAAATGCAGGGACAGAGATCTAAGGTGCGTTCACACTAGGCGATCAGGAAAGACATCGTAATTGTACCGTCATTCCTGATCCCCTGTAGTGTCTGCACTGAACGATCAGTCGTTCAATGCAGGCACTGTCCATCATTCCTGAACATGCCAATATGTCATTATCGTCAGATTGTGCTGCATGTTCAGGCGATGGACAATGTCGGAAATGACCAGCGGGAGTGCACATCGCTGGTCATTTCTGACATAAAAGTGCACGATCTGTGCTCGATTACTGAGCGACTGCACAATTACAATGTCGTAATCGTGCAGTTGCTCAGTAATATCACCCAGTGTGTACTGAAGATATATTTCTTTAGATGATGGTCGTTCATACACACTGAACGACCATCATCTATGCAGCTGCGGATGTGTGTGTACGGGCGATCGGCACGACATATCGTTCACAGACATATCATCTGTACACACTGGCCAACGTGCAGCCGATCAATTGATCAGCCAATATATCGGCCAGTGTGTACCCAGCATAAGAGAGAAAGAGATGAGATTTGCAGGCAGAAGCAGCATATACTATCGGCCCTATACTGCTACACGTAGGCTCCCAGCTACACACATATATAAAGTCATTGAATCAAACTATGCTTACATTTTTGCTGTGCATAATATAATAGATGTTAAAAGGTTTTTTGAATCCTGTACGTGACGATGCAGGGTTGAACGCAAGATGGACTTGATTTTTTGCTGCATATGACGGGTTGCACTAATTTCTGCGGCTGGACCACCCCTTTCCATACGTTTGGTTTCATAGCCACCATCATATTCGGTCCTTACTGGCATTAGCCCCATCTTTGGTGCCAAAGATGTGTCTGAAGTCGGACGTTTTTATGCTGATGCACAACTCTGCAAAGCCGATTTAGAGCTTTCCCTACATGAGAACGTCCCATCACAGCCCAGTTACGTCCCATCCAGTTGTAAATGGAGATGCTCCTGAGATACATACAACTCTGTATCACCCTTAGGTGAGTACCCATGTTCTGGAGCATGCACAGAGTGATAACACGCAAGATACTCCCCACAACTGCTTCATATTATTTGTTATTGCAGCAAGCTAGTTAAAAGTGGGTCATTGCTTGTCAGGAGAAATGGCTCTTCTTGTAGGTAAAAGACAATACCTGCACCTGCAATGTATTGTACAAAAAAGTTCCAAGTCCGTACACACACTGCTCCTTTTCCTACTGTATTGCCCTAATCATGCAGGTTAACACAATACAGGACTTGTTCAACTTGGAACAATACTTCAATCCATAGTGTATAGCAGTCGAGAGATACCATCTGTGTGTGTGTGTACGTATATATATATATATATATATATATATATAATTATTTTTTTTTTTATATATATATATATTAATATTATGAACCGGGGCTCTCCTATCGGGAATCGTTGCGCTCCTGTGCCCTCTGGAATACATTTTTAGATCAGCAGTATAAACAAACAGCGGCACTCAGAGACTTGTGATGAAAAAATTTCTGTATTCACATATAGTGAAAAAGCAGTACCAACATTTTGGGGCACCACCGCCCCTTTGTCAAGGTGTAATAAACTAAACAAACACTAACATACCTTATACAGGAGAAAAAGCCTGCCAGTGAAACCTGTACCGAGACTCGGGGAGTCCGTCTCCGACTTCCGCCTGTCTCCAAAGAGTGACGTTGTGGCACCGGCCACATCCAGGGACCATAGCAACCAACACGTTGGCCGGATCACCACGAGTACATTGAGTGATAGAGAAAAAACAATGTAAAGTGGAAAAAGTAAATCCAACTCCGCACCTAGTGAATATAGTGAAAAATGAGTGAAGCACCTAAAGAATCACCTTAAGAAAAGGGTATACACTATTGAAAATAGTAATATGAGACAGAATTTCACAAAGACAAAATATACTAACATTATGTTGGTCATAATAAAGAGTATCCAAAATAAAGGTAAATTGTAATAGACACTATGGTCTCAGGACACATGCAATATTCATATACCACAGACTACTGATAAACATCTAAACACTTTACGATCCATGTCTAAAATATTAAAATGTTAAAAGCTATCCTGTGTATAGTTTGATATAGTGCACGGTTTATAATCAAAGTGTAAATTAACAAAACTGAATTATGTGACCTTGGTGTCATCACAGTGGCTATATAGATACGTGACTAAAGAAACATGACTGACCACATTGGGGGGAATTCAGTTGTTTTACCTCTGTGTTTTTACCCGTGATAAACGTGTTTAGGTGTGATAAAATTTAGTCGCTATTCAATTGTAAATTTTTTGATGGTGATAATTGTGATTTATCACGTCTAAATTTCAGCCTGTAACATGGCCAGGGCTATTCAATTGTTGTAAATTAGGCGTGATAAAAAATATTGGTCGACCTATTTTTCACTTTACCCACCCCTAGAGGGTGTGAGTTTTCTATAAAAAGTATTTTAATATTAGAATTGTATTAATAATTAACTGGTATGCTATTTTTAAGGGTGAATATAATTGATTTAGTCAAATATTTCAATAGAATTACTTTTGGTAGGGACAAAGTGCAGGGAAAAAATAAGCTGTGTGTGGGAAGGTGATCAGGATGTAGTCGATGGGTTGGGTATGAAATACTGGCTGTCGGGATGCCGCTGGTCAGAATACCGACAGCAGCATCCCGGCACCCATAAGGAATCAAGGTAAGTCTAACCCTAACCCTCCCTCCCCGGTGCTTAACGCTAACCCTTCCCCTAATGCCTAACCTCCCCATAACACACCGATACCTTCAGGATGCCGGCGGTCGGGATACGGGTGCCGGGAGCCCGACCAGTGCCCCTAGTAGTGGTCTTCCCTATGCAGTGGCCTCTTATACAGTTCCCCCAGTAGTGCCTCTTATACAGTGCCCCCAGTAGTGGTCCCCCTTATAGTGTTCCCCCAGTAGTGGTCCCCCCTATGCAGTTCTCATTATACAATGCCAACTTATACAGTGCCCCTTATAGAGTGTCCCCAGTATTATTCCCCCTATGCAGTGTTCCCTTATACAGTTCCCCTAGGTAGTGGTCCCCCCTATGCAGTACCCCTTATGGCCCAGTAATGGTCTCCCCATGCAATGCCCATTAGAGGTCCTCCCTATGCAGTGCCCCATATAGAGTGCTTCCAGTAGTGTTCCCCCCTATTCAATGCCCCCAGTTTAGGTCATCCCTATAAGTGCCCCCAGTAGTGCCCAGAGTGCCCCCCAGAAGCGGTCCGCCATGCCCATTACAAATACACAGACAAATACATACTTCCTTTAATCCTCGCTCCTTCTCCCACAGCTGCTGTGCGCACCTCTGTCCTCCCACTTTGGGAGCCGGAAGGCTGAGCTCGGGAGTGAGCTCCAGCCCGGCTCTGGCCTTGGGTGCTTGGCTCCTAAAACGCATTTGGATTGTGTTTGTTTTAGCAGCCAAACACCCACACCTGGAGCCGGGCTGGAGCTCCGATTCCGACGTGGGAGGACAGAGGTGCGCATGACAGCGGCGGGAGCAGGAGCGAGGATTAAGGTAAGAATGTATTTGTAAGCGGCATGGGGGACCACTTCTGGGGGCACTCTAAGCGGCAATACATAGCATGGGACACTACTGGGGGCACTCTGGGCACTACACTCCAGATACCGTGACCGTGGGACCCCGCCCCCTGCTGCCCTATTTCCCCCTAATTAAGCTTAGTTACACCCCTTAATTAAGCCTAGTTACCCCCGCCCACCCTCAAGTAAGAAGATCTTACCTGGGTTCAGTGCAGCAGCCCAGTCTGGAATGCAGCTTGAGTCAGCTGGAGGGACACTGGGCGTGCAGAAAAGCTCATCGCCGCCCATATGTTTTACATGCCCACACGAAAGGGAAACAATTGAATTGTGACCTAACCAGCAGGCTGGCTAGTCGTGATGTAGGCGAAAAAACAGGGCAGTGAAATAGCACGCCCTCCAAAAAAAACTATTGCATTCCCCCCATTGTATCTAATCTGTGTATAAAAATGAATGCTGTAAAAATGCACATAAACCAAATGTTCTGTGTGTTCAACGAGCCGTGTACTGACATTATTAGTCAGCTAAATAAAAACCTCACCTGTGTGTGCTATAAAAGCACTGCAAAAATTTAGTTACGTATACCTGACTAGTGCGGACCCTATGTGTATATAAAAATGTCCAATGCACATTAAAAAAATTAGCATGGACATGACCGTTTAACTGTTATGACAATGTACAATGATGTAATAATATTGATGTGAAAAAAATTGATGTAAAAATTTAAGATAAATATCATTTGAAAACATTCCACTGGATTTTCTCATTAACACCATGAGGATTAATGGTGTTTAGTTCAAATATCCAACGGGCTTCCATTTGTAGTAATCTTCTCGCACGATCCCCCCCTCTAAAGTTTTCTGGGAATGTGGTCAATGATTTGGTGTTTAAGTTCCCCCAGCTTGTGTCCTTCTCCGCAAAGTGCCTTGCCATTGGTTGCTCTGATGGTTTTCCTTGTAGAGCAGATTTTATGGCTGACCTGTGTAAGGCCATCCTTTCTCTTTCAGTCCGAATAGATTTTCCTATGTAGGCAAATCCACAGGGGCACGTGATCAGATAGATGATATGTGTTGATGTACACGTTAGTACATGTTTGATCTTATAAACCCTTTTGGAAGTTGGATGATGAAATGTTGTGCCAGTAACCATGTTGTTGCAGGTGGTGCATTTTAGACATTTATAACAACCATGACCTCTGCTTAAATAAGGGGTTGTTTTGGAGGATACGGAGGAGAGAGCATGTCCTTCTGAGTCAAAATCAGTAATATCCTTGTGCACCACTATGTCCTTAATGTTTCTCCCTCTTGTGTGACGAATTAAAGGTAATTTATTTTTAAAACAAGGTAACTTTCTATCAGTAGAGACAATTGGCCATAAGGCATTTGTTGCTCTCGGAATCACAGGACTTGATGTACTGTACCGATTGACAAATGGTATAACTGGATCTTGTTTTTTGTCATTGGGCCTCAACAGTATCTCTCTCTGTATATTCAATATCTCCTTTTTATGACTTGCCAGTAATTTGGGATCATATCCCATTTCCTGGAATTTAGAGATCACTCCGTCCAGAGCTGGTCCAAGTTTGGACCAATCACTAGTAATCTTTGCAACGCTTATTAATTTATGATCTATGTAACCCTCTTTTGAGGGCCCTTGGGTGATGACTGTTAGCCCTTAATAATGTGTTTTTAGCTGTAGGTTTGGAATGTATCCCGGTGTGGATTTTATTGCCATCTAAAGTCACTTGTACATCCAAGTAAGTAATAGAAACGCTACTCATTTGGAAGGTCACTATTATGGGGGAGTGGATCAAGCTATTAAACGTCTCCATTCCTCCAGTCCATAGCATGAATGTGTCGTCTGTGTAGCTTGAATACTCTAAAATGTGTTTAGACATTTCAGGATCGGAGAAGAACATGGTTACAGAAGAGGCTGGACCGGAACTTAAGATTACTAGAGATAAAAATCAATCAACTGGAGATGGACCACAAGACAATTTTACAACATGATTCCAGAGTGGAATGGATAAATAAATGACACAAACAATGTGAAAATTACAGTAAGGACTTGGTTAAATTCAAACGCAATAAACACCAAATTGTCAAAGAGGACTACTATTCAAATAAAGTCTATAGGTGACTCATGAGAGGAGAGCCAGTAATCATAAACCTTACAATGATAGGTCTAAGCACAGCTGACCTCCAATAGCGACAGTAAGTTTGCTTTTTTATACTCGGAGGGCTCACTAGATACATCAAGCATCTCTTTAGGGACAATGACAGAGACCCCAAAGGAAATAAGAGGAAGAGGATGCCCGCCTGCAGGGGCGGGCAAAACATGAGGAACCAGAGAAAGGAAACTCTACTTTTAAACTTATCAGAGAGAACTTACTGATGTTGAATTAAGAGTACTCAGTTCCATCAAACATATTCAAAGAATTAACTTGGCAAATAGATTTACATCGCTTTGCACATAAATTACGGCTCCAAGAATATTTCCAGACTCAAGAACATAATACATCATTCAATCCACATCAAGTTTTTTTCAATTCAAGACATACATCGAATTTTGACCCTCAATCCTCCAACCCTTCCATTAAGTTGTTTGTGCGCCTCCTGGATGAGTCAGTAATTAAATACTCGGGAGCCTCTACCGACAGAAACTACAATTTGTCCAGATCCGAATGGAAAGCGCTGAAACAACTGGGCTCATATCAAGATATTGTAATCCGCCCTGCCGACAAGGGGAGCGGTATTGCAATATTAAATCTTAAAGATTACAAATTTTAAATTTATATACAATTGTCCGACAGTAATACATATCAACGTCTACCATCAGATCCATCGGTGGAGTACAGAAAGGAACTGGGCATAGTGTTAGATGAGGCTTGTGAAATGGACATTTGTCTAAGAAGGTTTGTCAAGCTCTAAAGCAGGAATTTCCATTAGTATCTGTCCTGTTCACAGTCCCCAAACTACATAAGAATGTTGTAAAACCTCCAGGCAGACCGATCATTTCGGCCCGCAATTACATTTTCCAGCCAGTATCCATATTTTTAGATAATATTATTCAACCACTGATTATTAAACAAGAGGGTTTCATCAAAAACACAACAAGTTCTTTGAACCGCATTACTGACATCAATACAGTACCTGATGGCACTATGTGTGTTCTTGACATATGCAGTCTATACACAAGCATCCCCCACCAATAGGCAATGGGAGCCATGAGGGAGTTCCTAGTTAAAAAAACGTATGGACATTCTGGATTTAAAATTGTTCCTTTTAAACTTCTGGAACTCACCTTGATTAGAAACTTCTTATTTGATGGCAAATTTTATCGCCAAACCAGTGGATGTGCGATGGGCAGCAATGTCTCGCCTTCTTTTGCTAATGTGTTCATGTTCAGAGAAAAACAGATCATGTTCTTCTCCAATCCTGAAATTCACGCTACATAGACGACATATTCATGCTGTGGACTGGAGGGATGGAGAAGTTGAATAGCTTGATCCACAATATAAATGAAAGGGACTCTCCCATAACAGGGACCTTCCAAATGAGTAGCGTTTCTATTAATTACTTGGGTGTACAAGTGACTTAAGATGGAGATAAAATCCACATCGGGATTTATTCCAAACCTACGGATAAAAACACATTTTTACGGGCTAACAGTCATCACCCAAGGGCCCTCAAAAGAGGGTTGCCTACATTACAGTTAATAAGAGTTGCAAGGATTACTAGTGATTGGTCCAAACTTGAACCAGCTCTGAACGGAGTGATTTCTAAATTCCGGGAAAGGGGATATGATCCCAAATTACTGGCAAGTCATAAAAAGGAGATATTGAATATACAGAGAGAGATACTGTTGAGACCCAATGACAAAAAACAAGATCCAGTGATACCATTTGTCAGTCCAGTACAGTACATCAAGTCCTGTGATTCCGAGAGCAACAAATGCCTTTGGGCCAAATGTCTCCACTGGTAAAAAGTTACATTGTTTTACAAATAAACAACCTTTAATTTGCCACACAAGAGGTAGAAACATTAAGGGCATAGTGGTGCACAAGGATATTACTGATTTTGACTCAGAAGGACAAGCTCTCTCCTCCATATCCTCCAAAACAACCCCTTTTTTAAGCAGAGGTCCTGGTTGTTATAAATGCCTAAAATGCACCACCTGCAACAATATGGTTACTGGCACAACATTTCATCATCCAACTTCCAAAAGGGTTTATAAGATCAAACATGTACTAACGTGTACATCAAAAACATATCATCTATCTGATCACGTGCCCCTGTGGACTTGCCTACATAGGAAAATCTATTAGGACGGCAAGAGAAAGGATGGCCTTACACAGGTCAGCCATCAAATCTGCTCTACAAGGAAAACCATCAGAACAACCAATGGCAAGGCACTGCGGAGAAAGGACACAAGCTGGGGGAACTTAAACACCAAATCATTGACCACGTTCCCAAAGATCTTAGAGGGGGGATCGTGCAGGAAGATTACTACAAATGGAAGCCCGTTGGATCTTTGTAATAAACACCATTAATTCTCATGGTCTTAATGAAAAAATCCAGTGGAATGTTTTCAAGTGATATTCAACTTACATTTTTACATACATTTTTTTATATCATTGTACATTGTCATAACAGTTAAACGGTCATGTCCATGCTCATTTTTTTTTAATGTGCATTGGACATTTTTATATACACATAAGGTCCGCACCAACCAGGTACACGTAACAAAATTTTTGCAGTGCTGTTGTAGCACACACACGTGAGGTTTTAATTTAGCCGACTAATAACATCACTACACAGCTCGTTGAACACACAGAACATTTGGTTTATGTGCATTTTTACAGCATTCATTTTTATACACAGATTAGACACAATGTGGTCAGTTATAATGTTTTCTTTCGTCATGGATCTATATATTTATTACCAGTTATTTGTATAGCGCACACATATTCTGCAGCGCTTTACAGAGAATATTTGGCCATTCACATCAGTCCCTGCCCCAGTGGAGTTTACAATCTATGGCCCTGATTCAGAGCCGGACGCTCTGACCAGAGCGCTCGCTCTGAATCAGGGCCCACCTCCATAAATATGGAGCGTCCTCCTGGATGCTCGTATAGCTGTAGGTCACCACCCACAGCCTATACGAGCGTGCAGGATGATGGTCGCGATGGTCTTGACCATCGCGACCATCGCCAGTGCGACCAGAAGCCTGCGGTTGAGTTTCTCAACCGCAAGGCCAGGAGTGATTTTGGCTCTATCAGAGCCAAAATCACTCCCACTGACATCACTAGTGATGTCAGTGGGGCCGGCTTCTGACGGTAGGCGTTCCCTTGGGAACGCCTCCGTCCGGCTGGCACGCCCCCGGCACGCCCACCAAAGGGGACGTGCTGTCAATCAACATCGACAGCACGCCCCCTTTGATCAGACACAACGAGCGAAGGAAAGTCCTTCGCTCGTCGCGTCTCGCGCATGCGCACGACGGAGCTACCTCCGTTGTGCGCATGCGCAGTGCACACTATCGACCCACTTGCGAGCGGACAGCCGGTCGCGAGTGGGTCTGAATGAGGCCCTATGTTCCTTACCACATGCTCACACACATACACACTAGGGTTCATTTTTGTGGGATCCAATAAGCCTGACAGTATATTTTTGGAGTGTGGGAGGAAACCGGAGTACCTGGAAGAAACCCACGCAAGCATAGGAAGAATATACAAACTCCACACAGGTAGGGCCGTGGTGGGAATCAAACCCACAACCTTACTGCTGCTGTGAGGCAGTAATGCTAACCATTACACTGTCTGTGCTGCCCTATATAGACACTGTGATGACACCAAGGTCACATAATTTCAGTTTTGTTAATTTACACTTTGATTATAAGCAGTGCACTATATCGAACTATACACAGGATAGTTTTTTTTTACATCTTAATAATTTCAACATTTTAGACATGGGCCATTTTATATATTTATATACACAAGTGTTTAGATCTTTCTCAGTAGTCTGTTGTATATGAATAAGTATCACTATATTGCATGTGTTCTGAGATCATAGTGTCATTACTATTTACCTTCATTTTTGATAATTATTATTGTGAACAACATAATGTTAGTATATTTTGTCTTTGTCATTCTGTCTTATATTACTATTTTGGATAGTGTATACCCTTTTCTTAAGGTGGTTCTTTAGGTGCTTCACTCATTTTTCACTATATTCACTAGGTGCGGAGTTGGATTTACTTTTTTCACTTTACATTGTTTTTCCTCTATCACTCAGTGTACTCGCGGTGATCCAGCCAGCGTCTTGGTTGCTATGGTTCCCGGATGCGGACGGGGCCGCAACGTCACTCTTTGGAGACGGGCGGAAGTCTGAGGCGGACTGCCCGAGTCTCAGTGCAGGTTTCACTGGCGGGCTTCTTCATTTATATAAGATATGTTAGTGTTTGTTTAGTTTATTACACCTTGACAAAGGGGTGGTGGTGCCCCGAAACGTTGGTACTGTTTTTTCACTATATGGGAGTTATACGTTACCGGTTGGCCGCACAAGTACGATCAACATAATCCATAGGTGGTGCAGCACTCCTGGATTTCAATAAATACTCTTTCACAACGTGGTACTGTCAATCTACGTTTCAGTGCCTGCATTTAATGTGGCACTTTCATCAGGTGGTTCCCCCTCCCCCACTGTGGTGTAGGTAGTTTGTACTGTTTTGAGGCCAATCCAATGTGATGGTCTATCAAAGCTAGGCTAGCACAAGAACAGAATGGAAATACATACCTTAAATATTGAACCATATCACCGCCTGTGAACACATATTCCGAAATATAAATATAATGTACTTGCAGTGTTCGGCACTCCCCGTCATATAGTCACGGCTTACCGGGTGCCCTCCATAAGAAGTAAAATAAACCCAGCAATTGGCGACACTCACGGTTTTGAAATAGAGGACAACAGTCCAATCTTGAAAAAGATTGGACTGTTGTTCTCATTATTTCAAAACCGTGAGTACCGCCAATTGCTGGGTTTATTATATATATAATATATATATATACACACTGTGTAAAAGTAGTAGCGAGTAGGTCACAGTGAAACAATCCACAGCAGATCTTTGCAAACAGAGGGCCTGATTCAGAGCCAGACGCTCTGACAAGAGCGCTCGCTCTGAATCACGGCCCTCCTACCTAAAATTGGAGCGGCCTCCTGGCCGCTCACATAGCTGTGGGTGACCACCCACAGCTTATGCGAGCGGCCAAAAAGATGGTCGCGATGGTCAAGACCATTGCGACCATCGGGCTTTGCGACGAGACCCTTGTGGTAGGGTCTCGCTGCCGCAAGCCCAGGAGTGCTTTGGCTCTATCAGAGCCAAAAGCACTCCCACTGACCTCACCGAAGGGGGCGCGCTGTCACTCACCATCGACAGCACGCCCCCTTTGGTGCGAGACCCATAGCGACGGCTTGGCCGTCGCTTTTCGGGTCTCGCGCATGCGCACGACGGAGCTCCCTCCGTCGTGCATATGCGCACTAGGGCACCATCGACCCGCTTGCGAGCGGGTCTGAATCAGGCCCAGAGATATAAGTTCTCCAGCGAACACTTGAGTTCCAGGCCTCCTAACAGTAGCCGCCCCATGGCCTATCACCTGGGCGACTAGTACACAGTCAAGAGCCCTGTGCCTTCTGGTGACACCTTTTTAAAATAAGCTGCCAGGTGTAAGCAAGCATACCGGCTGCTTCTAAGACTTGACCAAACAGAAGACCTGGACTGGATTCTTTCCAGCCACAACCCTGCTGTTTTATATCCATGCCATGTATGTTCATGCTGTCATTGTCACACTCTCCCTCCTTAGCTTCAACCATCCTAGTGAAGCTACCAGTACTTCAGGTGAAGACACTACCTTGCCTATCTTTATTTCTGCTACCCGTCTGGGAAGACGCCTCTTCTCATCTTTTCAGAGTTTCTTCTCATTACCTTTATATCCTTCTCTAGCTTCACCATAGGGTTGACTTGAGGATCGGAATTCATTAATTTCCTTGAGAGGGCATCTGCATTGAGTTGGAGTTTCTCAGGGCAATGTTGCTCCTCAAATTTGAATGGCTATAGGGCCAAAAACCAGCGGCTCACACAAGCATTCACCTCTTTGTTTGTATGCATCAACTGTAAGGGTGCATGGTCCGTAATTAGCCGGAACTCTCCCTAACAAATAATATCTTAGGGACTCTACTGCCCACTTAATTGCCAAGCACTCTTGTTCTACAGTTGAGTACCTGCGCTCCCTGGGTAATAACTTCCAGCTTAAATATAAGATGGACTTTTCTGCCCCATCTACCTCTTGTGAAATGACTGCATCCAACCATGTTCCAGAAGCATCAGTCTGCAACACAAACTGTTTCCGAAAGTCAGGAGCTTGCAAAACAGGCTCTGCACATAAAGCTTGCCTTAAATCTCGCCAGGTAGGTTGGGGTTTAATCTGCCCCCTACCTAAAACATACCCCAAGTACTTTGCCTCCACCAGTCCGATAGTACCTGTGCACCCGTAGAGATTGCAGAACTGCCTCTACTTTCGAAAGGTGAGTCTTCCAATCTGAGCTGAAGATGATGTCATTGAGGTAAGCCATTGCATACTCCCGATAAGGCCAAAGCAATTTGTTCATGGCTCTCTGAAAGGTTGTAGGTGCTCCATGTAAACCAAAGGGCAGCATTTTATACTGGAATAGTCACTCTGGGATAGATCAGGCTGTTTTTGCTTTGGCAGCATCAATTAAGGGTATCTGTCAGTACCGTTTTTGTCAAGTCAAGAGTGGTTAAGTATTGGCTTTTCGACAAATTCTCTACCAGTTCGTCAACCCGAGGCATGGGGTGGACCCCAAACTGTGAGACCTTATTCAGTTTCCTAAAGTCATTGCAAAACCTTATAGCTCCCAAAGGCTTGGGTACCATCACAATTGGATTATTCCACTCATTGTTTGACTCCTCTATAACCCCTAGGCGCAGCATCTCCTCTACTTCTCGTTTTACCGCAGCCCGTGTAGCTTCGCAAATGCGATAAGGCCTTTGTTTTATCACTACCCATGGCAGAGTAACAATATTTTCCCAGGTATAGCACAGAAAACATCCTGGTTTCGTGCTACAAGGCCTATAACTTCTTGCTTTTGGCTGAAACTCAATGAGGCTTCAATGGGCACCTGACACTCAGGAATTTCTAGTTAAAGCCTTCCAAGGCTTTAACAAGTTAGTATGGTAAATCTGTACCTCTTTCCTTCTACCCTCCTGGTGCACTTTGTAATTAACAGGTCCCACTGCCTCTATGATCTCATAAGGACCCTGCCAATGGGCATACAATTTGCTTTCAGGGGTGGGAACCAAAACCAATACCTTGTCACCTGGCTTAAAAGAACGGTTAACTGCCATAACATCGTAATTACGCTTTTGACGTTGTTAAGCCAAGTTCATATGATCTTTTACAAGAGGGTCAATTTGTCTTAAGCGGCCATAAAGTTGAGACACAAATTCAACAATGTTAGGCTATTGGGACAGTTGATGCTCCCACCTTTTAAGGTATCTAAGATTCCTCTAGGTTGTTTACCATAAAGGAGTTCAACGGGACTAAACCCCGTAGACGATTGGGGTGCCTCCCGAACCACACACATTAGATAGGGTAAGAGCAGGCCCTAGTCTCTCTTATCCTAGGATACTGCCTTCCTTACCATCTGCTTAAGGATTAGATTAAAAGTTCTACTAATCTGTCTGTTTGTGGATGATACACTGAGGTGTTAATTCTTTCAACCCTCAACAGACGGCACGGATCTTTCATTAACTTAGACATAAAAGGTGTCCCCTGGTCAGTCAAGACCTCTTTTGGGAGTCCCAAATGCGTATATAGCATCACCAGTTCCCATGTGATAGTGCTAGATTTAATATTTCATAGCGGTACCACCTCAGGGTACCTGCTATTGTAGTCGACCACCACTAAAATATATTGATGCCCACGAGCAGATTTATCCACCGGACCTACCGGGTCCATACCAATCCACTCGAAAGGTATGGAAATGAAAGGTAAGGGATCCCAAGGGTCTTTTGGCACACTGGGCATTCCTAGCAATACTTTTTTACTGCAACATGGATGCCCAGCCAAAAGAACCTTAACTGAATTTGTTGGAGTTTTCTCCTCTCCTAAATGATCACCTCACAAATGCCTATGAGCCACGCCAGCTCCAACTGCTCGTGTTTTCTTGGGACCAGCAACTGGTCTATTTTTTTTTTCTTGCAAATAAGCAACCCGGTACAACAGATCATTCTTGAACACAAAATATGGTGTGCCTACAGGGGGCAAGGCAGTTTCTATTTTACCATTTACCATTACAAAATTCTCAAACGCATTTATGAGATTTTGATCTTGAGCAAAGTCCTGTAAGGAAACCTTTTTATCAGTGGGTGACCAGTTAGCTTAATATATATAGGTATATACTGGTGCTAATTGATGTTGCTAGGTTTTACAATAAAAAAAGGGGTATCTATAATTATGTGCTGAAATGGATGTATAAAACAATATCACATTTATTACAAAACTAATAATAAGACCAGCATTAAATAGTATAGGTTGAGGTATAAAAGGAAAATAATGGCAATAGATAAAAAATAGTAAAAATCACTGCAATAGAACCGCTAATGGGGGGATCCAAAGTCCATAACGGGCACTAGCTGAATGGGTCACATGTATAGTTCCAATGGAGCACAGCAAATATTTACCAAGTGGATAGAGGATGTATCTCAGTCCTATAGGCGAAGTTCACAAGAGGATTGACTGGATTGGTGTCCACTTGTAGCTGTAGCTTTAGATGGATGTTGGATGTACCGTAGATTCCCAGGCAGCAAATTGATGTGTCCAATAGTGTCCAATAAAGATGGTACGATGACAGGTCACCCCCAAAAAATTGTAGCGGTATGGAGGAGGCTTGGTGACCAGTTAGCCACTAAATCACTTTCTTCTTGCT
Source organism: Taudactylus pleione (assembly GCA_031769625.1). NCBI lineage: Eukaryota > Metazoa > Chordata > Amphibia > Anura > Myobatrachidae > Taudactylus > Taudactylus pleione. The sequence continues at coordinate 1,014,660 of JAUIMM010001073.1, forward strand.
GATCACCAGCCAAGGAGGGTTTTACAGATACAGTACTTTGGCTCATCACAGTTTCCGTTTTTATGGGAACCTCAACCTCTGGGTCTCTTCTGCTGTTGTGCCAAGTAATCGCCTCCTGTAATAGCGGAAGATCACGGCCCAAAATAAAAGGATAGGGAGACCTAGGAGTTACCGCAGCTACTATCTACTCACCCCAGTTTGGGCAGTCTCGGCATACATGACCAGGCTCACCGCAGTCAAAACACACAGTCGGTGACTATGCGTTTTAACAACCGGGACCTGAGTCCTGGGTTTAGGAACTGGTAGTAACCCTTGATTAGTTTTCTTACATTTTTCAAGGGTCAGGAACCATTCAGTAATTACTGCTAACTCCTCAAATGTTTGCGGGTTAGCCTGAAGAGCCCACTGTTGTACACCAAGATCTAACTCCCGTATAGCATAGTCTAAGGCAACAACTTCCACTGTACGCTTAGGGTTGTTTTATCCAGCTATAACCAAGCTCTACTTAGACTAGCTAGTTCCACCAGTTGGACCCTCAGGGTCTCAGAGGGGTTCAGTCGCCAGTCATGAAATTTTTTGAGCTTTGCTGGGGCCTGTCACCCCAACCCAGGCGAGAATAGCTTCTTTCAGGTGAGGATAGGAGTCTGCTTCTGACACCGGTAAATCCACATAGGCCCTCTGGGTTTCCGCTGTAGGACAGGGAGCTAATCTTATGGCCCATTTTAGTCTGGTAGCAATGCGTTCAAAGATGCATAAAAACTCTTCTATGTCTGACGGTGCCAGCTTCTGCAGCACCTCCCACTCCCGTCCATTTTTCTTTATCTCCACTAATCTCATGCAGTAACTGGATCTGGGTTTTCTGGCCCTGTATTAGGATTTGCTAGCCTGTAGCCATCTCAAAAAACATCTTCCAAACCTCCTTTTACACACAGTGATTCCACTTTGTGGATAAACTTAGCAGGCTTGACCAAATCTCTCTGGTAAGCCAGTTTTAACAGCTAATTAATACAAAAAAAATAAAAAACAGCTTTGTGTGTGTTTCACTCCTACGGGCTGCGTTGCCATAAATAAACACACTATACAGCATTCCCTGGCCTCTATGCCACATACACAGGAATCATGTTAACTTTGAACAATTTCCATTTAATGTCTGGCTGGCTGGCCCGACTCGCCCAGCTGCTAGTGCGGCTCAGACTTACTAAGTCGCGGTGAAATGGGTAGTGTCCTACAAAATGTCTTGTTGCTGCTGTGGGTAAATCCAGTCACCTTATTATGGACTCTTTTCCGCATAGTTGTGTCCAGCAAAAGAGATTCTGGGCCTGATTCAGACCCGGTCGCAAGTGCTGAGCGCTCGCAACCGGGTCGATGGTGGTCCAGAGCGCATGCGCACGACTGAGCAATCCGTCGCTCCGGGTCTCGCACCAACGGGGGCATGCTGTTAATGTTGAGTGACAGCATGCCCCCTTTGGTGGGCGGGCCCGGGGGTTGGCTGCCCAGACGGAGGCGTTCCCATGAGAACACCTACCATTTGGGGGCGACAAGTGATGTCAGTTGGAGAGCTTTCGGCTCTGATAGAGCCAAAAGCTCTCTGGGGCTTGCGGCCACAAGGCCCTACCACAAGGGTCTCGTTGTAAACCCGATGGTCTTGACCATCGCGACCATCATCCTGGCCGCTCGCATTAGCTGTGGGTGGCAACCCACAGCAATGCGAGCGGCCAGGGGGCCGCTCCATATAAAAAAAAAAAATAGAGGCCCTGATTCAGAGCGAGCGCTCTGTCAGAGCGTCCGGCTCTGAATCAGGGCCTCTGTGCGGGAGAAAAATGTGACAAGGATCACATACACTGGGTAAAAGTTCCAAGCAAAAGGTTTATTTTTCCACAGCTTTCCCACAGACTGGCAGTTCACAGATGAATGTCAGTAGTAACAGTGAAACAATTCACAGCAGATCTTTGCAAAAGAGATATAAGTTCTCCAGCATACACTGAGGTTCAGACCCTCTAACAGAAGCCACCCCCTGGCCTTACACCTGGGTGACTAGTACACCGTCGGGAACCCTGCTTCTTATGTCTGACACCTGGCAGGTATCTGCAATCATACTGGCTGTTTCTTAGACTTGACCAAATGGAAGAGCTGGCCTGGATTATTTCCAGCCACAACCCTGCTGTTTTATATCCATGCCAGGTATGTTCATGCTGACACACACACACACACACACACACACACACACATATATATGTATATATATATATATATATATATATATGTATAATATGAAGCATGACAATAAAAGGCATGAAGTGACAGAAAAAAACAAAAAATACGTAAAAATAAGAAAATACAATGATCAAGATGAAAAAATGTTTAGATTCGACATGGTGCAAATGGCAAAAGTTGTACGAGTCATAACGCAAGTTATAAAAGAGACCACAAAAACTATGATATAAGCTCTTTTTTTCAGCTCTTTATTTTGAACAGCAGATAGGATAGACATTGTAATTAACAATCAAAATGACTGACAAGTGATAAATGGCAAAAATGGGTACAGAGAAACACAGTCAAGAATAAAAGTGAAACCCAGTGATTCGGGGTACCAGGCGGAAAGTTTGGGAAAGTTACGCAATTAGTCATTATGATATATAATGAGCTAAAATCTGCTAGGATTTTTTGATTTGTGGAAATCAGCAAAGTAGGAAGGGGAAAAGAAGGGAGGGAAGAAGAGAGGGTGGTATATGCCATGACAACAAGTAGAGAGGAGCAATATGGATTCTAAAGATAAACTGAATTAAAAAACTGAAAAAGACAGGTATGTATTTTATAAACAATTGTGACGCATATGCAGCTAAAACACCTCTTCCAGGGTGAGTTTACAGTATGTCGCCATCCCTCGGAGTCCAGACTCCATGAAATGAAGGCACTAAGTCTAGAACATCATTCCAAAAGGTTGATAGAGCCGGGCAATCCCACCATTGTGGAAGTAAGAACTTACTTGGTCACAATTTCTCCAACATATATAAGAAGTTTAATGGTAGATGTAGTACAACCTATCTTAAAAGTGTTTTCCCTGATAGCAGTATTAATAGATGCCTTGGCGAGTCTAGAGTTAATGAGTGACCACCCCTCTTGGTCCACAGGAGCCCTTAAATATCTCTCCCAAGCCAATTCAAAAGGTTCAAGGGATTGTGAGGAGGGAGAAACCGCAATGACGTAAAGTAGGGAGATAGCACCTTTAACACCTGGGTTAAAATGTATTACTGCACGAAACGATTGAAGTCCATAATACCGCTTTTATACCTAAATTCCGAGTCTGACCCAGAGGTTGGAACAGGGTTCCAAACCAGATCAAACCCGGAATTTAGCCGGCGCCGACCCAGGATATTCCCGAGTCGGCGCTGTTCACACCGAAGCCAGGTTTGCAGTGACCCAGCTCTTCTGGCATGGAAGTGGACGCTTGGAGATGACGTCATCTCCAAGCACCACTGAAGCCAGCCAATCGGCCGCCATGCGGCGTGTTCCATGTCATCGTGACCAGGATCGTGTCGTTTACACTGCAGGGTTTCACGGGTCATTCCTGTGTTAAACCCTGCAAGTTACCTAGGTTGGATTGCTGGATCACTCTACCCGGGAATCCAACCCTGTCCCCTTTTACACCATGGAGCTATCTGGGTTAACCCTGCAATAACCCAGGTTTTAGCTCTGGTGTAAAAGGGGTATAAGTTTGCATGATTGGCATTGGGGTTGAAAAAAACATAAAATATGCAAAGTTCAGGTGTATAGATATTTGTATCTGTCGCATATCTCCGCAAAGGAGCGTCGTGGAAAAACACCTGAAATATGCTTAAAATTAAACACTCCCACTGACATTCATAGTTGCATATAGGTAGAAACACAGCCCAACAGAAATTGTGTATGTCTCCATAATGGGGTCAGTAAGGAGAAAAATATAATTGTTCGATTTGTCCCAGATTTCTAGAGTACATCGAACATGAAGAAACAAAGTGGCTAAGGCTGAACTCAAGGCTAGAGGATTGTGTTGTGATCCTTAACCAAGGTATTTTCAATGTCCACCCATTTCTTACAATCTGAATTCCGGTTCCAGGATAAGACCTGGCTAAGTTGAGTAGCGTGGTAGTATTTTTCAAAATTTGGAAGGCATAAATCCCCCTTTGGAAGATGGGTTAGTGAGACAAGCTCTGCTACATCTGGGTATCATACCTCTCCAAACAAAATTACTGTAAAGTGACTGTACATATCTAAGGTAAGAGGTGGAAACTTTCACTGGGACAGTCTGGAATACAGTAGGTACAGCATACTGGGCTAGACATTTTTAATTAATTAATTCTGCCAATCCAGGAGGTACAGAGACAAGGTCCCAATTACGCAGATCTGTTTTTATCACCTGAAGTAAGAGAGTGTAATTGGCATGAAAGAGCTGATTGTAACATTTAGTAATCAGTACTCATAAGTCCCGCATTGCTAGGGGTTTCCATGTGTGTAGGGAGAAGGAAAGCCAAAGCTTCCAATTTAGAGTTGTTGAATATATAGCTGGATTGTATACCAAATGTACTGTATCCAATTCAGACATGAGATTAAGGAAAGAAGTTTCAGCGGAGGAAAGAGTCAAGAAGACATCATCTGTGAACAACAATATTTTATACTGTTTGTGGTATATAGGGATCCCAGTGATGTTTGGGTTAAGCCAGATTCTAGCTGCCAGTGATTCAATGTTCAAAGCATAAATTAACGGGGGCAAAGCGCATCCCTGCCTAATTCCATTTCTCATGCCAAACACAAAAGATCATAGACCATTTGTAAACACTGAGGATGAAGGGTTAATAAAACACTGCTTCAATGACTCGTAAGAACCTACCATGGAAGCTATAGGTCTTAAGGGTTTGAAACATGAAGGACCAGGAGAGTCTAAAGCCTTCTTGACATCAAAAGCCAATTCTACAGAAGGGAGTTTTTTATAATTAATTTGTAATATTAAATCTATTGTGCATCTGGTGTTATCCAGAGCCTGTCTAGATGTAACAGGCCCAACCTGGTCCACATCAATCAGTTGGGGCAGATATGTATTAAGTATTAGAATTCACAGGATGTACTGCATTGCACAGGCAGGGCCGAAACTAGTGTTTTTGTCACCCGGGGCAAGACAGTAATTTGGCTCCCCCCTCCCCCTGGTAATTCCCCCGCAGCAGTGCCCCCATAGTAATGCCCTTTCAGTAGTGCACCTATAGTAATGCCGCTGAGGTAATGCCCCTGTATTAGTGGCCATATGGTAATGCCCCCATAGTAATGCCCCTGTAATGTCCCCTGTAGTAATACCCCTAGTAATGCCCCTGTAGTGCCCCCTAGTAATGCCCCTGTAGAGCCTCCTGGTAATGCCCCTGTAGTGCCCATGTAGTAATACCCCTAGTTATGCCCCTGAAGTGCCCATTTAGTAATGCCCCTGTAGTGCCCATGTACAGCCCCCTGCTAATGCCCCTGTAGTGCCCCCTGGTAATGCCCTGTAGAGCCTCCTGGTAATGCCCACGTAGTGCCCCCTGGTAATGCCCCCGTAGTGCCCCCTGATAATGCCCCTGTAGTGCTCCCTGGAAATGTTTCTGTAGTTCCCCTGGTAATGCCCCCGTAGTGCCGCTTACACACACACAAAAAAAAAAAGAAATACTTACCTTAAACCCTGCTCCTGTGACCGCTGCCGTTGGGTCCGCCCGGCTGCTTCTCGGAACTACGGGAGAGACGTCATTACGTCTCTCCCATAGTGCCTGTGGGGAGAGCCGGAAATAGGAGTTCAGGAGAGAACTCCAGCCTCCGGCTAGCATGGCGCTGCAGAGAAGAGCCGGGCGCCCACTGAATAAAATCTCAGCGGGCGCCCGGCTTAGAGTCTCCATGCGGCGCCGGGCTGGAAGTCACTGACGCCGGGTGCAGCGGCGCACCCAGTGCACGTGTACCTCCAACCCCCCCCTTAGTTGCGGCCCTGGCACAGGACAGTGCGGCCCAAGCTTAGTCAGGCAATTCTCATCTGCAGTTCTCTATGCATTGCATTTCAGTTGTGCAGTGTATTCAGTTACCGTGAACTTCTGCCATGAGCGTCGCCATTTTGAAGCACACTATGTGTGTAGCTGATCATGTGAGTCACGGGAGTGAGCCAGGTGATTCAATAAAGAACTTTATAGCCTGGCCTCCCTAATCTCCCAGTGCTGGTGATAGTCTGACTCACCCTTCTCAGTACCTTCAGCTCACAGCATCCTTGCAGTATTTCCAAGGTGGCTCAGATCCTGCTCACTGTATCTGCAGTCAGTGTATCCAAAGTGCCTCTGATCTGGCTGGTAAATGGATTGCCTCAACTGCAGCCATATACGTCAGGTAAGCGGATTTCCACTTCTGCAGCCACAGTCTTCTGCTGGTAAATGGATTGTCTCACCTCCAGCAACATACCCCTGCTGGTAAAACAGGTTGCCTTATCTTCAGTCATAAATCTCTGTTGATAAACAGACTGCCTTACCTTCTACCTGTCGCTTACCACTTGTGGTCTTACGAGCCTGTGACAGTATATGATTTATGCTTCCTGCAGCTGCAACTTGGTGAGCCATTGTTTATTTTTATGTTACTTTTATTCTAGTGTGTCCTGTCCATTAAATAAACCGAGAACCTACTGTACATTAATATGGTTGCATTGTTGGTTCCTCAACCTGAAAGATGAGTACTGTTATACCTTATCTTGGAGTTCTGCAATCTGTGTTAAACCCAGCTTGAACATTAACTTTATTAACAAGGATTTTAGCAAAAAGTCAGTGTTCAGCAGGAAAATGACCCTATAACTAGTTCAGTTGGTAGGGTCCTTGTTAGGTTTGGGAATGACCACTATGGTGAAACATGTCAATTCAGCATGAAACTTTTTCTCCCTGTAGGATACAGTTAATGGTGGAAACCATGTGAGAAATAAGGACAGAAGCAAAAGACATATAATAGGATACAGGGAAGCTGTCTAGCCTGTGGGCCTTGGATGACTTCTGTGATACCAATGCCTCTGACAATTCTTTTGTAATGGCTGTTTAAGCAGGGAGTTACGGTCAAGTTGTGGGAGGTTGCATGTATCTAAGTATTGTTTAATGACAGATGGGCTGGGAGAGGGTACTACACCATGACCATGGCGGTTATATATGGAATTGTAGTAGTGACAATAGGATTTATAAATTTGTACAGGACCATAACTTAATTCACCATGTTCATCCCTTACAGCTGTGATCACTTGTGCAGCAAGCTTAGCTCTGATCTTGGCCACCAACAGGGCATCAGGTTTTTGATAATTACCACCTTTCTTTCCTCCCGCTCCCTCCTTGACTCATTTCAATCTGGCTTCCGTTCTCTCCACTCCGCTGAAACTACCCTCACAAAAGTATGCAATGACCTCCTTGCTGCCAAATCCAAGGGCCACTACTCCCTGCTTATTCTCCTTGACCTCTCTGCTGCATTTGACACTGTAGACCACCCTCTCCTGCAAATCCTTCACTCTCTTGGTCTATGTGGCACTGTCCTCTCCTGGCTGTCCTCCTATCTCTCTGATTGTTCCTTCTCTGTCTCCTCTCATGACTCCTCTTCCGCCCCCCCCACTTCAACTAACAGTGTGAGTTCCCCAAGGTTCTGTTCTTGGTTCACTCCTATTCTCCCTATATGCGTCTTCTTTAGGTGAACTCATCAACTCTTTTGACCTCCAATATCATCTTTATGCTGATGATACTCAAATCTACCTTTCCACCGCTGACCTCTCTCCCTCTCTCCTCACCCGTATCTCCACTGTCTCTCTGCGCTATCTTCCTGGATGTCCCAGCGCTTTTTTAAACTTAACATGTCAAAAGTGGGACATACACGATGCGATATGCACCATGTATGACGACGGCCGATCCGAAGCCCGACATATCACCCCCCCTACCTCACCCGTATAGCGCAACATGGGGTCGTACATCACATCCCCTGATCTAGTGAATTTTCCATAAGATCTGGGGATGTGATGTGCAACCCCATGGGAGCGTGCACGGGATGATATCATGCCCATACACGGTACAATATAGCAGCTATATCATGCCAATCCATCGGATTGGCTACTATATCGCACCGTGTATGGCCGGCTTTAGACTGAGCTGATCATCTTCCTTCCCTCTTCCAATACCTCACTACCCACAATTTCATTATCTATTTATGGCACAACTATCTCCTCTAGCTCCAAAGTGCGCTGCCTTGGAGTTATCCTAGACTCCTCCCTCTCCTAAACCACACATTCAGCACCTCTCACAGTCCTGCCATTTCCATCTCAAATATATTTCCAAGATTAGACCCTTCCTCACTCTGGATGCCACTAAAACCCTCATCCACTTGCTGGTCACTCCAGATTGGACTACTGTAACATTCTCCTAGCTGGCCTCCCAGTCTCCCACCTCTATCCACTACAATCAGTCCTCAGTGCTGCTGCTCGGCTCATCAACCTCTCCAAATGATCTACATCTGCTTCCCCTTTCCTTCAAGCCCTACACTGGCTCCCCTTCTCCTTCAGATGCCAAGTCAAGGTTCTTACACTCGCATAGAACGCCCTCACCCAATCCTCTCCCACTTACATCTCTGACCTCATCTCCCTTCACACTACCGCCCACCCACTTCTCTCAGCAAATGCATGCCGCCTCTATTGCCAACTGATTACTTCCTCCCACTCCCGCCTTCAAGATTTTGCCCGTGCTGCTCCCTACCTTTGGAACTCTCTCCCTCTCTCTATCAGACTCTCCACCTATCTACAAATCTTCAAACGGGCTCTCAAGACCCACTACTTCATCAAGGCATTCCAGCTCTCATCCTAACCCAATTCATGCTCTTTCCTCCCTATCTACCCCTTCTGTGTCACGACTGTCTGTCTGCCTCTCCCTTTAGAATGTAAGCTCTCACAAGCAAGGCCCTCTTCCCTCATGTGCTTCTGCTTACACTTTCTTCTACTCCTTACTCCCCACAAGGGCACCTAACACTTGACTGCTAACTCCCTGCTGCTTATTGTGTTTTAATCGCTATTGCAGCAGAAAACCATGTCCTTGTCTTGAACTGTAATGTACTACAAGTTACTCATTTCTTGTTCACTTATAGTTTATGTACTCTGTAAGGCGCTGCGGAACACGTGTGGTACCATATAAATAAAGGATAATAATAATCAACTTGCATTCTGAGATAAACTTTGGGATATGCCATGCTTTTCCTCATGCTAGCCTCCTCAGGAAAGCTGACCTGCCTGGACAGCACAATGGCATAGCGCAATCTGCAGCTTGATGCTTAAATCTAAGCCGAACACTACGCATACAGATTTTGCTATATTTCAAGTGCTGCCGCTTGGATGCAGAGGAGTAAACCATTTTTTAACACTAATTTACAATTGACTATGTAATTAAAAAAAAATCTCACCATGGTAACAGATTCTCTTTTAAATTCAACACTAACATGCAAAAATTAGGATCTCCAAATCACATATAAACCTCAATGTTCCTTAACTTACCCCACTTGTAGCAAAATGTGTAACCTGATGTTTACATTGAAAATCTTAATAAAGAGCAAGATCTCCCCTGATATTACTGTGAAGAATAATCACGCTAAGTAGAACTTAATGAAATCTCCGGAGGCCATGTACCTTGCAGAAAGTGCATGCTGCTTTAGCCAACACCTGCGACCTTGGGAGGCCCAAGCCTATTCACAAGTGGGGTATTTCAGTCCGTGCAACCAAGCCGCACCTGACTTCAGTCTAAGTTGTCTGAATGAAACATTTCCTTTTTTACCCAGCACTATGTCGATTTCTTTTATAAACTTTTGCTCTATCCAGCAGTACATTTTTGTGGTTATTTTTTTAATCAGACCATGCCTTGTTCAAACCACTGAGGAATTGCTGCTTCATTAGCATCTGTGCAGTAAAAATACATTTAAAGTGGTATTATGCTAAGTAATTACTCCTACAGGATGAAAAATTAAAAATTCTTGCACAGCATGGAATTATTCTTGGCAAGCATGGAGTTTGGTAGCAGATTTTCAATAGAACCACTTAACAAGTATGCATGGCAAGAAAGCCATTACCAAAGGCAAATCCTCAGAGCATTATATACTATTTGGCTGAATGAAATATTAAACCTGCTACAACAATTTTCATGCTTTGCATTCCTAAAGCAGATGTAGTGCAATGATGCCAGCTTTTAATAGGAAATAATCTAACTTGCCTTGTATACTCGACCCAGCAGAGGGCATAACAGATATTTAAGTGATGTGTGTGTTTTGGTCTTATGAGACGCTGATAAGGGTTATTTGTAAAAATATGTAGACACAATGCATTGGGTCCTTATGCACATCTTAAGATGTGGCCTTAATTGTGGTTCAGGATTTTAACCTTTTTATTTTGTAGTGTTTAAAAGTTTTCCTTTTGATAAATACAATGTTGTTTCATTTGCAAAGTTTAATTACTATTAGCGTACTGACTTTTATTATTGAGATTTTTTGTTGATGCCACTGGAAGACTGTTTTGTAATAAATTTAAACCGAAACATTTAGACAAATGCTCATTCTATAAGAAATTAATTCGAATTTCTCTAAACACAGGTGATGGTCATTCTAGATCATCAGTTATCTTACGTAATCTCCTAGTTTGCTCTATATAACTAAATCTCTAGGATGAAAGTTAGGGGTAAATTTATTAAAGTCAGAGTTTTTAGAAATGGAGATGTTGCCCATAGCAACCGATGAGATTCTAGCTATTATCTTCTAGAAGGTGCTAGTTAAATGTTAAGTAGAATCTGATTGGTTGCTATGAGCAACATTTCCATTTCTAAAAACTCTCACTTTAGTAAATTTACCCCCTTAGAGTCTATTTTTTCATATAATTAACAAATGCAAGAAAATATGATACTATATTATTTCTTTTAAAGTTTTTAGCATTTGGGAATGTAAGCTCTGACGAGCAGGGACCTGTTCCCTCACGTGCTTCTACTTTCCACACTCATACGATCGTCTACTCCTAACTCCCCACAAGGGCACCTAATACTTGGTTACTGACGCCCTGCTGCTTATATGAGTTGTATGATTACTATTGCAGCAATGTTTATAAACTATGTCCTTGTCCTGCGTTGTATTGTACTGTATGTTGCTGTTTTCTTGTATGTTCATGTGTTTATGTATGTTCATGTGTTTATGTATGTTGTAAGGTGTTGCGGAACCCTTGTGGCGCCATATAAATAAAGGATGATAATAATTATATGAATTACAAAAACAGGAATAATGTTCTATCTTAACTTTTTTGGCAATCAGATCTGTAATTCCCAAGTAAACACTCCCAAACCTTCAGGATTGCTTAGCAAATGAATCAACCATATTGCCACTTTGATCACAATCATTTACTTCCCAAAATATAATCACAGTACCCTTGTGAGTCTCCTTCTCTGTATCATTCTTCATACCTTATAGCAACAATACCCTCCCCTTCCCCTCCACCCCATGGTCACACCTGCTCCACTCTTGCTTATTAGGCTGGAGACTGGTGTGTAATTTTATTCCTGCTGTAAAGTGTATTGATTATTAGCAGTGGGAAGAGAAGCTTTTTGTGTTCTCCCTATGCAACATATCAGGTTTGCAAAACTAGCACCTGTTTAGGTGACATCGGTAGCGTTTTAATTTACATTGTGCTGTTTGTTTTTTTTTCCCCACTTCATATGCATTTACATTGTACTTTAATCTTCATGTGACTGGCATTACCTAACTCTGTAATGTAGGTCGTGAGCCAGCACTGTGTAATGTTGTCTGCAGTGATTTTCAGTCTTGAAACAAAAGGATTCTCTGGCACTTGAGATTTCTGATCATTTTGTACAACAATTCACTCATCGATCCCAAATGTCATCAATATATTTTACATGTTTAACCCTAGATATAATTGAACTGTGCTTTTACCTGCAACTAGTAGTTACCAAAAACCTAAATATTAAAGAGAAGGTGTGGAATAAATAACAGCCTTGTTACATTTCTAATTACAGTATTTCACCAAATCATGCTCATAGACTTGTATACTGTACATGAAGAACCCTATACTAGTTTGGATGGGTACTACCAAGTAGCCTGTATAGACAATTGTTCATATTACAGGTTAGCTAATGATTGTGCTCAACAGAGAATATAACCACCATGCTACATAACATACAAAAGTGATGAATTTCCAGTTAGGTAAGTGCCTAGGGACGCCACATGTTGGGCGTGTATACAGGCATCTGGGCTTGCCAATCAGCTAGTGGGCTCGGCAAGTGCCTGCCCATTTATCAGAGGCATCTCTCTGACTGCATTACAGGTGGGGTGGGATATATAACCCAGATTGTCCTATTACTGTCAGTGACATAACATCACAGTGCAATACCTGGGTAAAGGAGGAGGAGCGGGCATTTTGGTGTCACCCCCTCGGAGGTTGACACTCAGGGCCTGATTCAGCAAAGACCGCAATTACAAAGCTGCACTCAGGCAATCCTTGCAATTATGGTGATGCAGCAGGAGGTGTCATGCCTCCTGCTGCATTACGTATCCGAGCTGTGTTGACGAACGCAGCATTGTTTACTCTGCGGACCATCGGCCAGGTGCATGGCCCATGGGGTCCCGCATACGGCTGCCACAGATTAGAGTAAGAGGCCAGGAAATCTCCATCAGCCGACGGAGATCCTGGCTTCTTCCTTCCCCCGCAATGGCATCACTTCCCCGCCCCCAAATGGCAGCAGACTGTCAATCACTGACAGTCTGCTGCCAGTCTCTGTGCGGGCTCGCAGTCCCCTTCTGCACATGCGCAGAACGGATCTGGTACCTGCACAGTTCCCGAACATCGGGAATCTGCGTTCAGCAGTGCACTGCTGAATTAGACCCTCAGTGCAGTTCACTCCCCTACTGACTCCACTGGGGTGGGGTGCATTAATGTTGTGTTTGACTCCTAAATTCATCACAAGGATGGGGGAGGCTTTAAAAGAGACTATGGGCTCTATTTATTAACATTATTTTTACTAAAATAAAGTGAAAAAGGTGTTATCACACCCTTTTCACATTATTTTAGTATCACCTATAGTTATTACAGGGCAATTGGAGTAGAATTTGTAAAATTCTACTCCAACCCCTAAGTATCACTTATTTTTAGTAATCAGATCGCAATTCCCATAATTGTAATGGGAAATGTGATCCGATTAAAGTTACTAAAAATAAATTGTGAAAAATTACCGGGGAAAGCCCTGTGATAATAATGCCACCTTGAGGTGGCGTTATCCTGGGTCTTCCCCGGTTACCGGGCTCCTACTGTGCTCTAAAAGGCAGAGCAGAGCTCGGAGCCGGTCCCAGTGATCAGCTGTGTGATCTAAACAGACCGCAAGCTGATACACTGCAAAAAAAAAAAGAAAAGATTGTCAAAAAAAATTCACTTACCTGACTCCAGGAACCGGTGGTCGGGGCTCCGGTGATGACTCCCCTCCGTTCAGCTGGGCGCCCATGCTGCACTGCGGCCCGGTCATCAGGTGATCGGGTCCCAATGCAGTATGGGATATCAGCTGACCGGAGGCATGGAAGACATCACCGGAGCACCGATGACTGCAGGTAAGTGCTATTAAGGGAGGGGGGGACCGCGATTGCGGGGGCGGGGCTTAGTGTCGGTGCTTAGCGCCGGGGGGGTAGCAGCGGCGGTCGGCGCATGCGCGGTGCACTAGTCACGGTATTTTTTTGGGAAAATATCGTGACTACAGTATGGAGGGGATTCGCAGGGACAGAGCTTTCTCGCAAGCTCTGTCCCTGCAAGGGATTTGTAGTAAATCCATGTGATATTGCCTGAATAATATAACACTACAATCTGCATTACAAATGCGGATTGTAATAAATAGAGCCCTATGAGTTATATTTACTACACAGCGGGTTTTCAAAGCTGCCAGTTCTGAGGTTTTGACAGCTGGATTTAAAAGGGCAATAGCAATATATGCAAAACAATTTAGCATTTATTAACATTGCCATTTTAAACTCAGCAGTCAAAACCACTAAAAATTGTCTGCTTTGAAAACCTGCTGTGTAGTAAATATACCCCCTTATTAACACTGAGTAATAACAGACAAAGGGCCTGATTCACTACTGATCGAACTGTGATTGCAATAGTGATTACGCACCCTGTCTCACTGCGATAGTAGGCTAATCCATTTCGATCGCTGTGCCATCGCAGCACAACGTAAGGACGCCCACTTTACCTTACACACATCCGTAATGTTTAGCAAGACTGTGAAACCATCGGTACAATCGAGTACCATCGCAGCCTCACGCACACTTGCACAAGCTCTAACCTTACTCAGGAATTGCTAACTTCGCACACTATGAGTACTCATGCTGTGTATGGCATCGCAGTGGATAATTTATGCACACCCATGAAACGGCGTTCAAACACAATGGCACACCTGCATTTCGCCGACCACCCCCCCGTCACCACCCACAAACGGCACTTCCTGTCTGTCACTCTGCGATGGGTCTGCGTACTCACTGTGATCGCAGTGGCCGGTTCGCACACTGCGATGCATGCACAGAAAGCAACAATCGGCCGATTGTGTAATTGCAGTTGCAATCGGTAGTGAATAGAGATGAGTGGTTCGGGTTCTGTGGAATCCGAAACGCTCCGAACATTGGGGATCCGAGTCCACCCGAACCCTGTTCGGGTGTTCACCGCCTGACTCGGATCCCCGTTCGGGGCCGAACGGCGGCCGCCTGATGTCGGATTCTCACTAGAGAATCCGACATCAGGGCTCCTATTGTGTAGGGCAGAGCGCTGTGATAGCGCTCTGCCCTACACAGACACAAACACACAGCCGCCAGCTGGAGCTCACACATGAGCTCCGTCTTCCGGCTCCCTCCTTAGCGTGTGACAGCAGAGCGGACGGCGCGGGAGCGGGGAGTCAGGTAAGTTTTTATTTTAATTTTTTTTACTTGTGCAAGGGCCGGGGGCGCTACTGGGGGGGGGGTCTGCTACTGGGGGGGTCTGCTACTGGGGGTGCGAGGGGGCCATACTACTGGGGGGGCCTGCTACTGGGGGGGGTCTGCTACTGGGGGTCCATACTACTGAGGGGCCTGCTACTGGGGGGGGCTATACTACTGGGGCGGGTCTGCTACTGGGGGGGCCATACTACTGGGGGGGCCATACTACTGGTGGGGGGGCATACTACTGGTGGGGGGCATACTACTGGGGGGGCTTACTACTACTGGGGGGGCCATACTACTGGGGGGGGCTTACTACTACTGGGGGGGCCATACTACAGGGGGGGCTACTACTGGGGGGGGCCTGCTACTGGGGCAGCCTACTACTTGGGGGGCCATACTACTGGAGGGGCTGCTAATGGGCATACTACTGGGGGGGCCTGTTAATGGGGGCATACTACTGGGTGGCATGCTAATGGGGGCATACTACTGGGGGGGCCTGCTAATGGGGGGCATACTACTGGGGGGCATTCTACTGGGGGCACTGCATAGGGGACCCTACTACTAAGGGGACTGCATAGGGGGCACCACTGCTGGGGGCATTGTGTAAGGGACACCGCTACTGTGGGCATTGTGTAAAAGGTGCACTACTGTGGGCATTGTGTAAAAGGGTCACTACTGTGGGCATTGTGTAAAAGGGGCACTACTGTGTGTCGTAACAAATAAGAGACACTACTTTATGGTGTAATGTGAATCAGGCCCTATGTGCGGTGTAATGTGAATAAGATTGTGCACTGTGACTCCTTGGGCCATAGCCCACTATGTAAACAAGTACTGTGATTCTGCTGGCTGTACCCCACTGGGTGGGTGCACTACTTTTCATTTCTGCCACTGCTGTGAGGCAATATGTCATAGATGTGCTTTATACTGTGGTGTCTGTGTCATTGTGCCACTGCTTTGTAGCTTAGTAACCAGTCAGCTCACTGCAACCTTTGGCCAATAATGTTGAAAACAATATTATAAGCTGTGATATGGTCTAAATTGACTGGAAATTAATGTTATTGAGGTTAATAATACTCTAGGAAGAAAAAAAAGACCAATTTATGTGATTTTAGCCTTTTTTGTAAATTTTTGTAAAAAAATCCAAATCCAAATCCAAAGCCAGTCACCGCAGTTTGGCAAATCCAAATCCAAATCCAAAGCCGGACGACGAATTAGAACCAAATCCAAATCCGGCAAAAATGGTCCGGCGCACATCCCTAGTAGTGAATCAGGCCCAAAGTAAGAAAGCCCTGCTTGCAAGGTTACAATCTATAGTATTGCACCCCCTAAATCTCCACTATGCTGACTTTTTACTACAATGAGAGTACCCTCTCCTTTCATTCTGCAGTGATTATTTACAAATGCAGAACATTTAAAAAAAAATCGAAAATATTTACATAAAGATCAAAATATATGAAATCATACAAAACCCAACAGGTGCATACAAGGATCTGCAGGCGTCTGAAAATATAGCACATGTTAAAGTCCATGACTGTACCATAAGGAAAAGTTTGATCAAGTATGGCTTTGATGGGAGAGTAACCAGATGGACCATTCTCTCAGAAAAATAAAAACATTGTAGGCTCGAAGAGTTGCACCTCAACGAAAGAAACAAAAGTCATACATGTGTAGTCTTAATGCAAAGTGATAACACAGGTCTGCGAAATTTAAGGTATTAAAAGCTTTTTTAACAATACTTTTATATTCTTAAATATACTCCTGTGTACATCAAGAAATAATATATTTAAAAAAATTACCACATCACATTTACCTATAAGGGGGTTACATAAATTTTTAAGAAAAAACAAGAAGTTTAATTGTTTTTGACATATTTATTGTGAAATACGAAGAAATGTAGAAGATATCACTGTGTTTTTGTCTTTATAACATAATAAAATAACAATAAAATCAAACAATAATAGAAACAAAACCATAATTATTGAAACATTGTTAATATCTTGTTTTTTTGTCTTCAAACTTCGGTTTGTCGCTTTTTGCTTATAAGCTTTTTCTGTGTCATCTCTCTGTATCATCCAGCAGTAGTCAGCCATCATGCTGATGTCCCAACGACATCGGTATCTCCTTTCTACATCTTTAATGTCTTAGTGGAACCGTTCACCCTGTTCTTCACTGTAGTCTCCGAGATTATTTGGGAAATGCTCAATATGGGAATCCAAAAAATGCACCTTTAAACTAGGGGTGTGCACCGGCCACTTTTCGTGTTTTGGTTTTGGATCTGGATCTTTCTTTGTGTTTTGGATCTGGATTGGTTTTGCCAAAACCAGCCTTCCGTGTTTTGGGTTCTGGGTTTTGTGTTTTGGATCTGTATTTTTTTTTAAAAAAAGCATAAAAACAGCTAAAATCACAGAATGTGTGTGTTTTTCTGCTCCTATGCTATTATTAACCTCAATAACCTTAATTTCCACTCATTTCCAGTCTATTCTGAACACCTCACACCTCACAATAGTGTTTTTATATCCAAAAGGTTTCACCGAGGTAGCTGGATGACTATGCTAAGAGATACGAGTGGGCGGCACAAACACGTGGTCCATCTAGGAGTGACACTGCAGTGGCATACAGGATGGCAGTTTGAAAAACTAGGCCCCAAACAGTACATAATTCAAAGAAAAAAAAGAGGTGCAAGATGGAATTGTCCTTGGGCCCTCCCATCCACCCTTATGTTGTATAAACAGGACATGCACACTTTAACAAACCAATCATTTCAGCGCCAGGGTCTGCCACACGACTGTGGCTGAAATGATTGGTTCGTTTGGGCCCCCACAAAACATGCTGGCAATTAATCTGTCCCTGCACAAACTGGCTCTACGGAGGCAAGATGTCGTCCTCATCCTCCTCATCCACCGATTCCTCACCCTCTTCAGTGTTGTGTACATCCTCATCCTCACAGAGTATTAATTCATCCCTGCTGGAATCCACAACCACAGGTCCCTCTGTACGTTCTGGAGGCTGGTCTTCCTGGAAGAGTTGATAATTCAATTTATGAACATCATCTTCTCCACATTTTGTGGAAGCAACCTCCTACGCCTTTCGCTGACAAGGTTCCCGGCTGAACTAAACACTCTTTCGGAGTACACACTGGAGGGGGGGCAACTCAGATAAAATAGAGCCAGTTTGTACAGGGACCTCCAAATTGCTTCTTTTTCCTGCCAGTACAGGTACGGACTGTCTGACATGCCTACTTGGATGCTGTCACCGATGTAATCCTTTAACAGACAGACGCACGCTTGTCGCTGCTGCTTTAAGGATGCAGGTGCGGCTACAGCCCACACATTTCACAAAGACAGAAAAAAAAAGAAGAATTTTTTTATTGTTTGTGGAGCGCACTTTGAGGGTTACACCACCCTTTAACTGACAGACGCACACTTGTCGCTGCTGCTTTGAGGACAGTATCATATGCAGTGACAGTAGACTTGTCAGAAATTGTTGGCACGTCCTTCAGTCCGGACCAGATGTCCAAACCGGCCCTTGACTTATGACACAGGCGCACGCTTGGCACTACTTTGTTGATGCATGTGCGGCTACTGCGCACACAATTCACAAACACAGAAAATATTTTTTTATTTGGTTTGGACTGGAGTGTACTTTGGGGGTTACAGCACCCTTTAATGGTCAAGCCAGCCGGCCCTTTACTTATGACACAGGCGCACGCTTGGCACTACTTTGTTGATTCACGTGCGGCTACTGCGCACACAATTCACAAACACAGCAAATATTTTGTTATTTGGTTTGGAGTGTACTTTGGGGGTTACAGCACCCTTTAACGGTCAAGCCAGCCGGCCCTTTACTTATGACACAGGCGCACGCTTGGCACTACTTTGTTGATGCACGTGCGGCTACTGCGCACACAATTCACAAACACAGAAAATATTTTTTTATTTGGTTTGGACTGGAGTGTACTTTGGGGGTTACAGCACCCTTTAACGGTCAAGCCAGCCGGCCCTTTACTTATGACACAGGCGCACGCTTGGCACTACTTTGTTGATGCACGTGCGGCTACTGCGCACACAATTCACAAACACAGAAAATATTTTTTTATTTGGTTTGGAGTGTACTTTGGGGGTTGCAGCACCCTTTAACGGTCAAGCCAGCCGGCCCTTTACTTATGACACAGGCACACGCTTGGCACTACTTTGTTGATGCACGTGCGGCTACTGCGCACACAATTCACAAACACAGAAAAAATATTTTTTTTTTAGGACTTAGGGGGAGCACCCCTGACGGACAGAGCACCCCCTGGACAACACTACAGCACCCCTTTAGGACTGGGACACTGCACAGGAGTTTGGAGTGGACACAGCCCCTATGGACAACTGACTGCACAACACAGTCCAGCCAGCCCCTATGGACTTTGAAGTAGTGGACACAGCCCCTATTAACAACAGCAGCACAGCACAACACAGCCAGCCCCTATGGACTTTGAAGTAGTGGACACAGCCCCTATGGACAACAGCAGCACAGCACAGCACAACACTACTCTGCACTACACTACACTACACAGCCCAGCCAGCCCTAACTCCCACCCTCCCTCTTCACTGTCCACAGCCGAGTGAGAAAATGGCGCCGACGCGGGTACCTTATATTGGATCCAAAACCCACGAGACTCGGAAGGCGGGATGATGACGTTTTGCCTCGATTTCAGAATCCGAGTCAGGCGGGAAAAGTCGAGCCTGACTCGGATCTGCCTCGGATCGGGGGGGCTCGGGGGGTTCGGATTTCAGAAATCCGAACCCGCTCACCCCTACTTTAAACTCATATTGCAGCCAACATTTCTGTAACTATTAAGCATTTCCCTGACAATTTCTTTGTAGTTTGGATCCTTGACATTGCCTAAAAATTTTGTAATCACTTGTTTGAACAAAGTCCACGCCAAAAGTTACACACCCAAAATGTTTATCTTTTAACTTTCTAATGTCAGGGCCTGTAAAAATGCCTTCCTTCAGTTTAGCATCGTATAGGTTAGGGCAGTGGTTCCCAAACTGCGCCGTGGCACCCTGGGGTGCCTCAGGACACTTGCAGGGGTGCCTCAGGTTGGTGGTCCAGCACCAAATCAAATTATTTATGGTCAATGTAATGTAAATATGTGGACAAACAAAAGTGCAAACCTGTCCACCACCACATAACTAAACCTAAGGATGATAGTTAAGCACAATCTACTTCACTTTACTACGTTACTTAATTTTTTCTGAATTTCTCAATAACAGACTTAAAATTAGGGGTGCCATGAAAACATTTCTAATACTCTAGGGCGCCATGATTCAAAAAAGTTTGGGAACTTCTGGGTTAGGGAATTTGGTGCAAAGATATTTGAAAGTTTCTCCATCTTTAGGCCTTGCTTTTACAAATTGTTTCATCAGTCCTAATTTTATATGTAGAGGTGAAAGTAAAACTTTATTTGGATCTACTAAACTGGATTTGATAACATTATTTTTTGCAATTTCTAAACTTTTTTAGGCAGGGGTTAAAATGAGCCGGCATGTTGCAAAACTGTGTTGCATCTGTTGTATTTGGTTCCACCTTCACCACCTCACCTTGTAGATGTAGTTGTTGTGTGTGTGCAATGTTCCTTTAGACAGTATGGGGTTTAGGCCCTTTGTAAATTTCAGCTCCAGGCCCATGTGGACCTTAATCTGACACTGGGCGGGGGGACGTTTTATAATGAGGACTGAATTGCAACGGTCTATACAACCAACTGAAGTAATTTAAGGCAATGTTTTATAATAGATGTAGGCAGAATACATTTATTACTTTAAAGAATATGAAAAAAATTACTTATTCATAAATATACTTTTTGCAGAAAAACGTGATGTGATATGCAAAATCGAGAGTCATTTTCGTGTTCAGAAGCCAAAAATCTATAAGTATCACATAAATTCGTTAAAAAAGCTTTTTCATAGCAGACGTGTAATTACCACAAGAACCTCACACCGATTGTCAAGGACAATAATTTACAATCATGCAACAGGACAATGATCCCCTGCACACTGCACACCAGCAAATCTTTAAATGTATCGAAGAAGCAAAGAAAGAAAACAAAAATTAAGGTTTTGGAATTGCTGAGTAAACACCAGATTTCAACCCCATTGAGATAATGACGAGGAAAATTTAGGTCACAATTTCTCAAATATGATGTAAGATAGATAAACTAATTCAGAAAACTCTTACAAATTATCCGACTAAAGGTACTTTTACAGGCTAATAGTTCATGGGGTGTACATACTTTTTCCATATAGGGGGGTTTCAGCGAGGGCTTTTTCCTTGTGAGCCTCACTTAAAGGCTCTGGGGCTTTAATACATAACACATTTGCATCCAAAACCCCAGTGTAATATGTGCTCAAACAAAAGATTGTGTATATTCAGCCACATGTATCTCAAGGTATGTGCGACTCAGCATAATATGTTAAACGACAGTTACCGGATTGAGAATGATGTCTGCTGTTTTAATGTAGCATTAAAATATAATAAATAAAATAAATGAGACTCTCCCCTTCTCCCACAATTATAGCCTGGGCTACTTGCAGCAGTTTTGGTGGGTGACGTTCAATATGACCTCGCCCAAATTCCCCTTCTCCAAATGCCACAATCAGCACATCAATCTCATCTCAACATTTGTGTTTGATTTTTCACACTGCAAACGTCTGTGAATATCTCCTGATATTAGGATTCACAAGACTAATATGAATCCAAATGTGCATATGGACGTATGTGTATACTTTTTTGTGTGCAGTATGAAAATTTGTTTTTCTGTATTTAACACACTGCACACTATACAAATACGTCCATAAAAACAACATCCATCCTCCTCAGCTTCACACACTCTTTCTGTGGAATTTCTTGGCGATCGTTCACCCATGTAAGTTATTGTTCATCAAAGCCATAACATCTATAGATTGTCAGTGTCACAGCTACAAAGGTTAGGTATAGAAGGTCCATACCTCTTCTGCATCTGAACATTCCAAGGAAAGTTTGATGCATTCTAGTGATCTTAGACCATTCCCTAGATTTGGACCTCTCTAGTATCATACCTCTGACATGAAAGGGCACTTATGCTGGGTACACAATCATTAGACGATCCTGGATCGGGGCCGATGGGATGACCGATGTAACAATACATTGGTCACCCGTACACACAGAACAAAATAGCAAGCGACCATGCGATATATTGTACAGTGGCCACATCGGCCGCTGGATCGTCACATCTACTGTGCAGTACAGCAGATGAGACAACTTTGCTGATGACCCGCGGGAGCGTGCAATTGCAAGTACACATTAGACGATGTGCCTAATATATCGTTCAATGGTCGTATCCAGTAGCATGCTGTCGGCTGCTGGATTGTCACATCTGCTGTACAGGACAGCAGTTATGATGACCCATGGGAGCATGCAATTGTGGGTACACATTAGATGAAGCGCCCAATATATATCGGACGATATATTGTTTAATGTGCTTAAGGTTTATCATTACATATTTACGAACAACCCACCCCGACTTCGCACGGGAGCAATTTAATTTCATAGCAACCTACGCCATGTCACCACAGTACCCTGCATCTCACAACAGGCTCCTGCTTCTCACTCCTGCTTCTTACCACAGCCCCCTGCATCAAACCACAGGCCTCTGCATCTCACCACAGACCTCTTCATCTCACCACAACCCCCTGCTTCTCACTCCTGACCTCTGCATCTCTCCAGTGTCACCACAATCCCCACTGCTGTAGCTGGCTGGGGTCCGGCCACTGGGATGTACTGGAAAGGGCAGAAATATCATGGATGAGAGATTTGTATTGCAGCTTCCGTAAGCATTATCAGCTTCATGGGTATGTTAAGCCGGCTGTCGGGGTGCCTCCTGTCACAATACCGACAGCGGCATCCCGATGGTTAGTATCCCGACAGGGGACAGGTAACTATACTTATCCGCTCCCCTTCTCACCCTAACCCTCCCTTCTTGTAGCCTAGAACCCTCCCCACCCTGCACCGTAACCCTCCCTGTCAGTTCCTAAACCTAACTCTCCCCCCTTAGTGCCTAACCCCCCCCCTTAGTGCCTAAACCTAACCCCCCAGTGGTGCCTGACCCTAACCCTCCCCCCTAGGGGTGCTGAACTCTAACCTTCCCCCCCACAAAACAACGCTATCCCCACTAACTGACCTAAACCTAACTCTCCCAAATCCCCCCCCCCTCCCGTGGCTATCAGCTAAGGACGCTCCGGCTTACCTTCATTCAGGTACGCGTCCCCCTGGATTCCAGTGTCGGGATTAAGATAAGCGTCAGTATTTCAATGCCTATCTTAACTCCCTTGTTGGGATACCAATGTCGGCATAGAGACTGCTGGACTCGCTGCCGCAGGTCTCTTAACTACATCCCTTATCAGCAGCATATTGTTCCGATGGCTGTTTGTTTTTATTAAATTCCTGGTAGTTATACCTCCCCTGACTCCGTCCTGGCTACTGTGACTGCATCAGGGCATCTTCATGGGTACGTTGGAGGCTGTCTTGCACTTTCTGGGCCTGATTCAGATTTGGGAATACAGTAAGATAGAGCAAGTAACTCTGGGCCTGATTCAGAGCCGCTCGTAAGCGACCGCTCGTTCGCTCTGAGCGTTGTTCGCTCAACTGCGCATGCATATGGGTCGTAATGCGCATGCGCAAACCAGCCATTGCTGTTGGAAATCGTGCGCTCGTAAAACAAAGAGGGCATGCTAATTTGATTGACAGAATGTACCGTTTGTGGGTGGTAACAGGGGAAGGTGCTTGAAAACGGGGAGTGGAGATCCGAACGCAGGCGTGCCTAACGGTCAAAAGGGCATTTAATGGGAGTGCATAATTATTAAAGGAGCGTCATCGACCACGTCACTTGGTTGTCTTTTAGCCTGAACTGCTCGCAGTGATAGCGGTAAGAAAAAGCTACCACAAGCACTGCAAACAGTTCTGATGCCTTTCGATGTTCCCGATTAATCTAATAAATACCGGAGATGACGTGTGATGTGAACGGCAAAGGGGCGTCTTTACAAAATAGCGAGCGCATTTTTCGTTTGCTCGCTCCGACATAGAGGCCTCAACAAACCGCAATGAGCGAGCGCTCAATTTAAATAGCCGGCCCCTTTTTAGGAACAACCGTCCACAAATAGCGTTCGGCTCTGAATCAGGCCCACTGTACCTGGACAAACCATGCTGCAATGAAAGGAGTGCAAATTCATACTTTTTTTTGCATGTGGGGTAAACACTGACTTCCTTTGCATGTAGCCTGCCAATGCTGGACAGCTTTATTTTTAAACTGCAATTAAGATTCAGTTTGGACACCCCCATCCCAAATCTAAATTTCTCTGCACATTTTAAATCTGCCCACGTGCAGTGCAGCAAGGTTTTACCAAAATGCACAGTTACAGATGTGTCTTCTTACATTGTTGCTCAAGTTGCGCCATACAGGCTTCTAATTAGCGGCAAGAAAAAAAGCGCGCTGAGGCACAGTGAGACTTGACAGTATCCATGGCATGCAATACACAGCTTCACCGCTGGGTGGCCAGTGTTCCAGTGATTAAAACTACAGTGCTGAATAATACAGCAGTTGATGGATATGGCACTACAGAATACAATAGTACAGTAAGCCCTGACAGGAGGGCCAATCTAGTACAGTACTACACAGTGTAAAGAGTGTCTTAAATACAGTATACAGTACTGTAGTAATACTGCACAGTGGGCTAGTTTATGAAAGACTGCCTGTGCGATTACTTGTGCCGTGCAGATTGTTTTGCAAGCGCCTAGCGGCAATTTCGGCAGTGATGTGTGGCACACACAGTGATGGAATGCCTTAGAATTGAGCAGTGGGGGTTGAAGGGCACTGTATAAAATCTTCACTGAACTACAAGCCTCAGCCCAGAAAGAGTTGTCTTTGGATTACACACTGACTGTGCATCTTCCACAGCAAACTTGCAGCACTTTTGACTGTCAATTAACAGCCATGAGGGTCACAGCCAATCAGCGGCCGCTAACTGTAGAGTGGCCTCTGATTGGCTGGCAGGCCCAGCTAATGACAGAAACTCCTCCTGTGGAGGAGGAGTCTGAGGATGGGGCAGCAGGGCCTGACAACTCTCCCCAGCCAAGTAAGTACTGGCTCCTCTACTCCCTATATCTCCAACCTCATCTCCTTACACAATCCCTCATACCCTCTATGGTTGGCCAATGACTGGCGCCTCACTTCTGCTCAAATGTTTACTGAAAACCCACATGTTCATGAAAGTGTACCGTTTTATAACATAATCTTGTCACCAGGTCGCTCGCCCTCCCCTGCTACCTCGGCCATCTCTGCTTTGCTCTCTTCCTGCCATCAGGCCCACACACACCGAACATTGGCCCATACTGTAGTCTCTCCCGCAACACAAGTCACTTGCCGCAAGTTTGCAGCAGAAGACGCACAGTCAGCATGTAATCCAAGGACCTCTTTCTGGACTGAGACTTGTAGTTGAGTGATGGTTTCATACATTGCTGCTCAAACCCCACTACTAATGTCTAAGGCATGCCATGACTGTGAACACTGCAAACCACTGTCTACAGTGCTGCAGTGACTGGCACTTCATAATGTATACCGATTTGCGACATGTCTGACAAACTCCCAGCGGTATAGGCCAAATTGCTGCAGGTTTGCAGCAGAAGACGTACATTCAGCGTGTAATCCAAAGACACCTCTTTCTGGGCTGAGACTTGTAGTTGAGTGATGGTTTTATACAGTGCCGCACATCACTGCAGAACAATGTCGCAGGGACTGGCACTGACTTTTCTAAAATGAGGTATTATCTTACTGATACTTGTATCTAGCATAATATACTGTAATAATGATGGCAGAACACAAATATAAATTGTTTTTCAAAAGTGTACTCAGGATTTGCACATCGAATGATTTAATCCTTTATTACACACTCAATTACAGCTCTCGATCCATGACAAACATGCTGTTCTATAGCGTATCGAATGACATGTTCAGTCAGCCAATCAACGGGCGGTGCTACAGACAGTGCATTGTCTTTTTTTTTTTATGCATTTGCAGTACAGTTAAGGAAAAGTGACATCTGGTGGACAGAAAGTTGTATTACACTCTCTGGCTTTTACAGGATCTGAGTGCGTTAGATGCAGCTCAATACGCCATGGGACAGTGCGACTAGCAGGGCATGCTACATGGCATATGGAGCAAAGATATAGGAGGACACGTGTACTTACTCTTTCTTACTCTATTCCCAAATCTGAATCAGGCCTTCTGTCTGCCTCAGGCGTGATCCTGCTCCTGTCCCTGACTCTCTCCCCTCTCTAGGCTGCTGGCTCTCACTTTGGTGTTTCAGCACTATGGGCAGCTACACTACATCAACTTGGTGTAAGATTAGATTTTTTTCTGTGGCTGCTTCAGTAAAGTCGTCACTGCTCTACTCCCTTTTGTCTTAGAAGAATGGTTTATGCACCTACACTTTTCTTGACCAATGCTGTATAGAATAGTGAAATCCCTATCAAAATCTGTCCAGTCATTCAAGAGATTACCCCGAACTAACAGATTCCAGAACAAGAAACTTTATTTTTTAGAGAGATTTTGGAAAGTCTCACAGATGGGTATTTATTTATCTTTATAAAACAATAAGTAATTGTGTGACTTTTTGCGCAATGTATTGCATCTTTGCCTGTAACAACTCTGCCCCTGATATTATGGTAAGCACACCCTTCTACCAGATTCAGGCTTCTGTAAGACAGAAATAAAGAACAGCAAAAAAAGGGCAGTACATTAATGTAACTCCACTACAGTGGGCGCAGCCGTGATTTATATCTCTCCATTAGTCATTGAGAGTGTGGGATGCCTATGCACTCTGTGCACATAGCATACCTACTCAACAGTATGCTCATTATGAGTCTGCTTCTCAGTTGCACAAATCTCTTTTCACACACAGAAGCAACTTTATGTATCATCCTGCCTTGGTCTGAAGACCCTCAAAGGTACACAGGCATTCTGCTGTATGTGTTTATGTGTAAATAAATCATTTTTGAATTACACTATGGTATATTCCTGCTTATGATTGTTTTGGAGGAATTATCGATCTACATAGAACTCTTACTCAGAAGGCCATTATCAGAAGGGGGTAAAGAGCAGACGGACATCTATAATTTAGATGTAAGTAAGAATATTATAATTTATTCTACTCATTGACATCCATTGATTGGTTGATTCCTTCTTTCTTTTGAGGAACGAATTAAGGAGGATTTGTGTTGAGAAGAAGATTTCTCTATGGACATATTATATGAAGTCACCTATGGACATTTGCATATGAAAGATTTAATTGACATGGATATCCTAAAATGTAATTTACGCTTGGTTTATATCTTAATTCTTTTACGCATCATTGCCTATGTCATTCCTATTCTGAGTCATACGCAACTTGGCCTGATCTTTTTTTCTGTAAAATAGGGTGTTTTGAGGTGTGAACTGGGCTGCGGCAAAGCAATAGCATGGAACCGCCCTGACGTTGTGGGAGTGTCTTGGGCGTGTATCTAAAGCTGTGTGCATATCGAGAGGGAAGCCTTTTACTGACGGTACTCTTGCACCAAGCATGGGGCTTATGCAAGTGCTGATACTAATGATGACGTTGTGGAGGCTGGTGTGAATGCAATGTGCGGCACTGGCCTCTGCTTGCACACGCACAAACCCTATGCATTAGATGAATGGATACTTGCATTAGCATAAAGTAGTAAACAGGCTTCCGCAGCTACAGCCACTTTGTTAGCAATTTGAAATCAGCCCCTATGTTGCTATGGGATGTAGTTCAAATCCCGGTGGTCGGGATGCCGGCGCCGTAATCCCGACACCAGTCACCATCCCGACCGCTGACATCCAGATGGTAAGAGGAAGGGTTAGGGTTAGGCACTAGTGGAAGGGTTAGGCTGCAGTAGGAAGGTTAGATTTAGGCCACGGGGTGTGTGGGGGGGGGTTAGGTTTAAGATGCGGGGAGGGAGGGGTAGAGTTAGAGTATTTATCGGCAGGTGTTGGTATGAGGGAGGGGTAGGGTTAGAGTATCTACCGGCAGGTGTCGGTATTCTAACCCTGTTGGGGTGCCAGCGTCGGGATTCTCACTGTTGGGATCCTGAGCGCTTGCATCCCGTACCCAGCCCGTGCTATTTTTCATTTTGAAGCTGTAATGGCTCCAGGGATGGAAATTGGGGAGATCTCCTTTTGCACACAGCCATTGAATATCATTTAAGACCTTTAAATCTGCATGATGTCATAAGGAGGCTCTGAATATAGTATCTCTAAAATCAGCTTGTGCAAAACCAACACGATTCAGACGTGTAAAAACCAGGATAATGGCTTGGTCAGTAGAGTGCGGGTGGGGGTAGAAATCTGCTGGAAATAGGATTTTCATTGTATTTTTCAGTAAGCAGATCAAAGGAAATATCCAGTTGCATGGCTCTCCAAATATGGGTTAATGACTTTCCTCCAGTGTTCCAGGTTTGCATTTGCAAGCCGTAAACAATGATTACTTGTATACAGATTATTCCTGCTTGTGCCTAGAAAAATTATGTATACACAGGTCACAGTGTTATATCTATATCTTTCCCATCTGAACTTTTCTTTGTGACCCTGTCTTTGGCAGGAGGACATTCTGTCTTATTGCCAGCTCCAAATTGTGGCCAACTGGCACTGATCCTTGAACATACTTGACTTGCTCCTCTTAATAAACATGCCGCCTCGGCAGCAAGGACCTGCTTTTGAACCCACTGCCGGTAAAGCAACTCATGGATCCCTAGCCGGGGGGGGGAACTACAAGTCCATGGATGCCCTGCATGTTTGGCTGACATGTTGTACAATGTCCGGAGATAGGCAGACGGCCTGCAGAAAAGCATTAGGCTCAAATTGGATCCACAGCAATGAGTCATTGTCCTCTCAAAGCCTTACCATTTGCTCAGGCATACGCTTGAAGTGTGTGTTAGATTTCGTGCTGGTATGTTGCCCAAGTTAATTGGAAATCTGGTAAATCTGCTAAAACATTTAGTGGTTTAAATTTTTTTTCCTGTTCTGCAAGTAACAAAAGTGCCGGTTTATCGTGCGTCTTTCAACAAGTTTAATTTAATTTGTAGATTAGTATTGGAAGTTGCATTTCCACTCTGTTGCATACTGGTCATTATGGATACAAAACATCCATTGTGTGAGGCTCGAGTCTGAAGCATTGAGAGCTGCAGGTTGAATTCTTTAGCACCTGACATTGTGGCACTAAGGTCCCTTGCTTTGTAGGCAAAGCTCATGTTAGGTGTCCTGGATAATGTTCTTGCAGGTGGGTCTGACAAATTTTGCTGAAATGCAGGTGGGTTTTATTTAAAATGGAGAAAAAAGCACTTTTCTGTTCTCATGGTTTACGGAAATAAACTGATTTTAAAAATATTGCCCAGTTCTCAGTGAACAAAGAGAATTGGTAAATACAGAATATTTTATGCCTAATTCTGCTTATATACTTATCGGACAGATGCAGCACTCGTGGACTTGTGAGAAGCTTTAATCAAATTGCATAAGCAATCAGTAACGTGTCAGTGCCTTTGTCACAGAGGCACTGTCTTCAGGCTAACATTAAAACAAAACAACATACCTTATTTACAGACACCCGTGTTACACGTGGACACCACCCGATGAGTACAACTCTGCAAATATGCACATTTAGTTTTGATCAGGCAATGCGGGAGCAATTACATCTTTTTATTCAACTCTATATCAGACCCAATATGTCAGGACCTAGCAGTAATAAAAACAAACCCCACTGAAATTACAATTATGTTCCAGTGATAATTCGCAGCAGTCTCATGATAGGCATGATGAAACTGAGCGATGGTGAGGATGAGAATGAGTTTCCAGAAAAAGTAAAAAATTTACCAACATGATAGGAAACTGAAATCCGGTGTAGGCAAATAAAAAGTAAAAATGTATTCAAACAACCCCAAATTGCTAAATACACTGTACAAGAAAAAAAAAGGCAATGCTAGTGCCAGTGGTAATGAAGCAAAAAAGCACTGATGTTCTATAAAAGTGTAATGGCAGTCAAAGATTTTATATTAGTTGTATGCTTATTTTATTTCATATTTTATTTTGATTTTAATAATTGAATTTGATTATTTAAAAATATAATGTGCGTGTGTGTGTCGAATATTACCTTAGATATTAAGGTTTGAGACGTCACAACTATATTTTGTGACTATACAATACTGTGCACTTGTACACACTTATTCCACATATCTATAATATATAGCAGGGGACATTTCTACACAATATACGATGTGTGACCCAGCTAAAGATGCGTTCTAACAATGCATCACGCATGATGTGCACACTGCAATATCCGCTGTATGACGGCGCAATGTGGCGTTACATGCTGTATGTAACAGCACCACGCCGTTCATTGCATCATCCCATCTGCTGTTCTGCACAGCAGATGGGACGATGCCATGTATAACCATCTTGAATGACAGATCAGACGTACACACTATACGATGTTTATGATATATCATTCCGTTTCATGTCTGAACGATGCATCATATGATATATCGTGTACTGTATGCCCAGCTTCAGAGGTATTTTTGTTGTTGAATGTTTTAGATAATAAACTGTAAGTAATAGCCCTTTCACACTGCCATCAAATAACCCGGGTTACTGTACATGAATGATCTGAGCAGCAACCCGGGTTACTGCGCATTGTGAAAGGGGCAAGTTGAAATAATACGGGTCGAGTGACCCGGCATGTTAATTCGGGTAGCGAGCAGGGTTGAACACGAGTTCAACCTGGCTCGCATTGCGGTGTGAACAGGTAACCCGGGTTGAGGCGACAAGGCCTTAGCTAGGGTAGTGAGGCCGGTGCCATCGCACAGGGCACCACAGGTCAGGGGGCGCTGTTTGGGCCTGTCAAATTTCTGTTTATTATCATTCTTGCTTGTAGCTTCCTCTTATTTCATCCCCAGCATCTCCTAGCTTCTCCTATATCTTCCCTGGACCTTCCCCATGAAGCCATGGCCCTTTTTTGGGTGCATTATGTACCTTTGAAAAATGAGGGTGCGCCAATGCTCTTTCTGGCACAGGGCACCAAAATGTTTAGTTACGGCTCTGCGAGGCGACTTGGGTTCCATTCACTGCATAGGGAGAAACGAAGCTTGGAGAGGAGATCATCTCCAAGTGCCGGCTAAGCAGCGATGGTGGTGACGTAATCGACCCAGCATTAGTGCCGTTTTGGGCCGCCATTCTGAAAGGGGTCTCAGGTGGGTCACACCCGGGATTCGATGCGTGCACAAATCCCGGGTGTGACCCGCCAGTAGCGATCTGAAAGGGGTATAATTGAGTGAGGGTAACTCCACTGTTTAATCTGTCATAAAAACCATGTATCATTTTTAGTAGTTAGAGTTAGTGATTTACAGTCATTATTTGTGTTATTTGTTACTGTACCTGCAGTGGAGCCACAATCCTGGGTAGCATTCAGTATTTTATTTATTATATGGTGGTCACTGTGATGTTCTCTGCATTATATGGTGTTCACTATGATGTTGTCTGCATAATATGGCGGTCACTGTAATGTACTCTGCATTATATGACAGTCACTATGATGTTCTTTGCTTTATCTGGTGGTCACTCTGATGTTCTCTGCATTATATGGAAGTCCTTCTGATATCCTCTGCAATATAAAGTTGTCATTGTGATGTTTTCCTTATATGGTAGTCACTGTGATGTGTATTAATTTATATGGTGATCACTGCAATATTCTCTGTATTACTGTATATGTAGAGACTGTGGGCTCAATTCAGACCCGGACGCTAAGCCACGGACGCATGCTATAGGCGATTGTCGCCCGTCTGCGCATGTGTATACATCGCAGTGCGTGAACCAGTCATTGCGATCGGGAATCGAGCGCTCTTAACACAAAGACTGAGCGCTACTTTGAGTGACTAATAGTGCCGTTTGTGGGTGGTTACAGGGGAAGGTGCTTGTGATGCTGCGAATGCAGGTGTGTCTGGGTGTCAAAACTGAGTTTTATGGGTGGGCATAATTAGCATTGAAGCGTCATTATACACGTCATTTGGTTGTATTTCAGCTTGCAATGTTTGCGGTGGGGTAGGGTCGACCTCAAGGGTTGCAAGCAGCTCCGATGGTTCTCGATGGTTCTTATTAATCTTACACTTCCTGGAGATGACGTATGCTAAGAAAGAAAAGTGGGCATCTTTATACCGGCGTGCGTTCACTCTGCCGTCGCTCTCTATAACATAGAGGGTGTCCTTACACCAGACAGTGCGATTGCGGAATTTGCATACCTGGGCCCTTTTGACAGCAAGAGAGCGCAGCTTACCGTCAGGGTCTGAATCGACCCCAGTGTAACTTGGACCTGTTTTTGTTCCAGCAGTATTATTAATATCAATATTTTTCATTTCCAGTAAATTTTTGCCAATATTGGCACCTGGAATCACAAGGGAGAGACTTATGTGGAAGGCTGTGCTGGGATCACGTGTTTGATCCCAGCATCAGCCGACGTGCAGGGGCAGGCAGAAGGGATGTGTCCTCTGCGGGACACATCCGTTGCCGGCGCTGGGACAGTAATGTCCCTAGCGTCGGTGCAGACACCGCGGGCACCTGGTGAAGGGACCGCCTGGTCCCTTTCACCAGTGCCGGTGGTACTGTGGCGCCGGGAGAAGCTTGGCTCCGGGCGCAAGCTCAGCGGAGCTTGGCGCCCGGCAGCCAAGAAGCGGCGGGTAGCCGGCGCTGGGAGAGAGTACTTGCTCCCAGCGCCGGTCAGGCGTTGGGCTCGGCGGGCGTTTGGCTCTGGCCGCGAGCCAAACCTGGCTCGTGGGCCAGCAGCCAATCAGAGGCGGACGCGACGAGCCAATCGCGGCTCGCCACGTCATAGCCCCGCCCACTAGCGCCGTCTTGTATTAGACAGCGCCGAGCGGGAAAGGGCAGTTCGGCGGCGGAGAGGGAGGAGAGAAGACCTCCCGAAGAGTGGAAGATCGGTGCGGCAACAGGGGCGGCGGCCGTCAAGAGAGAAGACAGGCGGCGCCGGCTGGAGGAAGGGAAGAAGAGGCGGCGCCGCTGGCCAGGACGGGCCAGCGGCAGAAGAATGCGGCTGAGGACCGGAGAGGACTGCGGGGGAGGGAAGTAAAAGAGCGTCACGAAGCTCCCCCCCGCAGCCTCTTCCAACGTAGCAGGTAGGCCCTCCGTGAGGCCCACCATATACCCCCCTCCCTAGACCGCCAGGGTTGTCGGGCGCCAGGCCCGTGTAGCATTGTCGGGCACTAGGCCCGTGGGTAATTAGGCGGGCACAAGGCCCGGGGCACTATAGCGGGCATTAGGCCCCATGAAAGGATTGCCCCATTAGTAGGTGTAAGTGGCCTGGGTACTAGGCCCAGGTCACTATATAATAAAGTAGGCGGGCAACTGCCCGAGCCACCCACCATATAAGGTGGTCTGGGCATTAGGCCCAGACCGCTAGGCGAGCCCCACAGATAGGCAGGCAAATAGGCCTGAGCCCCATAATAAGTGATCTGGCCATTAGGCCTAGACCACTACCTACCACCGTTTGGCAGGCACCTAGGCCTGAGCCGCATGTAAGACCCTGGGCATTAGGTCCAGGGCCCTGAGCCCATTAGGTGTGCCCCTCATATAGAAAGGTAGCCCCCGCATAGATGATTAGAGGTGTGAGCAGTGGTGGAGAGCTGTACGGCTTCCACCCATGAGGTAGTGGTTTCCCCAGTCACAGAGAAGAGGAGCTGGCCAGCTCTGGATAGGTAGCAGACATTTAAAGGGACAGCACTGTGTTTTGCTCTTGTGTATTTAGTCTGTGTTTGGTGTTCCGTGCAGGGCAAATGTTTAGTTTTTGTTATATCTGTCGCACTACACACACTGTAGGTTGAGGGTGATGCCGTTTTAGTATGTGTAGTTGCTTGACATAGGTTTAGGCCCTGCACGGCTGTGTTGTGTATCTCCTTACAGGGACCTGTAGGCGAGTGAGCGGACGAAGAGCAAGAGTGGACACAGTGAGGAATATCTGTGTGTACTGTCTCTCCCTGTTTGTCACTATCTATCTCCTTCCTTCTGGGCGGACGGTGAACCTTGCAACCCGGTGCAAGGACGGATCTTCACCTGGTGCGTGAGTACCGATAGGTGAAAATTCGGGATCTGAGGCCAAAAGTGCCAATGATGATCTTCACTTAAAACCTGAATTTATTCCCCGGTTCGGTAGGGCGCGTCGGTCGACGTGAGGAAGGACGGTACTCACCTCGTCTCCTTCCCCCTAGGTCATCGTGTCCGTGTTCTATTCGGAGGTTCCAGGACCGTCTGCTCAACACACGGCCTGAAGGTGAGAGGGTGCGACGCAAGGTAAGTAACAGACGTACACCTGCACGGCAGCAGGCATTGCACCGCACCCGCCTCTCACACTTACATGCAATCAAAAACATGTGAGATCCGGTTTTTAGATCCAACTTATGGGAAGACCCAAGCCCGAGGCTCAGTTCTTCTCAGAGCCCCAAAGTTCGGGGGTGTTTGGTTTTCAGCAAAACCGAACCACTCATCTAATTATATGACAGTCGTTGCAAAGGCCTGTGGCTGTTAAGGTAATGTAGTACATGCACCAATATTTATCTTTGAGTCTTGAGATAGTGGAACCTGCATGCTCCTTTTAAAAATACACCCTAGCACTAATGAATAGATGCAGCAGGCACTGTCACCTTAATGTAATGGTGCTAATTGTTGACATCTGTATTCCTTCAAGTCGGCTGGTGCCCTGCTGAATCTTTGCCCCCGGAGACAAAAAGCCTAGCTTTACCCCTGCTCTGCTGTGCTATGCTGCGATTTCTGGACAGGAAGATGTGCGTTGCATTATCATAGCTCTGCCCATGTCACTAGGGAACTGAGAGTGGCCCACTCTCCCGGGAATCTGAGAGAACTCCCCCAAATTTGGGACACTCCCATTCATTCTGGCAGAGTATTTAAGTATGTCTGGAACATTAAGGTTTCAAAATGCAATCCCTTTTAATTTATAAGTATAGACTAACAGCATTTCCACTATTCTTGATGGGATGCTGTGGGGGAATTTATACACAGGGTATTAACCAAACCTCCACGTGACTTTGTGCCAGCTACTGCAAGCATGCCCTTTATTATGTAGTTCTAATCTTTTCTTTATATGCGTGAGAAATGCTGAATGATTATTTTGAATTTAAAAGAAGATATCATTATATCATTGTTCCACTTTATTTAGTGGGGAATCAGAACCATTAAATGCATTAGGCATTTGATTGTCCGGATATTGTTACAGACGTAGAACTGTTTGTTTGTGTTTCAGATTGCTGCTGTAGGTGATTCGTACATTAGTCATGTGTTTCATAAGCAGGTGGCTCTTAGGTCTCTGATGGAAACTCTACACATTGCGCTCAGTCCTGGTCACCTGTATTTTTACCAACTAGTAGATAGTAACTGCATAGCTCAGCCCTTTTAGTCATAAATTGCAACTGTCCATTGCCAGACTGGTACTAATATGCTGAGAACACTTTTATTTAGGTTGCTGCAAATTCTACTCTATATGCCCTGTTATCAACTATCAAGATTCATTTGTAACAACCTGCAACTAATCATTTTGCACACATGCACCTATTTGACTCCTGTGTGCATACAGATATAATATTTTGTAGGCTCCCTTCGTGCCTACAAAACAGCTCTGACCCATCGAGGCATGACTCCACAAGACCTCTGAAGGTGTCCTATGATATCTGGCACCAAGACGTTAGCAGCAGTTCCTTTATGTCCTGTAAGTTGTGAGGTGGGGCCTCCATTGCTCAGACTTATTATAGCACATCCCACAGGTGCTCGGATCGAGATCTGGGGGATTTGGAGGCCAAATCAACACCTTGAGCTCTTATTTTCTTTTCTTCAAGCCATTCCTAAACCATGTTTGCAGTGTGGCCGGGCGCATTATCCTGCTGAAAGAAGTCACTGCCATCAGGGAATACCGTTGCCATGTAGAGGTATACTTGGTCTACAACAATGTTTAGGTAGGTGGTACTGTACGTGTGAGAGTAACATCCACATGAATGGCAGGACCCAAGGTTTCTCTCCAGAACATTGCCCAGAGCAGCACACTTTCTCCTCCAGCTTCCCTTCTTCCCATAGTGCATTCTGGTGCCATCTCTTTCCCAGGTAAATGACGCACACGCATCTGGCCATCCACATGATGTAAAAGAAAATGTGATTCATTAGACCAGGCCCCCTTCTTCCATTCCTGAATGGTCCAGTTCTGACGCTCACGTGTCTATTGTAGGCACTTTTGGCTGTGGACAGGGGTCAGCATGGGCACTCTGACCGGTTTGTGGCTATGCAGCCCCATATGCACCAAGCTGCGATGCACTGTGTGTTCTGACACCTTTCTATCATAGCCGGCATTAACTTTTATCAGTAATTTGTTCTACTGTAGCTCTCCTGTGGAATTGTACAAGACGGGCTAGCCTTCGCTCCCGAGGCGCATCAATAAGCTTTGGGCGCCCATGATCATGTCGCCTGTTCACCGGTTTTCCTTCATTGGACTACTTTTGGTAGGTACTAACAACCGCATACTGGAAACACCCCACATGACCTGCCATTTTGGAGATGCCGTCTTTTAATCTAGTAGCAGTTAGCACATTAAAGTCTTTCAAACTTGTATTTTGATCATGTTGCTAAGCAGCATCATCAGTGCGATTCTGTTATCCTAATAATTGCTCAATGATCTGGTCATTCGGCAGAATTTTCTATAAACCCAGAACTTCATGTGTATGAGAAACGTAACTTATATTCTTGTTTAAAATTTGTTGTGATATGAGAATTCCCTTTGAACACAATCAGTATAATCTACAGTTCGTGCAAAATAAATTGATGACCTCATAGTCTTATGCAATTAAGACCTAATTACATGGAGGCATGACCTCAGATAGCATCTGTTTATTGCTGCACATTGATTCTGTGTGGAATGTCCTTGTGGCCTCAAATGAGTCCTTTCTCTGAAGCTGCGGCTCACTCGCTGCGCTGCTAGATGATTCCCCACTGAGACACACACATTTAATTTATATTTATGTTATTCATTACCTTTTTCTCCCAATAATGTCATCTTTTTAAGTTTTTCTTTTGCAGGTTACGGCATAAATGATTTACTCTCAGTAAAACGAAACCGATAACCCATAATAAGAGTATGAAATACTGCTATTATAACATAGCCGCAGAGTTGAACCCAATATCCACTAACTCTTTCAGTGCCAAAGGAATGTGAGGAAAGTAGTAGTGGAAAATATTATAGATTGTTTTCAATGAGTTGGCCAGATCCTTGGGAAACCAGGATAATGGATGGATGCTAATGATCAATATCAGGCAAAAATATAATCAGGCAACTATATAAATTAAAAGGGCAGCAAGTAATTTATTACCAACACTACACAAATATTGTTCATACACAAGTATTCAGTCTTCTTAAATATAACTCACTTTACAACAGAGGGCCGTATTTAATTAGTTTTGCACCCGCTGAAAAGTTCCGCCTGCCGGACTTTTCACCGAAATCGCGTGTTTTGGACGCAGAAACTTATCGTGCACGTCCTCGCTTTCCGCCATATTTCAATTCCAAAACAGACGAAAACGGCAAGCGGCGAATGCAGATCAGGCGGAAAGTACTGTCAGAATAGGGAAATCAGTCTTACCCCTTCAAAAAAGATGCCCTAACATTGGGGATCAATATAGAAGTGTTCCAATAGTCCTAATAAAACTATCTGGGGTACTGAAGTTGTTTAAAATCCTTGTTAATAGCGTCCTTGCCAAAGTGGTGAAGAATGGCATTAAGCAGTATTTTTTGGTGAAAATAAGTAGTCCCATCAAATTTGGGGTGTTAAGAAATAGGTACTAGCATATTTTTATGTCTCGAGTCTAAAGTGAAGTTTTAGAAAAGTGAAATTCCTCCGTCATAGAATCACCTGCAATCCCAAAAACACTTGCCCCTTCTTAGAGCACCCCCAGAAGCTAATTTCGCTAGTTTTTGAAGTTGTCCCTCACTTTTGTCATTTTCGTCCCCAATTTAAAAGGAGTTTTTTCAGGGGATCCTGGAATTTTTTATTTCTTTTGTTGGGTTAATTGTCCTTTGAGGGGGGCGGGGGTGTACCAAGGGTTTTGAGTGGTTTCCCAACATCTGTACCCCAAAATATAGATTTTACACCACTGTTTTTCACCTGCTATTGTGTGGAGAAAAAGTATTTCAGTGCCTTGACTTTCTGCATAGGAGAAAATGGAATGGAATTGAATACGGAGTAAAAAAACCTGTGAAATTATCGCAAAAAACAAAACGAAAACGGCTTTTCACTTCTAATTGAATATGGCCCAGAGTCCACAAAAGTAACTTTTTATGTGTAGTGAATGCCATATACAACGTTGTATCTTCTCTTTTACAGTTTCCCGGCTACTCCTAGTACCTTATGCTGCTTATTATTAAATAAATAGATAGAGATTCTGCAGACCATAGGTCTGGGAATCTGCGATGCTGCAACTGATGGTGCGTCTTAATACGCTCAACGGCGGATTAGCACTGCAGATGGTGGGAATCTCTGTATGAATACCATCGGCTGCAGCATTAGCGTAAAGACGTAGTCATGGCTGCAATACAATAGCATGCACCGCTGAGTGATGCCCATTAACGCTATATTAACACATTCACCACATCACCGCTGTAGTAACACATCCCCATCACCTTTGTAGTAACACATTATCTCTTAGTAACACATTATTCATATCATCTCTTAGTAGCACATTACCCACATTATCTCTGTAGGAACACATTCTCCATGTCACCAATGTAGTTATACATCCTTCCATCACCTCTGTAGTAACACATCACCTCTGTAGAAACACATTCCCCATGTCACCAATGTAGTTATACATACTCCCATCACCTCTGTAGTAACACATTCCCCATGTTACCAATGTATTTATATATCCTCCTATTACCTCTGTAGTAACACATCACCTCTGTAGTATGTAACACATTCCCGAAGTCACCAATGTAGTTATACATCCTTCCATCACCTCTGTAGTAACACATTCACGCTGTTACCAATGTATTTATACATCCTCCTATTACATCTGTAGTAACACATCATCTCTGTAGTACGTAACACATTCCCCATGTCACCAATGTAGTTATACATCTTCCCATCCTGTGTTGTAACTAGGGTCTTTGGAGCCCCCCCACCCCCGGCGTGCAGCAAAAAAATGGGCGTGGTCACATATAGAAGCGGTGTGATCACTGAAAATGGGGTGTGCCAACATTACTCGCCATCTATTTCTCATCACTCTGGGAACATTCCTTTCCATTCTATATGCACATTACCTATACTGTAGTTTCTCACAATGTGGAACCTCTGAAGAAATGTATCCTCCCTGGGAAGACAACATCTTCAGTCGGTATTCACTATTCATGTAGGTCACAACATCCGGAAGATTGCTGTTTGTGTAGGAACAGTAAGAAGGTCATCATCATACAACAGTGGTTCAACCAGACTTGTTTCCCCTGTGTAACTTTTTTCCCCTTGTGTCTCTCAGTCACACAATTTCCCCCTGCGTCATCTCTCAGCACACCATCACCTCCCCCCTGTGTCATCTCTTGGCACACTATCATCTCACCCCCTGCCTCGTCTCTCAGCACACCACCACCTCCCCCCTGCGTCGTCTCTCAGCCACACCATTGCCTCCCCCCTGTGTCATCTCTTAGCCACACCATTGTCTCCCACCCTGCATCATCTCCCAGCCACACCATTGCCTCCCCCCATGTGTCATCTCTCAGCCACACTATCGCCTCTCCTCCTGCATCCTCTCTCAGCACACCATCACCTCCCCCCCTGAAGAGTCTCTCAGCACACCGTAGGCAAACTAAGCAAATGCCTAGGGCATTAGGAATGCCTAGGGGCATCCAAGACCACCTAGGGCCAGCAGTGGTTTCAGGCAGGTATGGCCAGGGCACCTGCTGCTGGTTGAGCAGAGACTATGGCAGCTGCTACTGCCACTGGACAGTGTCCACAATTGAAGCTCAGCTGACAGCTCTGAACAAGCCCAGCAGCAGCAAACAGGGAGCAGAACAGACAGTGGTGGAACAGCTGGTGGCAGTTTGCAGGGGTGGGGCACATGGACGGCGGCTAGTGGTTAGCGCTGGGCCAGCTCTGACGTGGCATGCTCCAGTATGGTGGCCAATACTGTGATCAAAATGAGCTTCTGCACATGGGCAGAGGCTCATTCAGAACTATAAGAAATGGCTGTGGGAGGGCTGCTGCACCCACAGCAGTTCCTCCCATGGGACTTTGCGATGCTCGAAGTACTGAGTCATATCTGATGGCTCCAGGCTCTGCTTCCAGCAATCATCACACACAGCTATGGCCTACCAGTCTGAGCAGGGAAAATCGGGTCTGCCACCCGCAGCTTGCTGTACCTCGAGTCGAGTGGCTCTGCAGGCTGCACTCAAGTAAAATAAGACTGTAGCTGGGAGAGGGCCAGGGTGCTGTGGAGCTCACTGCTGGGAGAGAGATGCTCTGCAGGGATTGAAGTGCTGGGTGAGGATGTGTGCTGACACTGCTGTGCTAGGAGAGGGGGGTGCTGTGCGGGTTGAGGGCCGGGGTGTTGTGTTGAGGACCGGGGTGTTGTGCTGGGTGAGAGGGGTGCTGGGTCAGGGAAGGGGTGCCACAGTGCTGTACTGGGAAAGGGGGGTGCTGTGTTGGGTGAGGGCCGGGGTTCTGGGCGATGGGTGCTGTGCTGGGAGAGGGGTGATGAGTGCTGTGATTTGTGCTGTGCTGGGAGAGGGGTGATGTGCTGTGATCTGTGCTGAGGGGTGCTGTGCTGGGTGAGGGGTGCTGGGAGAGGGCTGATGGGTGTTGTGATCTGTGCTGGGTGAGGGGTGCTGTGCCATGATGATCTGTGATGGGTGCTGTGATCTCTGCTGTGCTGGAAGAGGGGTGCTGTGCTGGGAGGAGTGCTGGCTGCTGTGCCTTGTTCTGTGGTGGCTGAGGGGTGCTGTGCTGTGATCTGTGCTGGGAGAGTGGTGCTGTACTGTGATCTGTGCTGGGTAAAGGGTGCTGTGCTGGGAGAGGGGTGCTGGGTGCTGTACCGTGATCTATGCTGGGTGAGGGGTGCTGTGATCTGTGCTGTTCTGGGAGAGGAGTGCTGGCAGAAGGGTGCTGTCCTAAGAGAGGGTTGCTAGGTGCTGTGCCGTGATCTGTGCTGGGAGAGGTGTGCTGTGCCATGATTTGTGCTGCGAGAGGGGTGTTGGGTGCTGTGCCATGATCTGTGCTGGGTGAGGGGTGCTGTGCTATGTGCTATGCTGGGAGAGGTGTGCTGTGCTGGGTGATGGATGCTGGGAGCACAGCACAATAGGGGTAGGGGCCACAACACAGTGAATCCAGGCCCCTTACATCAGGCCACACCCCTTTTCAGGATCTCATGGGGGGGCACCACCCAAAATCTTACCTAGGGCACTAATTTGGCTAGGGCCGGCTCTGCTTTGCTGCCTGCTGTCATCGGGATACCGCACACTACTGAGGCAGCTCTCGGCAAGTACAAGTCAAGACTTGGGTGTGAGCATGTGACAAATGGGGAGAGCAGGAGATTATACTTGACTAATGGGGGTACAAATTAACATTCTTAAAATTGGTAAATATGTAGATTACTATAGTTAGACCATATATCCCAATATTGCTAAAGTTCTGTGTGCATAAAAGCATTTTCCCCAAGGAGTCAGACGAGGAAGTGTGGCCATGTCATGTAGGGCATATGGTCAGATCAAACATGGGGCATATTATGCTCCTCCCCTTTAGTGAATTAGGGGGTCTATTCACTAAGCCTTGAATAGAGATAAAATTGAGAAAGATAAGTCCCAGCCAATCAGCTCCTAACTGATTGTCAGCTTACAGGCTGTGTCACAGCCAATCAGCAGCCGCTACATGAAAAGCGGCCTCTGATTGGCTGGCAGCCTGTGGGAATTTCAGATGACTAGCGTCCGGTTTGGAATGGGTATTAGTTTTTTTTGTTTTGCAAAGTACCGTGGATGCTATGGAGACCTGCGCAAAGATTAAGGTGAGTATTGGATTTTTTTCCAGGTACTCCTACTGGAATTCTACTGGAGAAGTGGACAGATCAACTGGTAGCAGGTAAGTACTGTATGTGTGAGGTAGGTAGTTGTATTTAATAAAGTTGTACATTAGACGGTGTGTGTACTGTGTTTTTTTAACTATTTTATAGTGGGGGTACGGGTGCCGGCTGCCTGCTGGCACTTGCAGTACCACAAGTGCCAAAAGGCAGGCATGCTGGCACCTGTAGTTCCACTGTATAATACAATAGTTTCTCTATTTTTACACTACTATTACCTCCGTACCCACAACCCAGGGGTTTGGGGAAGAGCCCTGGGCTTCAGACTAAGCCTGGGGTGTTCAGGAGAGGGGGGACTCCTTTATTGGGGAGGGCCCCACCTCCCCTGAGATCCCCGGCTCGGGCTGACCGGCTTGGGGTGTTAATGCTTTTTAACACTTTAATTACACTAACACACACACACAAGCAGCCTGCACATATTTCACTGATATGTGCAGGCTGCTTGTTCGGGAGGGAAACTTGGGCAGTAAACTCGGGGCTTTAAGATGGACAGGATCGATAAAATACACCATCGGACAACACTATCCTGACCAACACGGGAGCTCGATAAATTCATGATTTTTTTTGTAAAAAAATTTCAGTTTTTGATTGATCCTATCCGTGTTTAAAAACAGATCAAATCAGGACCAACATGAATCTTAGTAAATTTACCCCATACTGTGCATACTGCACACATGCATACTGCAAAGATATCCACTGCACACACACATACTGCACAGATATCCACTGCACACATAC
The DNA here is from genome assembly GCA_031769625.1 of Taudactylus pleione. Classification (NCBI taxonomy): domain Eukaryota; kingdom Metazoa; phylum Chordata; class Amphibia; order Anura; family Myobatrachidae; genus Taudactylus; species Taudactylus pleione. The sequence continues at coordinate 1,057,612 of JAUIMM010001073.1, forward strand.
TGCACACATGCATACTGCACAGATATCCACTGCACACACACATACTGCACAGATATCCACTGCACACACACATACTGAACACATGCATACTGCACAGATATCCACTGCACACACACATACTGCACACATGCATACTGCACAGATATCCACTGCGCACACACATACTGAACACATGCATACTGCACAGATATCCACTGCACACACACATACTGCACACATGCATACTGCACAGATATCCACTGCGCACACACATACTGCACACATGCATACTGCACAGATATCCACTGCGCACACACATACTGCACACATGCATACTGCACAGATATCCACTGCGCACACACATACTGCACACATGCATACTGCACAGATATCCACTGCGCACACACATACTGAACACATGCATACTGCACAGATATCCACTGCGCACACACATACTGAACACATGCATACTGCACAGATATCCACTGCGCACACACATACTGAACACATGCATACTGCACAGATATCCACTGCGCACACACATACTGCACACATGCATACTGCACAGATATCCACTGCACACACACATACTGCACACATGCCCACTGCAGACATACATATTGCGCACACACCCACTGTTCACATACATACTGCACAGATGCCCACTGCACATATACTGCTATCTACCCTTACCCTCTCCCTACCCCCAGCACTGCCTGTCCCAGGCCTCCTTCTTGCCCCCCAGCACTCACAACTGCTGTCTGAACTTACCCCCTGCCTACCCCCAGCACTTACTCCCCTCTACCGCAAGCTCTACCGCAACTTCTCCCTGCCTTTAGCCCAGCTCTCCCCCAACTGCTGCTTGCCCTTAATCCCCTCTGCCCCAACTGTTACCTGTCCCCAGCACTGTCCCATCTGCTGCCTGCCCTCACCTTCATAATATGTGATGGGACCCAGAAACAGTGGAATAGTACCCCAATTTTTTCACTCTGCGCAGTCACTGAGACTAGACATGTAGATACTTTTTCTTTTGTTTTGAGGATATTAAGATCCATCCATCACACAAATATCCTTTTGAATGGACTTCAAATTGATGTCTGTACAAGATATTTGAACCTTCCAGACAAAAGTGTGCTGGGCTGGATTTTTGTTTTGAAATGTCATACACTATGCCAACTCCACCATTACAGTCCAGGTTTTAATGATATCCAGGCTTGAGTCCAGATGGTTAAATCGAATTAACTGGGGTACGAATTAATTAGTTCACCTGTGCTCAAGTATGGATATCCTTAAAACCTGGACTGTAATGGCAGAGTTTGGGAACCTCTGCACTATGCTGTTCTGTTTGGGGCCCGATTCAGTGCTCCGTTAGAGGTCTGCGCCGGAAGTGGAAGGAAGCTGCGTTGGAGCTGCTGCAGCTATTTGGTCCAGATAAGTGACAGCTGGGGCACTAGGAATACTAGGTCGACATTCTATAATGTCATCCGCGTAGACATGATGAATGACGAGATGGTCACTGTTGACATGCTAAGAATGTCAACATGTCACCCAAGTTGACATTCTCATGTCGACATGATGCCTGTCGGACTTAGCATACCATGCCCCCCGTTAGAGTAGAAAAATGTTTAGTATCCAAAACTATTGATTTGAGATTTATGTGAAGGCAATATCTTTGGTTACATTTCAGAAGCAAATGTAAGATCTGTTTTATTTCTGAGGCATAAAAATCCATGTTTATTTGGTCATGGGTACTGTAGGTCTGGATACAGCACAAACGAGTTTGGCTATTAAATAACAAAACTAATGCTATTTTTGTTTAATTATATTACGAACATTTTACCTCTGTTCCCCTTCTATGTACTCCCTTCTGCATCTACCCTGCTGCATTCTTATTGTCCATTGGTCAAAGTCGTGCTGTAGCTCATTATCTGTCAGCTGTCTCTAAAGCTTCGCCGTTTTCTTCTTTACCTCAGTAACTGTTGCAAATCAGGTTCCCTCGAGTCAGATTTGACTTTAGGAAAAAGAAAGAAGTCACACAGGAAGCAATCGCACGGCTGGTCAGTCGCAACCAAAGTGACGCCCATACATGAACAAAGCACCTCCTCTAGCTAGCGAGTGATAGCAGTTAGCGATCGAGTCAATCGTTGTCAGTCGCTGTATGTTAATTTTCTTCTGATGGTTGCGGCCGCTTGTGTTGTGTGCAAATTACCCCAAAAATTAACAAAAAAACGCTTAGAATAAGCCATCCCAATGAAATTTATTTATTATTATTATTCGCTAATGCAAACGCAACTGAGTCGATTACAAGCCAATTAGCAGTGTTATTGGCTATAACAAATGATTATTAGCTGCTTGCATTGTGTGGCTCAAAATAGAAACATCAATCCTAACATCAGAAACTAGGGGTGAGCGGGTTCGGATTTCTGAAATCCGAACCCCCCCGAGCCCCCCCGATCCGAGGCAGATCCGAGTCAGGCTCGACTTTTCCCGCCTGACTCGGATCTGAAATCGAGGCAAAACGTCATCATCCCGCCTTCCGAGTCTCGCGGGTTTTGGATCCTATATAAGGTACCCACGTCGGCGCCATTTTCTCACTCGGCTGTGGACAGCGCTCTTCACTGAGGGTGGGAGTTAGGGCTGGCTGGGCTGTGTAGTGTAGTGTAGTGTAGTGCAGAGTAGTGTTGTGCAGTGCTGTGCTGCTGTTGTCCACTACTTCAAAGTCCATAGGGGCTGGCTGTGTTGTGCTGTGCTGCTGTTGTTAATAGGGGCTGTGTCCACTACTTCAAAGTCCATAGGGGCTGGCTGGACTGTGTTGTGCAGTCAGTTCTCCATAGGGGCTGTGTCCACTCCAAAGTCCTGTGCAGTGTCCCAGTCCTAAAGGGGTGCTGTACTGTTGTCCAGGGGGTGCTCTGTCCATCAGGGGTGCTCCCCCCAAGTGCTAAAAACATAATATTTTTTGTGTGTTTGTGAATTGTGTGCGCAGTAGCTGCACGTGCATCAACAAAGTAGTGCCAAGCGTGCGCCTGTGTCATAAGTAAAGGGCCGGCTGGCTTGACCGTTAAAGGGTGCTGTAACTCCCAAAGTACACTCCAGTCCAAACCAAAAAAAATTATTTTCTGTGTTTGTGAATTGTGTGCGCAGTAGCCGCACGTGCATCAACAAAGTAGTGCCAAGCGTGCGCCTGTGTCATAAGTAAAGGGCCGGCTGGCTTGACCGTTAAAGGGTGCTGTAACCCCCAAAGTACACTCCAGTCCAAACCAAAAAAAAAATTATTTTCTGTGTTTGTGAATTGTGTGCGCAGTAGCCGCACGTGCATCAACAAAGTAGTGCCAAGCGTGCACCTGTGTCATAAGTAAAGGGCCGGCTGGCTTGACCGTTAAAGGGTGCTGTAACCCCCAAAGTACACTCCAGTCCAAACCAAAAAAAAAAATATTTTCTGTGTTTGTGACTTGTGTGCACTGTGGCTGCACGTGCATCAACAAAGGAGCAGCACCAAGCGTGCGCCTGTGTCCCATAAGTAAAGAGCCGGCTGGCTCATTTCTTAAAGGGTGGTGTAACCCACAAAGTGCACTACTCTCCAGCAAAAACAAAAAAATATTTTCTGTGTTTGTGTGCGCTTTAGCCGCACGTATATATCAATATAACATAAATGGAGGACCAAACTTTCTCCGATAAAAATAAAATAGGGAAAGATCAAGAACCACTTCCTCCTAGTGCTATTGCTGCTGCTGGGAGTTGTTCATCATCCCAGAGAGGAAGTAGGAACATCACTACTTTTACTAAACAAGTGACCCTCCAACAGTCCCTAGCGATGAGGATGAAGTACGACAGCAGTCATCCTGAAGCAAAACGTATAACTGAGGCCTTGACTGCTATGTTGGTGTTAGACGTGCATCCGGTATCCGCCATTAGTGCAGTGGGATTTAGACAATTGATGGAGGTAGTGTGTCCCCGGTTCCAAATCCCGTCTAGATTCCACCTGCATCCTCAAAGCAGCAGCGACAAGCGTGCGTCTGTCTGTTAAAGGGTGGTGACACCCTCAAAGTGTGCTACACAAACAATAAAAATATTGTTCTTTTTTTTTCTGTCTTTGTGAAATGTGTGGGCTGTAGCCGCACTTGCATCCTCAAAGCAGCAGCGACAAGCGTGCGTCTGTCTGTTAAAGGGTGGTGTAACCCTCAAAGTGCTCCAAAAAATAAAAAACTATTTTTTTAATGTGTTTGTGACTTGTGTGCGATGTAGCCGCACGTGCATCAACATAGTAGCAGCGCCAAGCGTGCGCCTGTGTCATAAGTCAAGGGCTGGTTTGGACATCTGGTCCGGACTGAAGGACGTGCCAACAATTTCTGACAAGTCTACTGTCACTGCATATGATACTGTCCTCAAAGCAGCAGCGACAAGCGTGCGTCTGTCTGTTAAAGGGTGGTGACACCCTCAAAGTGTGCTACACAAACAATAAAAATATTCTTCTTCTTTTTTCTGTCTTTGTGAATTGTGTGGGCTGTAGCCGCACTTGCATCCTCAAAGCAGCAGCGACAAGCGTGCGTCTGTCTGTTAAAGGGTGGTGTAACCCTCAAAGTGCGCTCCACAAACAATAAAAATATTCTTCTTTTTTTTCTGTCTTTGTGAATTGTGTGGGCTGTAGCCGCATCCTAAAAGCAGCAGCGACAAGCGTGCGTCTGTCTGTTAAAGGATTACATCGGTGACAGCATCCAAGTAGGCATGTCAGACAGTCCGTACCTGTTCTGGCAGAAAAAAGAAGCAATTTGGAGGTCCCTGTACAAACTGGCTCTTTTTTACCTGAGTTGCCCCCCCTACAGTGTGTACTCCGAAAGAGTGTTTAGTGCAGCCGGGAACCTTGTCAGCGAAAGGCGTAGGAGGTTGCTTCCACAACATATGGAGAAGATGATGTTCATAAAATGAATTATCAACTCTTCCAGGGAGACCAGCCTCCAGAACGTACAGAGGGACCTGTGGTTGTGGATTCCAGCGGGGACAAATTAATACTCTGTGAGGGTGAGGATGTACACACTGAAGAGGGTGAGGAATCGGTGGATGAGGAGGATGAGGATGACATCTTGCCTCCGTAGAGCCAGTTTGTGCAGGGACAGATTAATTGCCAGCTTTTTTTGTGGGGGCCCAAACGAACCAATCATTTCAGCCACAGTTGTGTGGCAGACCCTGGCGCTGAAATGATTGGTTTGTTAAAGTGTGCATGTCCTGTTTATACAACATAAGGGTGGGTGGGATGGCCCAAGGACAATTCCATCTTGCACCTCTTTTTTTTCTTTGCATTATGTACAGTTTGGGGCCTAGTTTTTCAAACTGCCATCCTGTCTGCCACTGCAGTTTCACGCCTAGATGGGTCACGTGTTTGTGCCGCCCACTCGTGTCGCTTAGCATAGTCATCCAGCTACCTCGGTGCAACCTTTTGGACATAAAAACACTATTGTGAGGTGTGAAATGTTCAAAATAGACTGGAAATGAGTGAAAATTAAGGTTATTGAGGTTAATAATAGCATAGGAGCAGAAAAACTTACAAATTCTGTGATTTTAGCTGTTTTTATGCTTTTTTTCAAAAAAATACAGATCCAAAACACAAAACCCAGAACCCAAAACACGGAAGGGTGGTTTTGGCAAAACCAATCCTGATCCAAAACTCGAAGAAAGATCCAAAACCAAAACACAAAACACGAAAAGTGGCCGGTGCACACCCCTATCAGAAACATTCGATAGTATCGATTGTACTCTGGGGCTTGCGAGAGCAAGTACCCAACCTCAAGCTGAACGAACAGCCAGGCCTCGAACCTGCTCGCAGAGTGACGTTTTACTACTTCCGGCCTTCTATGTCGGTCGTAGCAGGTAATTTATGTACGCCCCTAAAACGCCCTGAAAACGGTGAGGAACGCCTGCGTTTTTAGACCACCACCCCTGTCAACACCCACAAACGGCCTTTCATGTTAATCAACTCTCGGAAGCCACTTCCTGCTCGTAAGCAATACGATCGACAGCATTTTGGATCGCAAGGTCTCGTACGCACATGCGTGGTTTGGAAACATCGGATGCGTACGACCGAGCGGCCGCTTACGACCGACTCTGAATGAGGTCCACAGTGCTAGGTCTGGCGAGTATGGAGGGTGTTCTAGCACTGCAATTTGTTTCTTGGTCAAAAACTGCTCCACAGAGAGAGCTGTGTGGGCTGGCGCGTTATCCTGATAGAGGATGAAACCATATTTCATCCTCTGGTCTCTTTCTTCTGATTCTTTGATGCAAAGTTACTAGAACATTTTTGTAGTAATCTTGATTCACTGTTGCACCTTCTGGTACCCAGTCTTCCAAAATAACACCTTTTGACATCAAAGAAAACAATTAACATGGCCTAAGAATTTGGATTTGCTTTGATGTGCTTTCTTCATTCTTGGTGATGGTGTTTTCCAGTGCATGGATTGGCATTTTGTCTCAGAATTTCAACAAAGGTAATAACTTTATCTAAAAAAATGCTAATCCGCTTGTATTTGTTCCAGAATGTCTGTACAAATTTGTTTTTTCAATTTTCTGCTCGGCAGTGATCCATCTTAGGGCCTGATTTAGCATTGATCGCAGTTGCTTATACGCACGCAGTCGGCTGATTGTTGCATACTGCGCGTGCGTATGCATCGCAGTGCACATGTGCGAACCAGTCATTGCGATCGGGATTGCGATAACAGTGGTGACGCAGACCCATTGCAGAGTGATTGACGGGAAGTATAGTTTGTGGATGGTGATGGGGGGGATATGTGGTCGGCGAACACAGGTGTGCCAGTGCATTTGAATGGCGTTGCATGGGCATGCATTAATTTGACACTGCGATACCAGATACCATAAGCAGCCTGAGGCCTCATACCGTGCACTGAAGTAAGCAATTCCTGAGTGAAGTCTGACCTGCCTTAATTGTGCGTATGGGTCCGATGGTACTCGATTGTACCGATGATTTCGCAGTCGTGCTGACCATTACGGATGTGCGTGTCAGGTAAAGTGGGCATCCTTATGTAGTGCTGCCGCGGCATTATGATCGTAATAGATAAGCTTCCAATTGCACTGAACTGCGTGAGTACGCTATATTGCGATCCGTACTTAATCAGGCTCTTAGTACAAACAGTTGTCATATTAAGATCTTGATGCAAAACTTGTCTAACAGTTTCTTTGTCGATACCATTTCTGCTATCATTCGGATGCTGAGTCGACTGTCCAATTGAACAATGTTATCAATTTTTTTCCACATTTTCATTTGTTTTTTTTATGTGCAAAGCCTTCTGGGACGTTCATCCTCTTTGACATCCTCACAACGATCACTAAATCATTTGTGCCACTCAAAAACACGTGTACGTGAAATACAACCTGGCCAGTAAGCCTCGGCTAGCATGCGGAAAGATCTGGTGGGTGTTTTGTTCAATTTTACTAAAGATTTGAAGTTAACACGTTGCTCTACTTTAGAACTAAGCATTTTTATGACGCACGAGAAAAACACAACTTATTTGAATGCTGTGTGACAGTAATCTATTATTCCAAGAGGGGTGAAACTTACAAAACTGTTTTGGGATAGTTCAAGGTCAATGTTCCCCCACTCCCTTTTAACTCACGCAGCATGGTTATTTAATAGCCACACCTCTTGCTGTACATTGCTGCTGCTGTTGGTGCTTCTGAATATGTGTCAACATCAACAGGATCACTATGGACTTACACCCATCCTATTCTGAGTGCGAGAGGCATAGCATATGTATGCGCACGCTAAGAATGAGCATGGAAGTCAACTTACGCGCCCATGACACTCTCCCGAGACCGATCAGTTCCATGCATGTAATTTGTCGCTGTCCAGTTAGTGCCCAAAATTGCCCATATAACTGAAAGACTGCTACGTCAACGGACGGAGCAATTCGTAAGCATGCACAAACTCGGTCCATGTGCATATGCATGGTCCGGCGCACGCACAGTTGTCAATTTCTTTTTGCTGTGCGTGCGCAGCATACAGATATCCATGAGAACAATCCCATTTCCCGGCTTAGAGTCAGGCCATATATGAGGATGTTATATCTGTCTAATTTTTGTGCTGCTGCTGAGATGAGCAGAAATGCTCTTCACTGATAAGTCAGCTTGTTCTCCAAACTCGGATGCCTAAGGGGGTGACTCAGAGTTGTACGTTGATTGCATCGCGCTGCAGCAATGTGAAGATATGGTAATGCCGCAGGAAGTGTCTGAAGAAAAAAAATACACCTTCTGCCAGCATCGCAGATCTGAGTGCTGCATCTGAAGACGCAACATATGATCACCATAGTGACCATTGAAGTTAAGCTGTAAAATAAATCAGTGCAGTTAAGTGACTCATGCTGTTAATAAGAGACTGTGTAAATAAGTCTTCATCATAGGATGACCTGGCATCAATAATTTAATCAGAGGTAACTGCAATGCTGCACCTGCATTACACCTGTGCTACTATTATTAAACCTTTATGTGCAGGGCTACCTGTTTACTGACTATAACCAACAGGATTCTGAAGCATGAAAGACTGAGCTACAGATAGGTGGTTGACCCAAGGGTAAAACAAAGTAGGAGTTAAGCCTAACACCGTACTTCTACACACATGAGCAAAGAGGCGTTACATAGGAACTTCAGCTGCTGTATATATGCTATCTCAAACCAGCAGTAGTGATTTACAGTATGCTGTGCACACAACCATAGACAGCAATGATGAATCATTTCAGCAAACTGAAAGTGTAACTGACCACAGGCAGCTTTTTAGATGGATTGTGTACAGGATGCTCAGGATCCCAGCACTCAAAATCCCGATGCCGGCATCCCGACTGGATTACAATGCCGTCACCTACCAGTAAGTTGGCTGAACCTAACCCTCTCTCCCCGCAACCTAAACCTAACCCTCTCTACCCGCAACCTAAACCTAACCCTCTCTCCCCGCAACCTAAAACTAACCCTCTCTCCCCACAGCCTAAACCTAACCCTCTCTCCCCACAGCCTAAACCTAACCCTCGTCCCCACAGCCGAAACCTAACCCTCCTCCCCACAGCCGAAACCTAACCCTCCTCCCCACAGCCTAAACCTAACCCTCCTCCCCACAGCCTAAACCTAACCCTCTCTCCCCACAGCCTAAACCTAACCCTCCTCCCCACAGCCTTAACCTAACCCTCCTCCCCACAGCCTTAACCTAACCCTCCTCCCCACAGCCTAAACCTAACCCTCTCTCCCCACAGCCTAGACCTAACCCTCCTCCCCACAGCCTTAACCTAACCCTCCTCCCCACAGCCTTAACCTAACCCTCCTCCCCACAGCCTAAACCTTACCCCACCCCCCGCAACCTAACTATAATCTCAGTACTTACCGTCTGGAAGCTGGCGCCAGAAGTAGAGATGTTGCCCATAGCAACCAATTAGATTCCAGCTATTATCTTCTAGAAGGTGCTAGTTGAATGTTAAGTAGAATATGATTGGTTGCTATGGGCAACATCTCCATTTCTAAAATCTCTCACTTTATTAAATTTGCCCCGACACATTCATTGATCAGAACCAGAGGCAGTGCAATTTACAATGTAAACTCACAGTTGAAATCTAAAAGTGAAAAAGGATCAAGTCTCAGAAAGAAGAAAAAGAAAGGAGAAAACACAATCCACTTGGTGTAATGTTGGATGTTGAGTTTACAATCAAATGCATTTTGAAAAATATAAAGGAGGCCGGAAAGGGGAGCTCGAAGTGGCAACAAAAAAGTTTGGTAGTCAGGAGACGGTACGCAGTGGCAGCATCTACGGCATGATCGATATGGTCATATCAGTGGGGATGGTGGGGAGCAAAACCAACACGTTATCAATATGATCTCAGCTGTCTATATAAATACCAGTCAGTTGATTCAAAAAGTTTCATGGCATGAGATTGCGATTCCGCAGTTAGTGTTTTAATATATATCCCCCCATTTCTTATAACATTTTTCAGGGCCCTATTTAATATCAGGTATCGTGGAACAATGAACGGAATATGTGTCAAGCAGATCAGCTTTGACTTCATAGTAAAATGATGGAGTAGGAGACACCCATTTGCAGAGTTCTAGCTGTTAAAATAGCCACCAAAATTGGTTTAATGTTGGCTATAATCTATAGGAAAAGAAGGGAACCTAGGTGTCAAAATGACTTTGAAGCATTGCTTGCTGGTCTTTTGGAAATTGTAGACCAAAGGAGGAATTTTCAAATGCTAAAAGTTTGTTCCAAAATTACTTTTAGGAGTTTGAAGATTCAACCATTATTCCAGCTGTTCGAGCAGTTTCAGCATTCATCAAACACACTCAGTTGCTGTTTCAAATGTAGTTTCATGAGACATTGAGTAGCAAAGCAAACAAAGGGCAGCGCACCAAGGCCTCTCACTGAAATATATACACACACAATCAAGTGCCGACCATAGAAGAAGCTGACTGCAGACCAATGGTAACAGAATCGGCAGCAGATCCAGCAGTTGAGTTGGCCCCTACTGGTAGAAGCATCACTGGTGATTTAATATTACTAGTAGGCTCCTAGATGTTGTGGGAGAAATGTGGGCAGAACTTCACAATGGGGCTTCAACTCCTTAAACCTCATCAATGTATTATCTTAGAGGAAGTACTGGCGACTGAGGATTTAGCAGAGTTGCAGATCTAATAATTCATAATTAAAATATCACTGCCAGACCTTATTCTCTCAGCAACTTCTAAATCTGATGTGGGTGCTTCTGCTTATGGCAGTAGTAGGGCACCTAGCAGGGGCGGATCTAGACTTTTCATTTAGGGGAGGCGGTTAGGCAATAGGCGGAGGCTTATTCACTAAGGGGAGAGGGTTGGGTTTAGGGTGCAGGGAGGGGGACTTTAGGTTTAGGCACTATGGGGAGGTTTGGTTCTGGCACCAGGGAGGGTTAGAGTAGAAAGAATGTTAGCATACCGACCAACAAATGTCGGTATGTTAACCCGGTCGGGACCCAGACGTCAGGATTCTGACTGCCTGGATCCGCTCCCCATAGAAAGCACCTATTATATATATATATATAAGTCTCCAGGTCCGGCACTCCAGATAATAAACCAAATCCTGCAGGGGTGCCCTCACATAGGGATAAATAGAAGCATGAAGGTGCAGCACTCCCTTCTCAATAAATCAAGCAGAGACCAAAGGATCAATAGAATGTTTCAGTACTTTTAGTACTATCTTCAACCATATACAGATACAAACAAATGGCTCACCTTAAATACACCCCTCTGCCCAATGTGCTAAACACAAGCCAGTCAGATCACATGACAAGACTGACATCAGGAGGCGCTGTCAAAGGGCACTCCAAACAAAATAAAAAAATGTTTTCTGTATTTGTGAATTGTGTGCACTGTGGCAGCACGTGCATCAACAAAGGAGCAGCGCCAAGCGTGCGCCTGTGTCCCATAAGTAAAAGGCAGGCTGGCTTGTCCATTAAAGGGTGCTGTAACCCCCAAAGGGCACTCCAAACAAAATAAAAATATATATTTTTTTGTGTTTGTGAATTGTGTGCGCAGTAGCCGCACGTGCATCAACAAAGTAGTGCCAAGCGTGCGCCTGTGTCCCATAAATAAAGGGCCGGCTGGATTGACCGCTAAAGGGTGCTGTAACCCTCAAAGGGCACTCCAAACAAAATAAAAAAAAAAATTCTGTGTTTGTGAATTGTGTGCACTGTGGCTGCACGTGCATCAACAAAGGAGCAGCGCCAAGCGTGCGCCTGTGTCCCATAAGTAAAAGGCCGGCTGGCTTGTCCGTTAAAGGGTGCTGTAACCCCCAAAGGGCACTCCAAACAAAATAAAAAAATATTTTCTGTTTGTGAATTGTGTGGGCTGTAGCTGCACGTCCATCAACAAAGGAGCAGCGCCAAGCGTGCATCTGTGTCCCATAAGTAAAGGGCCGGCTGGCTCATTTCTTAAAGGGTGGTGTAACCCACAAAGTGCACTAGTCTCCAACAAAAATAAAAAATTATTTCCTGTGTTTGTGTGCGCCTTAGCCGCACGTATATATCAATATAACATAAATGGAGGACCAAACTTTCTCCGATAAAAATAAAATAGGGTAAGATCAAGAACCACTTCCTCCTAGTGCTGAAGCTGCTGCCACTAGTCATGACATAGACGATAACATGCCATCAACATCGTCTGCCAAGGCCGATGCCCAATGTCATAGTAGAGGGCACATACAATCCCAAATGACAAAGTTCAGGAAAATGACCTTGAAAAAAACATTTAAATCATCTGAAGAGAAACGTAAACTTGTCAATATGCCATTTACAAAACGGAGTGGCAAGGAATGGCTAAGGTCTTTCCCTATTTTCATGCCTAGTGGTTCAGCTTCACATGACGATGGAAGCCCTCCTCCCACTAAAAAAATCAAACGAGTT